>NW_019167827.1:13115018-13472450 GCF_002303985.1 Durio zibethinus
AGCATTGTGGCAGCACATGCTAGGCTCGGGCATGTGCTGGTGCCGCATTTTTCTTCGTCGGGGCACCATCGTCGGAGAACCTGCCGACGGCATTGGGGTTACAGCGATCGGGGGGGCTGGGGGGTGTGCGCACATCATGTGCAATGGGTGCTGATATTTGGCCCTTATATTGGCCCCTTATCCCTCATCAAACCTCGAGAACTCACACCCCCTTAAAGAGAATTTGAGATTTTACAGGTTTGCTGCCAGTAGCCATTAAAGTGTCTGAAATGTGGACACTTTTTTCAAATGGTCACAAAATCTTGTACACTTCGAGTTTTTAGCTGAATTGTTTTGTGCATGCCAACAAAAATATAGGGATCATGTCTACCAAGTTTGGGGCCAAAACTCTTTTCAAAAAAATTTTAAAAAACCTTCAATCGTAAAAAGTTTCAAAAATAGTGAAAAATAGGAAACGAGTCGTCTTGCTATGAAACTTCACGTGAAGGCTTAAGGGACCATTGTATGAATTTACAAGCCATAAAAATGGCATTGGCATGCAAAAATATGAAGATGTGCCTAAACCCACCTACCACCCTATCGATCCACGACGTGCGCATCCCGCCTCTCTGGCCGGCGTAGTGCCCGCCCGCCCTCCCGCTCGTTTCGTCGGTTGGCTTAGGCATACGGAGTTCATTCCTAGTCTAAGATCAGACCAGACTGAGGTTTGCGATAGCAGGATCGACAGTAAGCAGAGGGGGACTCGGTCGATCCCCGGCTTGCACATCCCGCCTCTCTGGCCGGCTGAGCACCCGCACGCTCGTTTCGTGGGTTGACTTAGGCATACGGAGTTCATTCCCAGTCTAAGCATACGGAGTTCATTCCAGTCTAAGATTGGACCGGATCGAGGGTTGCGATAGCACATGCTGGGCTCGGGCATGTGCTGGTGCTGCATTTTTCTTCGTCTGGGCACCATCACCAGAGCATTGCCGGAGAACCTGTTCGACGGCGTCGGGGTTTCGGTGATTGGGGGGCCAGGGGGGGTGTGCGCACATGATGTGCGATGGGTGCTGGTACTTGGCCCTTATATTGGCCCCATATCCCTCATCAAACCTCGAGAACTCACACTCCCTTAAAGAGCATTTGAGATTTTACAGGTTTGCTGCCAGTAGCCATTACAGTGTCTGAAACGGGGACACTTTTTTTGAAATGGTCTCAAAATCTTGTACACTTCGAGTTTTTAGCTGAATTTTTTTTATGCATGCCAACAAAAATTCAAGAATCATGTCTACCAAGTTTGGGGCCAAAACTCCTTCCGAAAACATTTAAAAAAATCCCAAACCGCAAAAAGTTTCAAAAATCGTGAAAAATAGAAAACGAGTCGTCTTGCCATGAAACTTCACGTGAAGGCTTAAGGGACCATTGTATAATTTTACAAGCCATAAAAATGGCATTGGCGCACAGAAATATGAAGATGTGCCTAAACCCACCTACCACCTTATCGATCCATGGCTTGCGCATCCCGTCTCTCTGGTCGACGTAGTGCCCTCCCCCCGCCCGCCCGCTCGTTTCGTCGGTTGGCTTAGGCATACGAAGTTCATTCGCAGTCTAAGATCAGACCGGACAGAGGGTTACGGCAGTAGGATCGGTAGCACGCAGAGGGGGACTCGACTTATCCCCCGCTTGCACATCCCGCCCCTCTGGCCAGTTGAGCGCCCGCACGCTCGTTTCGTGGGTTAACTTAGGCTTACAGAGTTCATTCCCAGCCTAAGCATATGGAGTTGATTCCTAGTCTAAGATCAGACCGGACCGAGGGTTACGGCAGCACATGCTGGGCTCGGGCATGTGCTGGTGCCGTATTTTTCTTCGTCGCGGCACCATCGTCGGAGCATCGTCGGAGAACCTGACCGGCAGCATTGGGATTTCGGTGATTGGGGGGGCCGGGGGGGTATGCGCACATGATGTGCAATGGGTGCTGGTACTTGGCCCTTATATTGGCCCCCTATCCCTCATCAAACCTTGAGAGCTCACACCCCCTTAATGAGCATTTGAGATTTTACAGGTTTGCTGCCAGTAGCCATTAAAGTGTCTGAAATAGGGACACTTTTTTCAAATGGTCACAAAATCTTATACACTTAGAGTTTTTAGCTGAATTGTTTTGTGCATGCCAACAAAAATACAAGGATCACGTCTACCAAGTTTGGGGCCAAAACTCTTTCCGAAAAAATTTTAAAAAATCTCGAACCGTAAAAAGTTTCAAAAATCGTGAAAAATAGAAAACGAGCCGTCTTGCCATGAAACTTCACGTGAAGGCTTAAAGGACCATTGTATGAATTTACAAGCCATCAAAATGGCATTGGCATGCAGAAATATGAAGATGTGCCTAAACCTACCTACCACCCTATTGATCCATGGCTTGCGCATCCCGTCTCTCTGGCCGACGTAGTGCTCGCCCGCCCGCCTGCCCGCTCGTTTCATCAGTTGGCTTAGGCATGCAGAGTTCATTCCCAGTCTAAGATTGAACCGGATCAAGGGTTGTGGTAGCAGGATCAGCAGCACACAGAGGGGGACCCGGCCGATCCCCAGCTTGCGCATCCCACCCCACTGGCCGACTGAGCGCCGCACGCTCGTTTCATGATTTGACTTAGGCATACGGAGTTTATTCCCAGTCTAAGATCAGACCGGACTGAGGGTTGCGGCAGCACATGCTGTGCTAGGGCATGTGCTGGTGCCACATTTTTCTTCACCGGGGCACCATCGCCGGAGCATGGTCGAAGAACTTGACCAGCGGCATTGGGGTTCCGACGATCGAGGGGGCTGGGGGGAGGATGTGGGCACATGATGTGCGATGGGTACTAGTACTTGGCCCTTATATTGGCCGCCTATCCCTCATCAAACCTCGAGAACTCACACCCCCTTAAAGAGCATTTGAGATTTTACAGGTTTTCTGCTAGTAGCCATTAAAGAGTTTGAAATGGGGACACTTTTTTCAAATGGTCACAAAATCTTGTACACTCCGAGTTATTAGCTGAATTTTTTTGTGCATGCCAACAAAAATACAAGGATCACGTCTACCTAGTTTGGGACCAAAACTCCTTTTGAAAAAATTTTAACAAATATTGAACTGCAAAAAGTTTAAAAAATCATGAAAAATAGAAAAAGAGTCGTCTTGCCATGAAACTTCACGTGAAGGCTTAAGGGACCATTGTATGAATTTACAAGCCATAAAAATGGCATTGGCACAAAAAAATATGAAGATGTGCCTAAACCCACCTACCACCCTATCGATCCACAGCTTGCGCATCCCGTCTCCTTGGCCGGCGTAGTGCCCGCCCGTCCGCCTGCTCGTTTCGTCAGTTGGCTTAGGCATACATAGTTCATTCCTAGTCTAAGATTGGACTAGACCAAGGGTTGTAGTAGCAGGATCGGTAGCACGTAGAGGGGGACTCAACCGATCCCTGGCTTGCGCATCCCGCCCCTCTGGCTAGCTGAGCGCCCGCACGTTCATTTCGTGGGTTGACTTAGGCATACGGAGTTCATTCCCAGTCTAAGCATATGGAGTTCATTCCCAGTCTAAAATCAGATAGGACCGAGGGTTGCGGCAGCACATGCTAGGCTCGGGCATGTACTGGTGTCGCATTTTTCTTCGTCGAGGCAGCATCGCCGGAGCATCGCCGAAGAACCTGACCGACGGCATTAGGGTTTCAATGATCAGGTGGGCCGGGGGGGTGTGCGCACATGATGTGCGATGGGTGCTGGTACTTGGCCCTTATATTGGCCCCCTATCCCTCATCAAACCTCAAGAACTCACACCCCCTTAAAGAGCATTTGAGATTTTGCAGGTTTGCTGCCAGTAGCCATTAAAGTGTCCGAAATGGGGACACTTTTTTCAAATGGTCACAAAATCTTGTACACCTTGAGTTTTTAGCTGAATTTTTTTTTGCCTGCCAAAAAAATAACAAGGATCACGTCTACCAAGTTTGGGGCCAAAACTCCTTCCCAAAAAATTTTAAAAAATTTGAACCGTAAAAATTTTTGAAAATCATGAAAAATAGAAACTAAGTCGTCTTGCCATGAAACTTTATGTGAAGGCTTAAGGGACCATGGTATGAATTTACAAGCCATAAATATGGCATTGGCACGTAGAAATATGAAGATGTGCCTAAACCCACCTACCACCCTATTGATCCACGACTTGCGCATCCCATCTCTCTGGTCGGCGTAGTGCCCACCCGCTCATTTTGCCGGTTGGCTTAGTCATACGGAGTTCATTCCCCATCTAAGATCAAATCAGATTGAGGGTTACGATAGCAGGATCGACAGCATGCAAAGGGGGACCCGACCGATCCCCGGCTTGCACATCCCGCCCCTTTGGCCGGCACACTCATTTTGTGGGTTGACTTAGGCATACGAAGTTCATTCCCTATCTAAGATCGGACCGGACTGAGGGTTGCGACAGCACATGCTGGGCTCGGGCATGTGCTGGTGCCACATTTTTATTCGTCGGGGCACTATCGTCGGAGCATCGTCAGAGAACCAGACCGACGGCATTGGGGTTCTGGCCATCGGGGGGGTGTGCGCACATGATGTGTGATGCGTGCTAGTACTTGGCCCTTATTTTTGCCCCCTATCTATCATCAAACCTCGAGAACTCACACCCCCTTAAAGAGCATTTTAGATTTTACAGGTTTGCTGCCAGTAGCCATTAAAGTGTCTGAAATGGGGACACTTTTTTCAAACGGTCACAAAATCTTGTACACTTCGAGTTTTTAGCTGAATTTTTTTGTGCATGCCAACAACAACAAAAGGATCACGTCTACCATGTTTGGGGCCAAAACTTCTACCGAAAAAATTTTAAAAAATCCCAAATCGTAAAAAGTTTCAAAAATCGTGAAAAATAGAAAACGAGTCATCTTGCCATGAAACTTCACGTGAAGGCTTAAGGGAACATTGTATGAATTTACAAGCCATAAAAATGGCATTGGCATGCAGAAATATGAAGATGTGCCTAAACCCACCTACCACCCTATCAATTCACAGCTTGCGCATCTCGTCTCTCTGGCCGGCGTGGTGCCCACCAGCCCGCTTACTTCGTCGGTTGGCTTAGGCATACGAAGTTCATTCCCAGTCTAAGATCGGATCGGACCAAGGGTTGCAGTAGCAGGATCAGCACCACGTAGAGGGGGACCCGACCGATCCTCGGCTTGCGCATCCCGCCCCTCTGGCCGACTGAGCGCTCGCACGCTTGTTTCGTGGGTTGACTTAGGTATACGAAATTCATTCCCAGTCTAAGGATACGGAGTTCATTCCCAGTCTAAGATCAGACCAGACCAATGGTTGTGGCAGCATATCCTACGCTCGGGCATGTGCTGGTGCCACATTTTTCTTCACCGGGGCACCATCACCGGAGCATCGTCGGAGAACCTGACCGACGGCATTGGGGTTCCGACGATCGGGGGGGCCGGAGGGGGTGTGCCCACATGATGTGCGATGGGTGCTGGTAGTTGGCCCTTATATTGGCCCCCTATCCCTCATCAAACCTCGAGAACTCACACCCCCTTAAAGAGCATTTGAGATTTTACAGGTTTGCTGCCAATAGCCATTAAAGTGTCTGAAATGGGGACACTTTTTTCAAATGGTCACAAAATCTTGTACACTTCGATTTTTTAGCTGAATTTTTTTTTGCATGCCAACAAAAATACAGGGATCGCATCTACCACGTTTAGGGCCAAAAATCCTTCCGAAAAAATTTAAAAAAATCTTGAACCGTAAAAAGTTTTCAAAATCGTAAAAAATAGAAAACGAGTCGTCTTGCCATGAAACTTCACGTGAAGGCTTAAGGGACCACTGTATGAATTTACAAGCCATAAAAATGGCATTGGCACGTAGAAATATGAAGATGTGCCTAAACTCACCTACCACCCTATCGATCCACGGCTTGCGCATCCCGCCCATCTGGCCGGCTGAGCGCCCGCACGTTTGTTTCATGGGTTGACTTAGGCATACGGTGTTCATTCCCTATCTAAGCATATGGAGTACATTACCAATCTAAGATTGGACCGGACCGAGGGTTGCGGTAGCACATGCTGGGCAAAGGCATGTGCTGGTGTCGCATTTTTCTTCGTCGGGGCACCATCGTCGAAGAACATGACCGGCGACATTAGGGTTTCGGCGATCGGAGGGGCCGGGGGGTGTGCGCACATGATGTACGATGGGTGCTGGTACTTGGCCCTTATATTGGCCCCCTTTCCCTCATCAAAATCTCGAGAACTCACACCCCCTTAAAGAGCATTTGAGATTTTACAGGTTTGCTGCTAGTAGCCATTAAAGTGAATGAAATGGGGACATTTTTCTCAAATGGCCACAAAATCTTGTACACTTCGAGCTTTTAGCTGAATGTTTTTGTGCATGCCAACAAAAATACAAGGATCATGTCTACCAAGTTTGGGGCCAAAACTCCTTCCGAAAAAATTTTAAAAAATCTTGAACTCAAAAAGTTTCCAAAATCGTGAAAAATAAAAAACGAGTCGTCTTTCCGTGAAACTTCACGTGAAGGCTTAAGGGACAATTGTATGAATTTACAAGCCATAAAAATGGCATTCGCATGCAGAAATAAGAAGATGTGCCTAAACCCACCTACCACCCTATCTATCCACGGCTTGCACATCCCGTTTCTCTGGCTGACGTAGTGCTCGCCTGCCCGCCCGCCCACTCATTTCGTCGGTTGGCTTAGGCATACAGAGTTCATTCCAAGTCTAAGATCAGACTGGATTGAGGGTTGCGACAGCAGGATTGGCAGCACATAGAGGGGGACCCGACTAATCCCCGACTTACGAATCTTGCCCCTCTGGCTGGTTGAGCGCCCGTACGCTCGTTTTGTGGGTTGACTTAGGCATACAGAGTTCATTCCTAGTCTAAGCATACGGAGTTCATTCCCAATCTAAGATCGAATCAGATCGAGGGTTGCAACAACATGTTGGGTTCGGGCATGTACTGGTGCCGTATTTTTCTTCGTCGGGGCACCATCGTCGAAGCATCACCGGAGAACCTGACTGGCGGCATTGGGGTTCCGACGATCAGGGGGTCGGGGGGTGTGCGTACATGATGTGCGATGGGTTCTCGTACTTGGCCATTATATTGGCCCCTTATCCCTCATCAGCTGAATTGTTTTGTGCCTACCAACTAAAATACAAGGATCACTTCTACCAAGTTCGGGGCCAAAACTCCTTTCGAAAAAATTTTAAAAAATCTCGAACCGTAAAAAGTTTCAAAAATCATGACAAATAGAAAATGAGTCATCTTGCCATTAAACTTCACGTGAAGGCTTAAGGGACCATTGTATGATTTTACAAGCCATAAAAATGGCATCGGCAAGCAAAAATATGAAGATGTGCCTAAACCCACCTACAACGCTATCGATCCATAGCTTGCGCATCCCGTCTCTCTGACCGGCGTAGTGCCCGTCCGACCGTTCGTCCGCTCGCTTCGTCGGGTAGCTTAGGCATGCAAAGTTTAATCCCAGTCTAAGATCAGGTCGGGTCGAGGGTTACGGCAGCACATGCTGGGCTCGAGCATGTGCTGGTTCCTGATTTTTCTTCGCCTAGGCACCATCGCCGAAAGCCTGACCGACGGCATTGGGGTTCCAACGATCGGGGGGGCCGGGGCGGTGTGCGCACATGATGTGCGATGAGTGCTGGTACTTGGCCCTTATATTGGCCCCCTATCCCTCATCAAACCTCGAGAACTCGCACCCCCTTAAAGAGCATTTGAGATTTTACAGGTTTGCTGCCAGTAGCCATTAAAGTGTCTGAAATGGGGACACATTTTTCAAATGGTCACAAAATCTTGCACACTTCGAGTTTTTAGCTGAATTTTTTTGTGCATGCCAGCAAAATACGAGGATCATGTCTACCAAGTTTGGGGCCAAAACTCCTTCCGAAAAAATTTTAAAAAATCATGAACTGCAAAAAGTTTTGAAAATCGTGAAAAATAGAAAACGAGTAGTCTTGCCATGAAACTTCACGTCAAGGCTTAAGGGACCATTGTATGAATTTACAAACCATAAAAATGGCATTGGCATGCAGAAATATGAAGATGTGCCTAAACCCACCTACCACCCTATAAATCCACGGCTTGCGCATCCCGTCTCCCTGGCCGACGTAGTGCCCGCCTGTCCACTCATTTCGTCGGTTGGCTTAGGCATACGAAGTTCATTCCCAATCTAAGATTGGACCAGACTGAGAGTTACCGTAGCAGGATCAGCAGCACGTAGAGGGGGACCCGACCGATCCCCGGCTTGCACATCCAGCCCCTCTGGCCGGCTAAGTGCCCGCACGCTTGTTTCGTGGGTTGACTTAGGCATACAAAGTTCATTCCCAGTCTAAGCATACGGAGTTCATTACCAGTCTAAGATCTGACCAGACCGAGGGTTGCGATAGCACATGCTAGGCTCGGGCATGTGCTGGTGGCGTATTTTTCTTTGTCAGGGCACCATCATCGGAGAACCTGACCGGCGACATTAGGGTTCCAGCTATCGGGGGGGCCGGGGGGGTGTGCGCACATGGTGTGCGATGGGTGCTGGTACTTGGACCTTATATTGGCCCTCTATCCCTCATCAAACCTTGAGACCTCACACCCCCTTAAAGAGGATTTGAGATTTTACAGGTTTGCTGCCAGTAGCCATTAAAGTGTCCGAAATGGGAACACCTTTTTCAAATGGTCACAAAATCTTGTACACTTCGAGTTTTCAGCTGAATTTTTTTGTGCATGCCAACAAGAATACAAGGATCACGCCTACCAAGTTTGGGGCTAAAACTCCTTCCTAAAAAATTTTAAAAAATCCCGAACCGCAAAAAGTTTCAAAAATCGTGAAAAATAGAAAACCAGTTGTGCTGCCATGAAACTTCACGTGAAGGCTTAAGGGACCGTTGTATGAATTTACAAGCCATAAAAATGGCATTGGCATGCAGAAATATGAAGATGTGCCTAAACCCACCTACCACCTTATAAATCCACGACTTGCGCATCCCGTCTCTCTGGCCGGCATAGTGCCTGCCCGCCCACTAATTTCGTCGGTTGGCTTAGGTATACGAAGTTCATTCCCAGTCTAAGATTGGACCGGATTGAGAGTTGCCGCAGCAGGATTGGCAGCACGTAAAGGGGGACCCGACCGATCCCCGGCTTGCACATCCCGCCCCTCTGGCCGGCTGAGCGCCCGCACGCTTATTTCGTGGGTTGACTTAGGCATACAGAGTTCATTCCCAGTCTAAGCATACGGAGTTCATTACCAGTCTAAGATCGGACCAGATCGAGGGTTGCGACAACACATGCTGGGCTCGGGCATGTGCTGGTGCCGTATTTTTCTTTGTCGGGGCACCATCGTCGGAGAACTTGACCGGTGACATTAGGGTTCCAGCTATCGAGGGGGCCAGGGGGTGTGCGCACATGATGTGCGATGGGTGCTGGTACTTGGCCATTATATTGGCCCCCTATCCCTCATCAAAATCTCGAGAACTCACACCCCCTTAAAGAGCATTTGAGATTTTATAGGTTTACTACCAGTAGCCATTAAAGTGTCTGAAATGGGGACACTTTTTTCAAATGGCCACGAAATCTTGTACACATCGAGTTTTTAGCTGAATTTTTTTGTGCATGCCAACAAAAATACGAGGATCATGTCTACCAAGTTTGGGGCCAAAAATGCTTTCAAAAAATTTTAAAAAATCTTGAACTCAAAAAGTTTCCAAAATCATGAAAAATAGAAAAGGAGTCGTCTTTCCATGAAACTTCACGTGAAGGCTTAAGGGACCATTGTATGAATTTACATGCCATAAAAATGTCATTGGCATGCAGAAATATCAAGATGTGCCTAAACCCACCTACCACCCTATCAATCCATGGCTTGCACATCCCATTTCTCTGGCCGGCGTAGTGCCCTGCCGCCCGCCCGCCCTCCCGCCCATTCGTTTTGTCAGTTGGCTTAGGTATACGGAGTTCATTCCAGTCTAAGATCAGACCGGATTGAGGGTTGCGGCATTAGGATTGGCAGCACGCAGAGGGGGACCCAGTTGGTCCCCGACTTATGAATCCCTCCCCTCTGGCCGGTTGAGCGCCCGCACGCTCGTTTCGTGGGTTGACTTAGGCATGCGGAGTTCATTCCTAGTCTAAGCATACGGAGTTCATTCCCAGTCTAAGATTGAATCAGACTGAGGGTTGTGACAGCACATGCTGGGATCAGGCATGTGCTGGTGCCGTATTTTACTTTGTCGGGGCACCATCGTCGGAGCATCGTCGGAGAACCTAACTGGCGGCATTGGGGTTCCGATGATCAGGGGGCCGGGGGGGTGTGCGCACATGATGTGCGATGGGTGCTGTTACTTGGACCTTATATTGGCCCCCTATCCCTCATCAAACCTCGAGAACTCACACCCCTTAAATAGTATTTGAGATTTTACAGGTTTGCTGCCAGTAGCCATTAAAGTGTCTGAAATGGGGACACTTTTTTCAAATGGCCACGAAATCTTGTGCACTTTGAGTTTTCAGTTGAATTTTTTTTTGCATGCCAACAAGAATACAAGGATCACGCCTACCAAGTTTGGGGCCAAAAATCCTTCCTAAAAAATTTTAAAAAATCCCAAACCGTAAAAAGTTTCAAAAATCGTAAAAAATAGAAAACCAGTTGTGTTGCCTTGAAACTTCACGTGAAGGCTTAAGGGACCGTTGTATGAATTTACAAGCCATAAAAATGGCATTGGAATGCAGAAATATAAAGATGTGCCTAAGCCCACCTACCACCCTATCGATCCACGGCTTGCGCATCCCGTCTCTTTGGCTGGCGTAGTTCCTGCTCGCCCGCCCACTCGTTTCGTCGATTGGCTTAGGCATACGGAGTTCATTCCCAGTCTAAGATCAGATCGGACTGAGGGATGTGGCAGCAGGATCAGCAGCACGTAGAGAGGGACCCGGCCGAACCCCGGCTTGCGTATCCCACCCCTCTGGCCGGCTGAGCGCCCGCACGCTCGTTTCGTTGGTTAACTTAGGCAAACGGAGTTCATTCCCAGTTTAAGCATACGGAGTTCATTCCCAGTCTAAGAACGGGTCGGATCGAGGATTGCGACAGCACATGTTGGGCTCATGTATGTGCTGGTGCTACGGTTTTCTTCGTCAGAGCACCATCGCCGAAGCATCGTCGGAGAACCTGACCGGCGGCATTAGGGTTCCGGCGATCGAGGGGCCGGGGGGTGTGCACACATGATGTGGGATGGATGCTGGTACTTGGCCCTTATATTGGCCCCCTATCCCTCATCAAACCTCAAGAACTCACACCCCCTTAAAGAGCATTTGAGATTTTACAGGTTCGCTGCCAGTAGCCATTAAAGTGTCTGAAATGGGGACACTCTTTTCAAATCGTCACAAAATCTTGTACACTTTGAGTTTTTAGCTAAATTTTTTGGCGCATGCCAACAAAAATACGAGGATCACGTCTATTAAGTTTGGGGTCAAAACTCCTTTCAAAAAAATTTTAAAAAATCCTGAACCGTAAAAAGTTTTGAAAATCGTGAAAAATAGAAAACAAGTCGTCTTGCCATGAAACTTCACGTGAAGGCTTAAGGGACCATTCTATCAATTTACAAGCCATAAAAATGGAATTGGCACATAGAAATATGAAGATGTGCGTAAACCCACCTACCACCCTATCGATCCACGGCTTGCGCATCCCGTCTCTCTGGCCGGCGTAGTGCCCGCCCCCCCGCCCGCCCTCTCGTTTCGTCGGTTGGCTTACGCATGCGGAGTTCATTCACAGTCAAAGATTGGACCAGACCGAGGGTTGTGGCAGCAGGATCGGCAGTACACAGAGGGGGACCCGACCGATCCCTGGCTTGCGCATCCCACCCCTCTGACCGACTGAGCGCCTGCACACTCGTTTCGTGGGTTGACTTAGGCATACGGAGTTCATTCCTAGTCTAAGCATATGGAGTTCATTCCCAGTCTAAGATCGGACCAGACCGAGGGTTGTGACAGCATATGCCAGGCTCGAGCATGTGCTGGTGCCACATTTTTCTTCATCAGGGCACCATCACCGGGGCATCACCGGATAACCTGACCGGCGGCATTGGGGTTCCGACGATCAGAGGGGTCGGGGGGTGTGCGCACATGATGTGCAATGGGTGCTGGTACTTGGCCCTTATATTGGTCCCCTATCCCTCATCAACCCTTGAGAACTCACACCCCCTTAAAGAGCATTTGAGATTTTACAGGTTTGTTGTCAGTAGCCATTAAAGTGTCTGAAATGGGGACACTTTTTTCAAATGGTCACAAAATCTTGTACACTTCGATTTTTTAGCTGAATTTTTTTGTGCATGCCAACAAAAATACAAGGATCACGTCTACCTAGTTTGGGGCCAAAACTCCTTTGGAAAAATTTTTTAAAAATCTTGAACCGCAAAAAGTTTCAAAAATCATGAAAAATTGAAAACGAGTCGTCTTGCCATGAAACTTCACGTGAAGGCTTAAGGGACCATTGTTTGAATTTACAAGCCATAAAAATGGCATTGGCACGTAGAAATATGTAGATGTGCCTAAACCCACCTACCACCCTATCGATCCACGACTTACGCATCCCGTCTCTCTGGCTGGCGTAGTGCCCGCTCGTTTCGTCGGTTGGCTTAGGCATACGGAGCTCACTCCCAGTCTAAGATTGGACCGAAACGAGGGTTGCGATAGTAGGATCAGCAGCATGCAGAGGAGGACCCGACCGATCCTCGGCTTGCGCATCCTGCCCCTCTGGCCGGTTGAGCGCCCGTACACTCGTTTCATGGGTTGACTTAGGCATATGGAGTTCATCCCAGTCTAAGCATACGAAGTTCATTCCCAGTCTAAGATCGGACCAGACCGAGGGTTATGGCAGCACATGCTGGGCTCGGGCATGTGCTGTTGCAGCATTTTTCTTCGACGGGGAACCATCGTCAGAGCATCACCGGAGAACCTGACCGGTGGCATTGGGGTTCCACCGATCGGGGGGGTCGGGGGGGGTGTGCGCACATGATGTGTGATGGGTGCTGGTACTTTGCCCTTATATTGGCCCCCTATCCCTCATCAAACCTTGAGAACTAACACCACCTTAAAAAGCATTTTAGATTTAACAGGTTTGCTGCCAGTAGCCATTAAAGTGTCTGAAATGGGGACACTTTTTTCAAATGGTCACAAAATCTTGTACACATTGAGTTTTTAGCTGAAATTTTTTGTGCATGCCAACAAAATACAAGGATCAGGTCTACCAAGTTTGGGGCCAAAACTCCTTTCCAAAAAATTTTAAAAAATCCCTAACCGTAAAAAGTTTTGAAAATCGTGAAAAATAAAAAACGAGTCGTCTTGCCATGAAACTTCACGTGAAGGCTTAAGGGACCATTGTATGAATTTACAAGCCATAAAAATGGCATTGGCATGCAGAAATATGAAGATGTGCGTAAACCCACCTACCACCCTATCGATCCACGGCGTGCGCATCTCGTGTCTCTGGCCTGCGTATTGCCCGCCCGCCCATCCGCCCGCTTGTTTCGTCGGTTGGCTTAGGCATACGAAGTTCATTCCCAGTCTAAGATCAGACTGGATGGAGGGTTGCAACAATAGGATTGGCAGCATGCAGAGGGGGACCCAACTGATCCCTGACTTCCGTATCCCGCCCTTCTGGCCAGCTGAGCGCCCGCACGCTTGTTTCGTGGGTCGACTTTGGCATACGGCGTTCATTCCCAGTCTAAGCATACGGAGTTCATTCCCAGTCTAAGATCTGACCGGATTGAGGGTTGCGGCAGCGGGCATGTGTTGGTGCGGCATTTTTCTTCGTCGGGGCACCATCGTCGGAGCATCGTCGGAGAACCTAACCAACGGCAATGGGGTTCCGACGATCGTGGGGCCGGGGGGTGTGCGCACATGATGTGCGATGGGTGCTGGTACTTTGCCCTTATATTGGCCCCCTATCCCTCATCAAACCTCGAAACTCACACCCCCTTAAAGAACATTTGAGATTTTACAAGTTTGCTACCAGTAGCCATTAAAGTGTCTAAAATGGGGACATTTTTTTCAAATGGTCACAAAATCATGTACACTTTGAGTTTTTAGCTGAATTTTTTTGTGCATGCCAACAAAAATACAAGGATAACGTCTACCAAGTTTGGGGACAAAACTCCTTCTGAAAATATTTTAAAAAATCCCGAACCTTAAAAAGTTTTGAAAATTGTCAAAAATAGAAAACGAGTCGTCTTGCCATGAAACTTCACGTGAAGGCTTAAGGGACCATTGTATGAATTTACAAGGGATAAAAATTACATTGGCACATAGAAATATGAAGATGTGCCTAAACCCACCTACCACCCTATCGATCCATGGCATGCGCATCCCGTGTCTCTGGCCGGCGTAGTGCCCGCCCGCCCGTCCACCCGCTTGTTTCGTCGGTTGGCTTAGGCATACGAAGTTCATTCCCAATCTAAGATTAGACCAAACTGAGGGTTGCGACAGTAGGATCGGCAGCACGCAGAGGGGGACCCAATCGATCCCAGGCTTATGCATCCCGCCCCTCTGGCCGGCTGAGCGCCCGTACGCTCGTTTCGTGTGTTGACTTAGGCATACGAAGTTCATTCCCAGTCTAAGCATACGAAGTTCATTCCCAGTCTAAGCATACGAAGTTCATTCCGAGGGTTGCGGCAGCACATGCTGGGCTTAGGCATGTGCTGGTGCCGTATTTTTCTTCGTCGGGGCACCATTACCGGAGAACCTGATCGGTGGTATTGAGGTTCCGACGATAGGGGGGCCGGGGGGTGTGCGCACATGATGTACAATGGGTGCTGGTACTTGGCCCTTATATTGGCTCCCTATCCCTTATCAAACCTCGAGAACTCACACCCCCTTAAAGAGCATTTGAGATTTTACAGGTTTGCTGCCAGTAGCCATTAAAGTGTCTAAAATGGTGATAGTTTTTGCAAATGGTCACAAAATCTTGTACAGTTTGAGTTTTTAGATGAATGTTTTTGTGCATGCGAAAAAAAGTACATGGATCACGTCTACAAAGTTTGGGGCCAAAACTCCTTCCGAAAAAATTTTAAAAAATCCCAAATCGTAAAAGGTTCAAAAATCATCAAAAATAGAAAACGAGTCGTCTTGCCATGAAACTTCACGTGAAGGCTTAAGAGACCATTGTATGAATTTACAAGCCATAAAAATGCCATTGGCATGCAGAAATATGAAGATGTGCCTAAACCCACCTACCACCCTATCAATCCACGGCTTGCGCATCCCGTCTCTCTGGCCGGCATAGTGCCCGCCCGCCCGCCTGCTTGTTTCGTCGGTTCGCTTAGGCATACGGAGTTCATTCCCTATGTAAGATCAGACCAGATTGAGGGTTACGGCAGCAGGATTGGCAGCACACAGAGGGGGACCCAACCGATCCCCAGCTTGTGCATCTCGTCGCTCTGGCCGGCTGAGTGCCCGTACGCTCGTTTCATGGGTTGACTTAGGCATACGGAGTTCATTCCCAGTCTAAGCATATGGAGTTCATTCCCAGTCTAAGATCGGATCAGACGTAGGGTTGCGACAGCACATGCTGGGCTTGGGCATGTGCTAGTGCCGCGTTTTTCTTCACCGGGACACCATCGCCGGAGAACCTGACCAACGACATTGGGGATCCAATGATCGGGGGGCCGGGGGGTGTGCGCACATGATGTGCGATGGGTGTCGGTACCTGGCCCTTATATTGGCCCCCTATCCCTCATCAAACCTCGAGAACTCACACCCCCTTGAAGAGCATTTGAAATTTTACAGGTTTGCTGCCAGTAGCCATTAAAGTGTCTGAAATGGGGGTACTTTTTTCAAATGGTCACAAAATCTTGTACACTTCGAGTTTTTAGCTGATTTTTTTTGTGCATGCCAAAAAAAATACAAGGATCATGTCTACAAAGTATGGGGCCAAAACTCCTTCCAAAAATATTTTAAAAAATCCCGAACCGCAAAAAGTTTTGAAAATCATGAAAAATAGAAAACGAATCGTCTTGCCATGAAACTTCATGTGAAGGCTTAAAGGACCATTGTGAGAGTTTACAAACCATAAAAATGTCATTGGCACACAGAAATATGAAGATGTGCCTAAACCCACCTACCACCCTATCGATCCATCGCTTGCGCATCCCGTCTCTCTGGCCGGCGTAGTGCCCGCCCGCCCGCCTGCCCACTCGTTTCGTCGGTTGGCTTAGCAATACGGAGTTCATTCCTAGTCTAAGATCAGATCGGATCAAGAATTGTGGCAGCAAGATAGGTAGCACACAGAGGGGGACATGGTCGATACTCGAATTACGCATCCTGCCCCTCTAGCTGACTGAGCGCCCGCACGCTCGTTTCGTGGGTTGACATAGGCATACGGAGTTCATTCCCAGTCTAAGCATGCGGAGTTCATTCCCAGTCTAAGATCGGATCGGCTCGAGGGTTGCGACAGCACATGCTGGGCTCTGGCATGTGCTGGTGCCACATTTTTCTTTGCCGGGGCACCATCACCGGAGCATCGCAGGAGAACCTGACAGATGGCATTGGGGTTACGACAATTAGGGGGGCCGAGGGGTGTGCAGACATGATGTGTGATGGGTGCTGGTACTTGGCCCTTATGTTGGCCCTCTATCCCTCATCAAACCTCGAGAACTCAAACCCCCTTAAAGAGCATTTGAAATTTTACAGGTTTGCTGCCAGTAGCCATTAAAGTGTCTAAAATGGGGACACTTTTTTCAAATGGTCACAAAATCTTGTACACCACAAGTTTTTAGCTAAATTTTTTTGTGCATACGAACAAAAATACAAGGATCACGTCTACCAAGTTTGCGGTTGAAATGCCTTCCGAAAAAATTTTAAAAAATCCCGAACCGTAAAAAGTTTCAAAAATCATGAAAAATGAAAAACAAGTCATCTTGCCATGAAACTTCACGTGAAGGCTTAAGGGACCATTGTATGAATTTATAAGCCATAAAAATGGCATTGGCACGTAGAAATATGAAGATGTGCCTAAACCCACCTACCACCCTATTGATTCACGGCTTGCGTATCTCGTCTCTCTAGTCGGCGTAGTGCCCGCTTGCCCGTCTGCCCACTCATTTCGTCGATTGGCTTAGGCATACAGAGTTCATTCCCAGTCTAAGATCAGACCGGACCGAGGGTTATGGTAGTAGGATCGATAGCACACAGTGGAGGACACGATCGATCCCCGGCTTGCACATCCTGCCCCTCTGGCCGACTGACCGCCCGTACGCTCGTTTCGTGGGTTGACTAAGGCATATGGAGTTCATTCCCAGTCTAAGCATACGGAGTTCATTGCCAATCTAAGATCGGACCGGACCGAGCGTTACGGTAGCACATGCTGGGCTCGGGCATTTGCTGGTGCCACTTTTTTCTTCATTGAGGTACCATCATTGGAGCATCACCGGAGAACCTGACCGGCGGCATTGGGGTTCCGACGATCGGGGTGTCGGGGGGGTGTGCGCACATGATGTGCGATGGGTGCTGGTACTTGGCCCTTATATTGGCCCCCTATCCCTCATCAAACCTCAAGAACTCACACCACCTTAAATAGCATTTGAGATTTTATAGGTTTGCTGCCAGTAGCCATTAAAGTGTCTGAAATGGGGACACTTTTTTCAAGTGGTCACAAAATCTTGTACACTTCGAGTTTTTAGCTGAATTTTTTTTGCATGCCAAAAAAAAAATACAAGGATCATGTCTACCACATTTGATAGCAAAACTCCTTTTGAAAAAATTTTAAAAAATCTCAAACCGTAAAAAGTTTTGAAAATCGTGAAAAATAGAAAACGAGTCGTCTTGCCATGAAACTTCACATGAAGGCTTAAGGTACCATTGTATGAATTTACAAGCCATAAAAATATCATTCGCATGCAGAAATATGAAGATGTCCCTAAACCCACCTACCACCTTATCGATCCACGGCTTGCGCATCTCGTCTCTCTGGCCGACGTAGTGACCGCCCGTCCGCTCATTTCATCAGTTGGCTTAGGCATACGGAGTTCATTCGTAGTCTAACATCCGACCGGAGTGAGGGTTGTGGCAGCAAGATCGGCAGCACAGAGAGTCAGACCCGATCGATCCCCGGTTTACGCATCCCGCCCCTCTGGCCGATTCAGCACCCGGACGCTCGTTTCGTGGGTTAACTTAGGCATACGGAGTTCATTCCCAGTCTAAGCATACGGAGTTCATTCCCAATCTCAGATCGGACCAGACTGAGGGTTGCGACAGCATATGTTGGGCTCGGGCATGTGCTGGTGCCGCATTTTTCTTCGTCGAGGCACCATCGTCGAAGAACCTGACCGACGGCATTGGGGTTTCGATGATTAGAGGGCCGGGGGTGTGCGCACTTGATGTGCGATGGGTGGTGGTACTTGGCCCTTATATTGGCCCCCTATCCCTCATCAAACCTTGAGAACTCACACCCCCTTAAAGAGCATTTGAGATTTTACAGGTTTGCTGCCAGTAGCCATTAAAGTGTCTGAAATGGAGACACTTTTTTCAAATGGTCACAAAATCTTGTACACTTCGAGTTTTTAGCTGAATTTTTTTGTGCGTGCCAAAAAAAATAAAAGGATCACATCTACCAAGTTTGGGGCCAAAACTCCTTCCGAAAAAATTTTAAAAAATCCCAAACCACAAAACGTTTCAAAAATCATGAAAAATAAAAAACGAGTCGTCTTGCCATGAAACTTCACGTGAAGGCTTAAGGGACGATTGTATGAATTTACAAGCCATAAAAATGGCATTGGCATGGAGAAATATGAAGATGTCCCTAAACCCACCTACCACCTTATCGATCCACGGCTTGCGTATCTCGTCTCTCTGGCCGGCGTAGTGACCGCCCGTCCGCCCGTCCGCCCGTCCGCTCATTTCGTTAGTTGGCTTAGGCATACGGAGTTCATTCGCAGTCTAACATCCAACTGGACCTAGGGTTGTAGCAGCAATATCGCCAGCACGGAGAGTCAGACCCGGTCGATCCCCGGCTTGCGCATCTCGCCACTCTGGCCGGCTGAGCGCCCGCACGCTCGTTTCGTGGGTTAACTTAGGCATACGGAGTTCATTCCCAGTCTAAGCGTATGGAGTTCATTCCTAATCTAAGATCGGATCAGACCGAGGGTTACGACAGCACATGTTGGGCTCGGGCATGTGCTGGTGCCGCATTTTTCTTCATCAAGGCACCATCGCCAGAGAACCTGACCAACGGCATTGAGGTTTCGACGATTAGGGGGGCTGGGGGTGTGCACACTTGATGTGCGATGGGTGGTTGTACTTGGCCTTTATATTGGCCCCCTATCCCTCATCAAACCTCGAGAACTCACACCCCCTTAAAGAGCATTTGATATTTTACAGGTTTGCTGCCAGTAGCCATTAAAGTGTCTGAAATGCAGACACTTTTTACAAATGGTCACAAAATCTTGTACACTTTGAGTTTTTAGCTGAATTTTTTTGTGCGTGCCAACAAAAATACAAGGATCACGTCTAATAAGTTTGGGGCCAAAACTCCTTCCGAAAAGATTTTAAAAAATCCCTAACCGCAAAAAGTTTCAAAAATCATGAAAAATAAAAAATGAGTCGTCTCGCCAAGAATCTTCACGTGAAGGCTTAAGGGACGATTGTATGAATTTACAAGCCATAAAAATGGCATTGGCATGCAGAAATATGAAAATGTGCCTAAACCCACCTACCACCCTATCGATCCACAGCTTGCGCATCCCGTCTCTCTGG
This sequence comes from Durio zibethinus, assembly GCF_002303985.1. The sequence continues at coordinate 13,134,774 of NW_019167827.1, forward strand.
CCGACGTTGTGCCCGCCCGCCCGCCCGCTCGTTTCGTCGGTTGGCTTAGGCATACGGAGTTCATTTCCAGTCTAAGATTGGATCAGATTGAGGGTTGCGGCAGCAGGATCGGTCGCATGAAGAGGGGGACCTGGCCGTTCCCCAGCTTACGCATCCCGCACCTCTGGCGGGCTGAGCGCCCGCACGCTCGTTTCGTGGGTTGACTTAGGCATACGAAGTTCATTCCTAGTCTAAGCATATGGAGTTCATTCCCAGTCTAAGATCAGACCGGATCGAGGTTTGCGACAGCAAATGCTGGGCTCGGGCATGTGCCGGTGCTGCATTTTTCTTCACCGGGGAACCATCATCAGAGCATCACCGGAGAACCTGACCGACGGCATTGGGGTTCCGCTGATCGAGGGGGCCGGGGAGGGTGTGCGCACATGATGTGCGATGGGTGCTGGTACTTGGCCCTTATATTCGCCCCCTATCCCTCATCAAACCTCGAGAACTCACACCCCCTTAAAGAGCATTTGAGATTTTACAGGTTTGCTGACAGTAGCCATTAAAGTGTCTGAAATGGGGACACTTTTTTCAAATGGTCACAAAATCTTGTACACTTCGAGTTCTTAGATGAATTTTTTTGTGCATGCCAATAAAAATACAAGGATCACTTCCACCTAGATTGGGGCCAAAACTCCTTCTGAAAAAATTTTAAAAAATCCCGAACCGTAAAAAGTTTTGAAAATCATGAAAAATAAAAAACGAGTCGTCTTGCCATGAAACTTCACATGAAGGCTTAAGGGACCATTGTATGAATTTACAAGCCATAAAAATCTCATTTTCATGCAGAAATATGAAGATATGCCTAAGCCCACCTACCACCCTATCGATCCACGACTTGCGCATCCCGTCTCTCTGGCCGGCGTAGCGCCCGCTCGCCCGCCCGCCCGCCCACTCGTTTCGTCGGTTGACTTAGGCAAACGGAGTTCATTCCCAGTCTAAGATTGGACCGGATTGAGGGTTGCGGTAGCAGGATTGGCAGCACGTAGAGGGGGACCCGACCGATCCCCAGCTTGTGCATCCTGCCCCTCTGGTCGACTGAGCGCCCGTAAGCTCGTTTCATGGGTTGACTTAGGCATACGGAGTTCATTCCTAGTCTAAGCATACGGAGTTCATTCACAGTCTAAGATCAGACCGGATCGAGGGTTGCGACAGCACATGCTGGGCTCGGGCATGTGCTGGTGCCCATTCTTCTTCGTCAGGGCACCATCGCTGGAGCATCGCCAGAGAACCTGACCGACGGCAATGGGGTTCCTCTGATCGGGGGGGTCGGGGAGGGTGTGCACACATGATGTGCGATGGGTGCTGGTACTTGGCCATTATATTGGCCCTCTATCCCTCATCAAACCTTGAAAACTCACACCCCCTTAAAGGGCATTTGAGATTTTACAGGTTTGCTGCCAGTAGCCATTAAAGTGTCTTTAATGGGGACACTTTTTTCAAATGGTCACAAAATCTTGTACACTTCGAGTTTTTTGCTGAATTTTTTTGTGCATGCCAATAAAAATAGAAGGATCATGTCTACCAAGTTTGGGGCCAAAACACCTTGTGAAAAAATTTTGAAAAATCCCGAACCGTAAAAAGTTTTGAAAATCGTGAAAAATAGAAAACGAGTCATCTTGCCATGAAACTTCACGTGATGGCTTAAGGGACCATTGTATGAATTTACAAGGCATAAAAATGGCATTGGAATGCAGAAATATGAAGATGTGCCTAAACCCACCGGCCACCCTATCGATCCACGGCTTGCGCATCCCGTCTCTCTAGCCAGAGTAGTGCCCGCCCGCCCGCTCATTTCGTCGGTTGACTTAGGCATACAGAGTTCATTCCCAGTCTAAGATTGAATCGGACCGAGGGTTGGGCAGCAGGTTCGGCAGCACGTAGAGAGGGACCCGGCCAATCCCTGGCTTGCGCATCCCGCCCCTCTGGTCGACTGAGTGCCCCCACGCTCATTTCGTGGGTTGACTTAGGCATACGGAGTTCATTCCCAATCAAAGCATACGGAGTTCATTCCCAGTGTAAGATCGGACCAGACCGAAGATTGCGGCAGCACATGCTGGGCTCGGGCATGTGCTGGTGCCGTATTTTTCTTCGTCAGGCCACCATCACCGAAGCATCACCGGAGAACCTGATCGACGGCATTGGGGTTCCGACGATCGGGGGGCCGGGGGGTGTGCGCACATGATATGTGATGGGTGCTGGTACTTGGCCCTTATATTGGCCCCCTATCCCTCATCAAACCTCGAGAACCCACAACCCCTTAAAAAGCATTTGAGATTTTACAGGTTTGCTGCTAATAGCCATTAAAGTGTCTGAAATTGGGACACATTTTTCAAAATGGTCACAAAATCTTGTACACTTCGAGATTTTAACTCAATTTTTTTGTGCATGCCAAAAAAAATACAAGGATCTCGTCTACCAAGTTTGGGGCTAAAACTCCTTCCGAAAGAATTTTAAAAAATCTTGAACCGTAAAAAGTTTTGAAAATCGTGAAAAATAGAAAACGAGTCGTCTTGCCATGGCTTGCACATCCCGTCTCTCTAGCCAGCGTAGTGCCCGCCCGCCCGCCTGCCCGCTTGTTTCGTCGGTTGTCTTAGGCATACGGAGTTCATTCCCAGTCTAAGATCGTGAAAAATAGAAAACGAGTCGTCTTGCCATGGCTTGCACATCCCGTCCCTTTAGCCAGCGTAGTGCCCGCCCGCCCGCCTGCCCGCTCGTTTCGTCGGTTGGCTTAGGCATACGGAGTTCATTCCCAGTCTAAGATCAGATCGGACCGAGAGTTACGACAGCACATGCTGGGCTCGGGCATGTGCTGGTGCTGCATTTTGCTTTGCTGGGGCACCATCGTCGGAGCATCGTCGGAGAACCTGACCGGCGGCATTGGTGTTCCGACGATTGGGGGGGGGCCGGGGTGGGTGTGCACACATGATATGTGATGGGTGCTGGTACTTGGCCCTTATATTGGCCCCTTATCCCTCATCAAACCTCGAGAACTCACACCTCCTTAAAAAGCATTTGAGATTTATAGGTTTGCTGCCAGTAGCCAATAAAGTGTTTGAAATGGGGACACTTTGTTCAAATGGTCACAAAATCTTGTACACTTCGAGTTTTTAGCTGAATTTTTTTGTGCATGCCAAAAAAAATACAAGGGTCACGTCTACCAAGTTTGGGAGCAAAAATCCTTCTGAAAAAATTTAAAAAAATCTTGAACCGTAAAAAGTTTCTAAAATCGTGAAAAATAGAAAACAAGTCGTCTTGCCATGAAACTTCACATGAAGGCTTAAGGGACCATTGTATGAATTTACAAGCCATAAAAATGGCATTGGCATGCAGAAATATGAAGATGTGCCTAAACCCACCTACCACCCTATCGATCCACGGCTTGCGCATCCCGTCTCTCTGGCCGGCATAGTGCCCGCCCGTCCGTTCATTTCATCGGTTGGCTTAGGCATACGGAGTTCATTCCAAGTCTAAGATCAGACCAGACCGAGGGTTACGGTAGTAGGCTCTGTAGCACGTAGAGTGGGACCCGACCGATCCCCGGCTTGTGCATCCCACCCCTCTGGTAGGCTGAGCGCCCGCACGCTTGTGTCGTGGGTTGACTTAGGCATACAGAGTTCATTCCCAGTTTAAGCATACGGAGTTCATTCCCCGTCTAAGCTCAGACCAGACCGAGGGTTGCGATAGCACATGCTTGGCTCGGGCATGTGCTGGGGCTGCATTTTTCATCGCCAGGGCACCATTACGTTAGCATCACAGGAGAACCTGACCGACGGCATTGGGGTTCCGGCGATCGGAGGGGCCGGCGGGGGCTGTGCGCACATGATGTGCGATGGGTGCTGGTACTTGGCCCTTATATTGGCCCCCTATCCCTTATCAAACCTTGAGAACTCACACCCCCTTAAAGAGCATTTCAGATTTTACAGGTTTGCTGCTAGTAGCCATTAAAGTTTTTGAAATGGGGACACTTTTTTCGAATGGTCTCAAAATCTTGAACACTTCGAGTTTTTAGCTGAATTTTTTTGTGCATGCCAAAAAAAATACAAGGATCACGTCTACCAAGTTTGGGGCCAAAACTTCTTTCGAAAAAATTTTAAAAAATCCCGAAACGTAAAAAGTTTTGAAAATCATGAAAAATAGAAAACGAGTCATCATGCCATGCAACTTCACGTGAAGGCTTAGGGGACCATTGCATGAATTTACAAGCCATAAAAATGACATTGGCATGCAGAAATATGAAGATTTGCTTAAACCCACCTAGCACCCTATGGATCCACGGCTTGCGCATCCCGTCTCTCTGGCCGACGTAGTGCCCGTTTGCCCGCCCGCCTATCCAGCCGTTCGTTTTATCAGTTGGCTTAGGCATACGGAGTTCATTGCCAGTCTAAGATCGGACCAGACCGATGGTTGCTGTAGCACATGCTGGGCTCGAGCATGTGCTGATGCCGCATTTTTCTTCGTCGAGGCACCATTGTCGGAGCATCGCCGGAGAACCTGACCGGTGGCATTGGGGATCCGACGATGAGGGAGGCGGGGAGGGTGCGCACATGATATGAAATGGGTGCTAGTACTTGGCCCTTATATTGGCCCAATATCCCTTATCAAACCTCAAAAGCTCACACCCCCTTAAAGAGCATTTGGGATTTTACAGGTTTGCTGCCAGTAGCCATTAAAGTGTCTGAAATGGGGACACTTTTTTCAAATGGTCACAAAATCTTGTACACTTCGGGTTTTTAGCTGATTTTTTTTGTGCCAGCCAACAAAAATACAAGGATCATGTCTAACAAGTTTGGGGCCAAAACTTCGTTCGAAAAAATTTAAAAAAATCCTGAACCGCAAAAAGTTTTGAAAATTGTGAAAAATAGAAAATGAGTCGTCTTGCCATGCAACTTCACGTGAAGGCTCAAGCGACCATTGTATGAATTTACAAGCCATAAAAATGGCATTGGCATGTAGAGATATGAAGATGTGCCTAAACCCACCTACCACCCTATCGATCCACTGCTTGTGCATCCCGTCTCTCTGGTTGGAGTAGTGCCCGCCCGCCCACCCGCTTGTTTCATCGGTTGGCTTAGGCATACGGAGTTCATTCCCAGTCTAAGATCAGATTGGACCGAGTGTTACGACAGCACATGTTGGGCTCAGGCATGTACTGGTGCCGTATTTTTCTTCGATGGGGCACCATTTTCGAAAAACCTGATCGACGGCATTGGGGTTCCGGTGATCGGGGGGGCCGAGGGGGTGTGCGCACATGATCTGCGATGGGTGCTGGTACTTGGCCCTTATATTGGCCCCCTATCCCTCATCAAATCTCGAGAACTCACACCCCCTTAAAGAGCATTTGAGATTTTACAAGTTTGCTGCTAGTAGCCGTTAAAGATATGCCTAAACCCACCTACCACCCTATCGATCCACGGCTGGCGCATCCCGTCTCTCGGGCCGGCAATGTGCCCGCCAGCCCACCCGCCCGCTCGTTTCGTCGGTTCGCTTACGCATACGAAGTTCATTCCCAGTCAAAGATCAGATCGTCCTGAAGGTTGCGGCAGCACATGCTGGGCTCGGGCATGTGCTGGTGCCGCATTTTTCTTTGTCAGGGCACCATCGTCGGAGCATCGTCGGAGAACCTGACCGACGGCATTGGGGTTCCGATGATCGGGGGGGCCGGGGGGGGTGTGCGCACATGATGTACGATGGGTGCTGGTACTTAGCCCCTATATTGGCCCTCTATCCCTCATCAAACCTCGAGAACTCACACCCCCTTAAAGAGCATTTGAGATTTTACAGGTTTGCTAACAGTAGCCATTAAAGTGTCTAAAATGATGACACTTTTTTCAAATGATCACAAAATCTTGTACACTTTGAGTTTTTAGCTAAATATTTTTGTGCATGCCAACAAAAATTCAAGGATCACGTCTACCAAGTTTGGGGCCAAAACTCCTTCCGAAAAAATTTTAAAAAATCCCGAACCGTAAAAAGTTTCAAAAATCATAAAAAATAAAAAAATGAGTCGTCTGCCATAAACTTCACGTGGAAGGCTTAAGGGACCATTGTATGAATTTACAAGCCATAAAAATGGCATTGGCATGCAGAAATATGAAGATGTGCCTAAACCCACCTACCACCCTATCGATCCACGGTGGCACATCCCGTCTCTCTGGCCGGCATTGTACCCGCCAGCCCACCCGCCTGCTCATTTCGTCGATTGGATTAGGCATACGGAGTTCATTCCCAATCTAAGATCAGATCGGACTGATGGTTGCGGCAGCACATGCTGGACTCGAGCATGTGCTGGTGCCGCATTTTTCTTCGCTGGGGCACCATCGTCGGAGCATCACCGGAGAACCTGACCGACGGCATTGGGGTTTCGGCAATTGGGGGGGCCGGGGGGTATGCGCACATGATGTGCGATGGGTGCTGGTACTTGACCCCTATCTTGGTCCCCTATCCCTCATCAAACCTCAAGAACTCACACTCCCTTAAAGAGAATTTGAGATTTTACAGGTTTGCTGCCAGTAGCAATTAAAGTGTCTGAAATGGGGACACTTTTTTCAAATGGTCACAAAATCTTGTACACTTTGAGTTTTTAGCTGAATTTTTTTGTGCATGCCAAAAAAAATACATGGATAATGTCTACCAAGTTTGGGGCCAAAACTCCGTTCGAAAAAATTTTAAAAAATCCCGAACCGCAAAAAGTTTCAAAAATTGTGAAAAATAGAAAACGGGTCGTCTTGCCATGAAACTTCACATGAAGGCTTAAGGGACCATTGTATGATTTTACAAGCCATAAAAATGTAATTAGGATGGAGAAATATGAAGATGTGCCTAAACCCACCTACCACCCTATCGATCCACGACTTGCGCATCCCGTCTCTCTGGCCGGCGTAGTGCTTGCCCGCCCGCTCGCTCGTTTGCTCGGTTGGCTTAGGCATACAGAGTTCATTCCCAATCTAAGATCAGACCGAACTGATGGTTACGGCAGCACATGCTAGGCTCGGGCATGTACTGGTGCCGTATTTTTCTTCGTCGGGGCACCATCGTTGGAGAACCTGACTGGCGACATTGGGGTTTCGACAATCGGGGGGGCCGGGGGGTGTACGCACATGATGTGCGATGGGTGCCGGTACTTGGCCCTTATATTGGCCCCCTATCCCTCATCAAACCTCAAGAACTCACACCCCTTTAAAAGAGCATTTGAGATTTTACAGGTTTGCTGCCAGTAGCCATTAAAGTGTATAAATGGGGACACTTTTTTCACATGGTGAGAAAATCTTGTACACTTCGAGTTTTTAGCTGATTTTTTTTGTGCATGCCATGAAAAATACAAGGATCGCGTCTACCAAGTTTGGGGCCAAAACTCCTTCCGAAAAAATTTTAAAAAAATCCCGAACCGTGAAAGGTTTCAAAAATCATGAAAAATAGAAAACGAGTCGTCTTGCCATGAAACTTCACGTGAAGGCTTAAGGGACCATTCTATGAATTTACAAGCCATAAAAATGGCACTGCCATGAAAAAATATGAAGATGTGCCTAAACCCACCTACCACCCTATCGATTCACGGCTTGCACATCCCGTCTCTCTGGCCGGCATAGTGCCCGCCCGCCCGCTCGTTTCGTCGGTTGGCTTAGGCATACGGAGTTCATTCCTAGTCTAAGATCAGACCGGACCGAGGCTTGTGGCAGCAAGATCGGCAGCATGTAGAGGGGGACCCGGCCGATCCTCGGCTTGCGCATCCCACCCCTCTGGCCGGCTGAGTGCCCGCACGCTCGTTTCGTTGGTTGACTTAGGCATACGGAGTTCATTCACAGTCTAAGCATACGGAGTTCATTCCCAGTCTAAGATTGGACCAGACCAAGGGTTACGACAGCACATGCTGGGCTCAGGCATGTGCTGGTGCCACATTTTTCTTCGTTAGGGCACCATCGTCGAAGCATCACCGGAGAACCTGACCGACGGCATTGGGGTTCCGACGATTGGGGGGGCTGGGGGGTGTGCGCACTGATGTGCGATGGGTGCTGGTACTTGGCCCTTATATTGGCCCCCTATCCCTCATCAAACCTTGAAAACTCACACCCCCTTAAACAGCATTTGAGATTTTACAGGTTTGCTGCCAGTAGCCATTAAAGTGTCTGTAACGGGGACTATTTTTTCAAATGGTCACAAAATCTTGTACACTTCGAGTATTTAGCTGAATTTTTTTGTGCACACCAGCAAAAATAGAAGGATCATGTCTTCCAAGTTTGGGGCCAAAACTCCTTTCGAAAAAATTTTAAAAAAATCTCGAATTGTAAAAAGTTTCAAAAATCGTGAAAAATAGAAAATGAGTCGTCTTGCCATGAAACATCACGTGAAGGCTTAAGGGACCGTTGTATGAATTTACTAGCGATAAGAATGGCATTGGCATGAAGAAATATGAAAATGTGCCTAAACCCACCTACCACCCTATCGATCCACAGCTTGCGCATCCTGTCTCTCTGGCCGGCGTAGTGCCTGCCCGCCCTCCCGCCCGCTCGTTTTGTCAGTTGGGTTAGGCATACGGAGTTCATTCCCTGTCTAAGATTGGATCAGACTGAGGGTTGTGGCAGTAGGATTGGATCAAAACAAGGGTTGCAGCAACAGGATCGGCAGCACGCAGAGGGGACCCGATCGATCCCCGGCTTGTGCATCCTGCCCCTCTGGCCGGCTGAGCGCTCGCACGCTCGTTTCGTGGGTTGACTTAGGCATACGGAGTTCATTCCCAGTCTAAGATCAGACCGAACCGAGGGTTGCGGCAGCACATGCTGGGCTCAGACATGTGCTGGTGCAACATTTTTCTTTGCCGGGGCACCATCGCTGAGGCATTGCCGGAGCATCGTCGGAGCATCGCTGGAGAACCTGACCGACGGTATTGGGTTTTCGACGATCGGGGGGGCCAGGGGGGTGTGCACCATGATGTGCAATGGGTGCTGATACTTGGCCCTTATATTGGCCCCCTATCCCTCATCAATCCTGGAGAACTCGCACCCCTTTAAAAAGCACTTCAATTTTACAGGTTTGCTGCCAGTAGCCATTAAGGTGTCTGAAATGGGGACACTTTGTTCAAATGGTCACAAAATCTTGTACACTTCGAGTTTTTAGCTGAATTTTTTTGTGCATGCCAACAAAAGTACAAGGATCACGTCTACCAAGTTTGGGAAAACTTTTTCTGAAAAAATTTTAAAAAATCTCGAACCGTAAAAAGTTTCAAAAATCGTGAAAAATAGAAAACGAGTTGTCTTGCCATGAAACTTCACGTGAAGGCTTAAGGGACCATTGTATGAATTTACAAGCCATGAGAATGGCATTGGTAGGCAGAAATATGAAGATGTACCTAAATCCACCTACCACCCTATCGATCCACGGCTCGCGCATCCCGTCTCCCTGGCCGGGGTAGTGCCCGCGCGCCCTCTCGCCCACTCGTTTCGTCGGTTGGCTTAGGCATACGGAGTTCATTGCCAGTCTAAGATTGGATCAGACTAAGGGTTGTGGCAGAAGGATCGGTAGCACGCAGAGGGGGACCCGATCGATCCCTGACTTGCGCATCACGCCCCTCTGGCCGACTGAGCCCTCGTACGCTCATTTCATGGGTTGACCTAGGCATACGGAGTTCATTCCCAGTCTAAGCATAAAGAGTTCATTCCCAGTCTAAGATCGGACCAAATCGAGGGTTGCGGTAGCACATGCTGGGCTTGCGCATGTGGTGGTGCCGCATTTTTCTTTGTCGGGGCACCATCGTCGGAGCATCATCGCAGAACCTGACCGACGGCATTGGGGTTCCAACGATCGGGGGGGTCGGGGGGTGTGCGCACATGATGTACGATGGGTGCTGGTACTTGGCCCTTATATTGGCCCTCTATCCCTCATCAAACCTCGAGAACTCACACCCTCTTAAAGAGCATTTGAGATTTTACAGGTTTGCTAGCAGTAGCCGTTAAAGTGTCTAAAATGGGGACACTTTTTTCAAATGGTTACAAAATCTTGTACACTTCGAGGTTTTGCTGAATTTTTTTGTGCATGCTAACAAAAATACAAGGATCACGTCTACCAAGTTTGGGGCCAAAACGCCTTCTGAAAAAATTTTAAAAAATCCCGAACCACAAAAAGTTTCAAAAATCATGAAAAATAGAAAACGAGTCATCTTGCCATGAAACTTCACGTGAAGGCTTAAGGGACCATTGTATGGATTTACAAGCCATAAAAATGGCAGTGGCACATAGAAATATGAAGATGTGCCTAAACCGACCTACCACCCTATCGATCCACAGCTTGCGCATCCCGTTTCTCTGGCCGACGTAGTGCCCGCCCGCCCGTCCGCTCGTTTCCTCAGTTGGCTTAGGCATACGGAGTTCATTCCCAGTCTAACATCAGACCAGACTGAGAGTTACAGTAGTAGCATCGACAGCACACAGAGGGGGACCCGGTTGATCCCTGGCTTGCGCATCCTGCCCCTCTGGTCGGCTGAGCGCCCGTACGCTTGTTTTGTGGGTTGACTTAGGCATACGGAGTTCATTCCCAGTCTAAGATCGCACCAGACCGAGGGTTGCAGCAGCACATGCTGGGCTCAGGCATATGCTGGCACCGCATTTCTCTTCGTCGGGACACTATCGCCGGAGCATCATCGGAGAACCTGACCGAAGGCATTGGGGTTCCGGCGATCGAGGGGGCCGGGGGGTGTGCGCACATGATGTGCGATGGGTGCTGGTACTTGGCCCTTATATTGGCCCCCTATCCCTAATCAAACCTCGAGAACTCAGACCCCCTTAAAGAGTATTTGAGATTTTACAAGTTTGTTGCCAGTAGCCATTAAAGTGATGAAATGGGGACACTTTTTTCAAATGGTCACAAAATCTTGTACACTTCCAGTTTGTAGCTGAATTTTTTTGTGCATGCCAACAAAAAAATAGGGATCATGTCTACCAAGTTTGGGGCCAAAAATCCTTCTGAAAAAATTTTAAAAAATCCCGAACCACAAAAAGTTTCAAAAATTGTGAAAAATAGAAAATGAGTCGTCTTGCCATGAAACTTCAAATGAAGGCTTAAGGGACCATTGTATGAATTTACAAGCCATAAAAATGGTATTGGCATGCAAAAATATGAAGATGTGCCTAAACTCACCTACCACCCTATCGATTCACGGCATGCGCATCCCATCTCTCTGGTCGACGTAGTGCCCGCCCTCCCGACCGCCCGCTCGTTTCGTCGGTTGGCTTAGGCCTACGGAGTTCATTCCCAGTCTAAGATCAGACCGAACAAGGGTTGTGGTAGCAGGATCGGCAGCATGCAGAGGGGGACCCGGCCGATCCCTAGCTTGTGCATCCCACCCCTCTGGCCTGCTGAGCGCCCGCACGCTCGTTTCGTGGTTCGACTTAGGCATACGGAGTTCATTCCCAGTCTAAGCATGCGGAGTTCATTCCCAGTCTAAGATCGAACCGGACCGAGGGTTACGACAGCAAATGCTGGGCTCGGGCATGTGCTGGTGCTGTATTTTTCTTCATCGGGGCACCATTGCTAGAGCATCATAGGAAAACTTTATCAGCGGCATTGAGGTTCCGGTGATCGGGAGGGCCGGGGGGTGTGCGCACATGATGTGCGATGGGTGCTGGTACTTGGCCCTTATATTGGCCCCCTATCCCTCATCAAACCTTGAGAACTCACACCCCCTTAAAGAGCATTTGAGATTTTACAGGTTTGCTGCCAGTAGCCATTAAAGTGTCTGAAATGGGGACACTTTTTTCAAATGGTCACAAAATCTTGTACACTTCGAGTTTTTAGCTGAATTGTTTTGTGCATGCCAACAAAAATACAAGGATCACATCTACCAACTTTAGGGCCAAAATTCCATTTGAAAAAGTTTTAAAAAAATCCCGAACCGTAAAAAGTTTCTAAAATCGTGAAAAGTAGAAAACGAGTCGTCTTGCCATGAAACTTCACGTGAAGGCTTAAGGGACCATTTTATGAATTTACAAGCCATAAAAATGGCATTGGCATGCAGAAATATAAAGATGTACCCAAACCAACCTACCACCCTATCGATCCACGGCTTGCGCATCCCGTCTCTCTGGCCAACGTAGTGCCCGCCCGCCCACCCGCTCGTTTCGTCGGTTGGCTTAGGCATACGGAGTTCATTCCTAGTCTAAGATTAGACCAGACCGAGGGTTGTGACAGCAAGATTGGCAGTACGCAGAGGGGGACCCGGCCGATCCCCAACTTGGGCATCCCGCCCCTCTGGCCGGCTGAGCGCCCGCACGCTCGTTTCGTGGGTTGACTTAGGCATACGGAGTTCATTCCCAGTCTAAGCATACGGAGTTCATTCCCATTCTAAGATCGGATCAGATCGAAGGTTGCAGCAGCACATGCTGGGCTCGAGCATGTGCTGGTGCCGCATTGTTCTTCGTCGGGGCACCATCGTCGGAGCATCGTCGGAAAACATGATCGGCGGCATTAGGTTTCCGGCGATCGGGGGGCCGGGGGGTGTGCGCACATGATGTGGGATGGGTGCTGGTACTTGGCTCTTATATTGGCCCCCTATCCCTCATCAAACCTCGAGAACTCACACCCTCTTAAAGAGCATTTGAGATTTTACAGGTTTGCTGGCAGTAGCAATTAAAGTGTTCGAATTGGGGACACTTTTTTCAAATGGTCACAAAATCTTGTACACTTTGAGTTTTTAGCTGAATTTTTTTGTACATGCCAAGAAAAATACAAGGATCACGTCTACCAAGTTTGGGACCAAAACTCAATTTGAAAAAATTTTAAAAAAATCTTGAACTATAAAAAGTTTCAAAAATCGTGAAAAATAAAAAACGAGTCGTCTTGACATGAAACTTCACTTGAAGGCTTAAGGGACCGTTGTATAAATTTACAAGCCATAAAAATGGCATTGGCACGTAGAAATATGAAGATGTGCCTAAACCCACCTACCACCCTATCGATCCATGGCTTGCATATCCCATCTCTCTGTCCAGCGTAATGCCCGCCCACCCGTCTGCCCATTCGTTTCGTCGGTTGGCTTAGGCATACGAAGTTTATTCCCAGTCTAAGAGTGGATCAGACTGAGGGTTGCAGCAGCACATGCTAGGCTTGGGCATGTGCTGGTGCTGCATTTTTCTTCGTCGGGGCACCATCATCGGAGCACCATCGGAGAACCTGACCGGTGGCATTAGGGTTCCAGCGATCGAGGGGGCCGGGGGGGTTGTGCGCACATGATGTGCGATTGGTGTTGGTACTTGGCCCTTATATTGGCCCCCTATCCCTCATCAAACCTCGAGAACTCACACCCCCTTAAAGAGCATTTGAGATTTTACAGGTTTGCTAGCAGTAGCCGTTAAAGTGTCTGAAATGGGGACACTTTTTTCAAATGGTCACAAAATCTTGTACACTACGAGTTTTTAGCTGAATTTTTTTGTGCATGCCAACAAAAATAAAAGTATCACGTCTACCAAGTTTTGGGGCAAAAACTCCTTTCGAAAAAATTTGAAAAAATCCCAAATCGTAAAAAGTTTCAAAAATCGTGAAAAAAAGAAAACGAGTCATCTTGCCATGAAACTTCATGTGAAGGCTTAAGGGACCATTGTATGAATTTACAGGCCGTAAAAATGGTATTGGCACACAAAAATATGAAGGTGTGCCTAAAGCTACCTACCACCCTATCGATCCATGGCTTGCACATCCTGTCTCTCTGGCCAGCGTAGTGCCCGCCCCCCCGCAAGCCCGCTCGTTTCGTCGGTTGGCTTAGGCATACGGAGTTCATTCCCAGTCTAAGATCAGACCAGATCGAGGGTTGTGGCAACAGGATAGGCAGCATGTAGAGGGGGACCCGCTGATCCCCGGCTTGCGCATCCCGCCCCTCTGGCCAGCTGAGCGCCTGTACGCTCGTTTCGTGGGTTGACTTAGGCATACGGAGTTCATTCCCAGTCTAAGCATATGGAGTTCATTCCCAGTCTAAGATCGAACCAGACCAAAGGCTGCGACAGCACATGCTGGGCTCTGGCATGTGCTGGTGTCGCATTTTTCTTTGCCGAGGCATAATCGTCGGAGCATCGTCGGAGAACCTGACCGACGGCATTAGGGTTCTGGCGATCGGGGGGGCCGGAGGGGTGTGCACACAACATGTGCGATGGGTGCTGGTACTTGGACCTTATATTGGCCCCCTATCCCTCATCAAACCTCAAGAACTCACACCCCCTTAAAGAGCATTTGAGATTTTACAGGTTTGCTGCCAGTGGCCATTAAAGTGTCTGAAATGGGGACACTTTTTTCAAATGGTCACAAAATCTTTTACACTTCGAGTTTTTAGCTGAATTTTTTGTGCATGCCAACAAAAATACAAAAATCACGTCTACCAAGTTTGGGGCCAAAACTTCTTTCAAAAAAATTTTAAAAAATCCCGAGCCATAGAAAATTTTGAAAATCATGAAAAATAGAAAACGAGTCGTCTTGCCATGAAACTTCACGTGAAGGCTTAAGGGACCATTGTATCAATTTACAAGCCATAAAAATGGCATTGGCATGCAGAAATAAGAAGATGTGCCTAAACCCACCTACCACCCTATCGATCCATGGCTTGCGCATCCCATCTCTCTGGCCGGCGTAGTACCCGCCCGTCCATCTGCTTATTTCGTCAGTTGGCTTAGGCATACGGAATTCATTCCCAGTCTAAGATCAAACCGGATTGAGGGTTGCAGTAGTAGGATCAGCAGCACGCAGATGAGGACCCGATCGATCCCCGGCTTGTGCATCCCGCCCCTCTGGCCGGCTGAGCACCCGCACGCTCATTTCGTGGGTTGACATAGGCATACAAAGTTCATTCCCAGTCTAAGCGTACGGAGTTCATTCCCAGTCTAAGATTCGACCGGACCGAGGGTTGTGGTAGCACAAGCTGGGCTCGGGCATGTGCTGGTGCTGCATTTTTCTTCATCGGGGCACCATCGTCGGAGCATTGCTGAAGAATCTGACTGGCGGTATTGGGATTCCGACGATCGATGGGGTCGGGGCGTGTGCACACATGATGTGTGATGGGTGCTGGTACTTGGCCCTTATATTGGCCCCCTATCCCTCATCAATCCTTAATAACTCAAACCCCCTTAAAGAGCATTTGAGATTTTACAGGTTTGCTGCCAGTAGCCATTAAAGTCTCTGAAATGGGGACACTTTTTTCAAATGGACACAAAATCTTGTACACTTTGACTTTTTCGCTGAATGTTTTTGTGCATGGCAACAAAAATACAAGGATCATGTCTACCAACTTTGGGGCCAAAACTCCTTCCGAAAAAATTTTAAAAAATCTCGAACCGTAAAAAGTTTTAAAAATCGTGAAAAATAGAAAACGAGTCGTCTTGCCATGAAACTTCACGTGAAGGCTTAAGGGACCATTGTATGAATTTACAAGCCATAAAAATGGCATTGGCGCATAGAAATATGAAGATGTACCTAGACCCACATACCACCCTATCGATCCATGGCTTGCGCATCCCGTCTCTCTGGCCGGCGTAATGCCCGCCTGCCCGTTCATTTCGTCGGTTAGCTTAGGCAAACAAAGTTCATTCCCGGTCTAAGATTGGACGGGACCGATGGCTGCAGCAGCAGGATCGGCAGCATGCAGAGGGGGACCCGGTTGATCCCCGACTTACGCATCCTGCCCCTCTGGCCGGCTGAGCGCCCGCACACTCGTTTTGTGGGTTGACTTGGGCATACGGAGTTCATTCCCAGTCTATGATCAGACCAGACTGAGGGTTGCGGCAGCTCATGCTGGGCTCAGGCATGTGCTGGTGCCGTATTTTTCTTCACCGGGGCACCATTGCCTGAGCAATATCGGAGAACCTGACCGGCGGCATTGGGGTTCCGACGATCGAAGGGGCGGGGGGGTTATGCGCACATGATGTGCAATGGGTGCTGGTACTTGGCCCTTATATTGGCCCCCTATCCCTCATCAAACCCTGAGAACTCATAGCCCCTTAAAGAGCATTTGAGATTTTACAGGTTTGCTGCCAGTTGCCATTAAAGTGTCTAAAATGGAAACACTTTTTTCACATGGTCACAAAGTCTTGTACACTTCGAGTTTTTAGCTGAATTTTATTGTGCATGCCAACAAAAATACAAGGATTACGTCTACCAAGTTTGGGGTCAAAACTCCTTTCGAAAAAATTTTAAAAAATCCTGAACCCCAAAAAGTTTCAAAAATCAAGAAAAATAGAAAACGAGTGTCTTGCCATTAAAGTTCACGTGAAGGCTTAAGGGACGATTGTATGAATTTACAAGCCATAAAAATGGCATTGGCATGCAGAAATATGAAGATGTGCCTAAACCCACCTACCACCCTATGGATTCACGGCTTGCGCATCCTGTCTCTCTAGCCGACGTAGTGCCTGCCCACGCGCTCGTTTCGTCGGTTGGCTTAGGCATACGGAGTTCATTCCCAGTCTAAGCATACGGAGTTCATTCCTAGTCTAAGATTGGACCGGACCGAGGGTTGACGCAACACATGCTGGGCTTGGGCATGTGCTGGTGCCGTATTTTTCTTCGCCAGGGCACCATCGTCGGAGCATCGTCAGAGAACCTGACCGACGGCATTGGGGTTTTGGCGATCGGGGGTGCCGGGGGGCTGCACACATGATGTGCGATGGGTGCTGGTACTTGGCCCTTATATTGGCCCCCTATCCCTCATCAAACCTTGAGAACTCACACCCTCTTAAAGAGCATTTGAGATTTTACAGGTTTGCTGCCAGTAGCCGTTAAAGTGTCTGAAATGGGGACACTTTTTTCAAATGGTCACAAAATCTTGTACACTTCGAGTTTTTAGCTAATTTTTTTGTGCACGCCAAGAAAAATACAAGGATCACGTCTACCAAGTTTGGGGCCAAACCTCCTTCCGAAAAAATTTTAAAAAATCTCGAACCGTAAAAAGTTTTGAAAATCGTGAAAAATAGAAAACGAGTCGTCTTGCCATGAAACTTCACGTGAAGGCTTAAGGGACCATTGTATGAATTTACAAGCCATAAAAATGGCATTGGCATGCAGAAATATGAAGATGTGCCTAAACCCACCTGCCACCCTATTGATCCACGGCTTGCGCATCTCGTCTCTCTGGCCGATGCAATGTCCGCCCACCCTCCCGCTCGTTTCGTCAGTTGGCTTAGGCATACGGAGTTCATTCCTAGTCTAAGATCAGACCAAACTGAGGGTTGCGATAGCAGGATCGGCAGCACACAGAGGGGGACCCAGCCGATCCCCGGCTTGCGCATCCCGCCCCTCTGGCCGGCTGAGCGCTCGCATGCTCGTTTCGTGGGTTGACTTAGGCATACAGAGTTCATTCCCAGTCTAAGATTGGATCGGATCAAGGGTTGCGATAGCAAGGCTCGCAGCACTCAGGGGAGGGGACCACCGACTCCCGCTTGCGCTATCCACCCTCTGGCGGTTGTTGGCTGACGCCCCACGATCGTTCAGTGGGTTGACTTAGGCATACGTAGTTCTATTCCCAGTCTAAGCATATGGGTTCAATCCAATTAAGATCGGCGGACCAAGGGTTGTCATGTAGCACATCTGTGCTCGAGCAAGTCTGGTGCATTTTTGTTCTTCACACGGCGTGCACCATCGTCAGTCAGCATCGTCGGAGACCTGACTGATACACTTGGGGTGTCTAACTATCGAGGGGACCGGAGGGTGTGCACCAATAGTGTCGCATGGATGCTTTGGTACTTGCGCTCCTTGTTCGCCTTTATCCTCATCAAACTCACGAGAACTCAACCCCTTAACGAGCATTTGAGATTTTAAGTGTTTGTGTTCAGGTAGCCCATTAACAGTGTCTGAAATTGCGGACATTTTTTCAAATGGTCACAAAATCTTGTTACACTTCAAGTTTTTAGCTGAATTTTTTTGTGCATGCCAAACAAAAATAAAAGGATCACGTCTACCAAGTTTTGGGGCCAAAACTTCTTCCAAAAAAATTTTAAAAAATCTCGAGCTGCAAAAAGTTTCAAAAATCATGAAAAATAGAAAACGAGTCATCTTGCCATGAAGCTTCACGTGAAGGCTTAAGGGACCATTGTATGAATTTACAAGCCATAAAAATAGCATTTGCACGCAGAAATATGAAGATGTGCCTAAACCCACCTACCACCGTATCGATCTATGGCTTGCGCATCCTATCTCTTTGGCCGGCATAGTGCCCGCTCGCCCGATCGTTTCATCGGTTGGCTTAGGCATACGGAGTTCATTCCCAGTCTAAGATTGGATCGGATCGAGGGTTGTGGCTATTGGATCGGCAGCACGCAGAGGGGGACCCAATTGATCCCCGGCTTGCACATCCTGCCTCTCTGGCCAGCTGAGCACCCGCACGCTCGTTTCATGGGTTGACTTAGGCATACGGAGTTCATTCCCAGTCTAAGCATACGGAGTTCATTCCCAATATAAGATCGGATCGGACCGAGGGTTATCGTAGCACATGCTGGGCTTGAGCATGTGCTGGTGCCATATTTTTCTTCATCGGGGCACCATCGCCGGAGAACCTGACCGGCCGCATTGGGGTTTCGACGATCGGGGGGGCCGAGGGGGGTGTGCGCACATGATGTGCAATGGGTGCTGGTACTTGGCCCGCATAAGGAAATCATTCCCAGTCTAAGCATACGGAGTTCATTCCCAGTCTAAGATCAGACCAAAGCGAGGGTTACGGTCGCACATGCTGGGCTCGGGCATGTGCTGGTGCTGCATTTTTCTTCACCGAGGCACCATCACCGGAGCATCGCCGGAGAACCTGACCTGTGGCATTGGGGTTCCGGCGGTTGGGGGGGCCGGGGGGTGTGCGCCCATGATGTGCGATGGGTGCTGGTATTTGGCCCTTATATGGCCCCCCTATCCCTCATCGAACCTCGGGAACTCACACCCCTTAAAGAGCATTTGAGATTTTACAAGTTTGCTGCCAGTAGCCATTAAAGTGTTTGAAATAGGGAGACATTTTCAAATGGTCACAAAATCTTGTACACTTCGTGTTTTTAGCTGAATTTTTTTGTGCATGCCAAAAAAAATACAAGGATCACATCTACCAAGTTTGGCGCTAAAACTCCCTCCGAAAAAATTTTAAAAAATCCCGAACCCTAAAAAGTTTTGAAAATCATGAAAAATAGAAAACGAGTCGTCTTGCCATGAAACTTCACGGGAAGGCTTAAGGGACCATTGTATGAATTTAAAAGCCATAAAAATGGCATTGGAATGTAGAAATATGAAGATGCGCCTAAACCCACCTACCACCCTATCGATCCATGGCTTACGCATCCCGTCTCTCTGGCCAGTGTAATGCCCGCACGCCCTCCCGCCCGCTCGTTTCATCAGTTGGCTTAGGCATACGGAGTTCATTCCTAGTCTAAGATCAAAATGGATCAAGGGTTACGACAGCAGGATCGGCAGCAAGCAGAAGGGGACCCGACCGATCCCCAGCTTGTGCATCCCGCCCTTCTGGCCGGCTGACCGCTCGCACGCTCATTTCGCAGGTTGACTTAGGCATACGGAGTTCATTCCCAGTCTAAGCATACGAAGCTCATTCCCAGTCTAAGATCGACCGGACTGAGGGTTACGGCAGCACATGCTGGGCTTGGGCATGTGCTGGTGCCACATTTTTCTTCGCCAGGGCACCATCGCCGGAGAACTTGATCGACGGCATTGGGGTTCCGTCGATCGGGGGGGCCGGGGGGTGTGCGCACATGATGTGCGATTGGTGCTGGTACTTGGCCCTTATATTGGCCCCCTATCCCTCATCAAACCTCGAGAACTCACACCCCCTTAAAGAGCATTTGAGATTTTGTAGGTTTGCTGCCAATAGCAATTAAAGTGCCTGAAATGGGGACACTTTTTTCAAATGGTCACAAAATCTTGTACACTTTGAGTTTTTAGCTGAATGTTTTTTTGAATGCCAACAAAAATATAAGGATCACGTCCACCAAGTTTGGGGCAAAAACTCCTTCCGAAGAAATTTTAAAAAATCTCAAACCGCAAAAAGTTTTGAAAATCATGAAAAATAGAAAATGAGTCGTCTTGCCATGAAAGTTCACGTGAACGCTTAAGGGACCATTGTATGAATTTACAAGCCATAAAAATGGCATTGGCACGTAGAAATATGAAGATGTGCCTAAACCCACCTACAACCCTATCGATCCACGGCTTGTGCATCCCATCTCTCTGGCCAACGTAGTGCCCGCCCACCCGCTCGTTTCGTCGGTTGGCTTAGGCATACGGAGTTCATTCCCAGTCTAAGCATACGGAGTTCATTCCCAGTCCAAGATCGGACTGGACCGAGGGTTGCGGCAGCACATGCTGGGCTCGGGCATATGCCAGTGCTACATTTTTCTTCGTTGGGGCACCATCACCGAAGCATTGTCGGAGAACCTGACCGACGACATTGGTGTTCCGACGATCGGGGGGCCGGGGGGTGTGCGCACATTATTTGTGATGGGTGCTGGTACTTGGCCCTTATGTTGGCCCCCTATCACTCATCAAAGCTCGAGAACTCACACCCCCTTAAAGACCATTTGAGATTTTACGTGTTTGCTGCCAGTAGCCATTAAAGTGTCTGAAATGGGGACACTTTTTTCAAATGGTCACAAAATCTTATACACTTCGAGTTTTTAGCTGAATTTTTTTGTGCATGCCAACAAAAATAGAAGCATCACGTCTACCAATTTTGGGGTCAGAACTCCTTCCAAAAAAACTTTTAAAAAATCCCGAACCGTAAAAATTTTGAAAATCATGAAAAATAGAAAACGAGTCGTCTTGCCGTGAAACTTCACGTGAAGGCTTAAGGGACCATTGTATCAATTTACAAGCCATAAAAATGGCATTGGCATGCAGAAATATAAAGATGCACCGAAACCCACCTACCACCCTATCGATCCACGGCTTGCGCATCCCATCTCTCTGGCCGGCGTAGTGCCCGCCCACCCGTCTGCCCGCTCGTTTCGTCGATTGGCTTAGGTATACGGAGTTCATTCCCATTCTAAGATCGGATCGGACCGAGTGTTATGGTAGTAGGATCGACAGCACGCAAAGGTGGACACGGCCGATCGTCGACTTGCGCATCCCGCCCCTGTGGCTGACCAAGCACCCGAACGCTCGTTTCGTGGGTTGAATTAGGCATACGGAGTTCATTCCCAGTCTAAGCATACGTAGTTCATTCCCAGTCTAAGATCGAATCGAGCCGAGGGTTGCGATAGCACATGCTGGGCTCAGGCATGTGCTGGTGCTGCATTTTTCTTCGTCGGGGCAGCATCGTCGAGGAAACGTCAGAGAACCTGACAGACGACATTAGGGTTCCGGCGATCGGTGGGGCCGGAGGGGGTGTGTGCACATGATGTGCGATGGGTGCTGGTACTTGGCCCTTATATTGGCCCCCTATCCCTCATCAAACCTCGAGAACTGACACCCCCTTAAAGAGCATTTGCGATTTTACAGGTTTGCTGCTAGTAGCCATTAAAGTGTCTAAAATGGGGACCTTTTTTTTCAAATGGTCACAAAATCTTGTACACTTCGAGTTTTTAGCTGAATTTTTTTGTGCATGCCAACAAAAATACAAGGACCACGTCTAAGATCATATCAGACCGAGGGTTACGGCAGCAGGATCGGCAGCATGCAGAGGGGGGCTCTGTTGATCCCCGGCTTGCGCATCCGGCCCCTCTGGCCGGTTGAGCCCTCGTACGCTCATTTCGTGGGTTGACTTAGGCATACAGAGTTCATTCCCAGTCTAAGCATACGGAGTTCATTCCCCGTCTAAGATCAGACCAGACCGAGGGTTGTGGCAGCACATGCTGGGCTCGGGCATGTGCTGGTGCCTCATTTTTCTTCATCGAGGCACCATCGTCGGAGCATCGCCGGAGAACCTGACTGGCGCCATTGGGGTTCCGACGATAGGAAGGCTTGGGGGGGTGTACGCATATGATGTGCGATGGGTGCTGGTACTTGGCCCTTATATTGGCCCCCTATCGCTCATCAAATGTCGAAAACTCACACCCCCTTAAAGAGCATTTGAGATTTTACAGGTTTGCTACCAGTAGCCATTAAAGTGTCTAGAATGGGGACACTTTTTTCAAATGGTCACAAAATCTTTTTCACTTCGAGTTTTTAGCAAAATTGTTTGGTGCATGCCAACAAAAATACAAGGATCACGTCTACCAAGTTTGGCGCCACAACGCCTTTCGAAAAAATTTTAAAAAATCTCAAACCGTAAAGAGTTTTGAAAATCGTGAAAAATAAAAAAGGAGTCGTCTTGACATGAAACTTCACGTGAAGGCTTAAGGGACCATTGTATGAATTTACAAGCCATAAAAATGGCATTGGCACGTAGAAATATGAAGATGTGCCTAAACCCACCTACCACCCTATCGATCCATGGCTTGCGCATCCTGTCTCTCTGGCCGGCGTAGTGCCCGCCCGCCCGCTCGTTTGGTCGGTTGGCTTAGGCATACGGAGTTCATTCCCAGTCTAAGATTGGATCAGACCGAGGGTTGTGGCAGCAGGATCGGAAGCACGTAGAGGGGGACTCGATCGATCCTCGACTTGCGCATCCCGCCCTTCTGGCCGGCTGAGCGCCTGCACGTTTGTTTCATGGGTTGACTTAGGCATACGGCGTTCATTCCCAGTCTAAGCATATGGAGTTCATTCCCAGTCTAAGATCGGACCGGACCGAGGGTTACGGCAGCACATGCTGGGCTCGAGCATGTGCTGGTGCTGGATTTTTCTTCGTCGGGGCACCGTCGTCGAAGCATCGCCGGAGAACCTGACCGGCGGCATTGGGGTTCCGACGATCAGGGAGGCCGGGGGGGTTGTGCGCACATGATGTGCGATGGGTGCTGGTACTTGGCCCTTATATTGGCCAACTATCCCTCATCAAACCTCGAGAACTCACACCCCCTTAAAGAGCATTTGAGATTTTACAGGTTTGCTACTAGTAGCCATTAAAGTCTCTCAAATGGGGACACTTTTTTCAAATGGTCACAAAATCTTTTAAACTTCAAGTTTTTAGCTGAATTTTTTTGTACATGCCAATAAAAATACAAGGATCACGTCTACCAAGTTTGGGGCCAAAACTCCTTCCGAAAAATTTTTAAAAAATCCCGAACCTTAAAAAGTTTCAAAAATCGTGAAAAATAGAAAACGAGTCATCTTGCAATGAAACTTCTCGTGAAGGCTTAAGGGACAATTGTATGAATTTACAAGCCATAAAAATGGCATTGGCACACAAAAACATGAAGAGGTGCCTAAACCCACCTACCACCCTATCGATCCACGGCTTGCGTATCCCGTCTCTCTGGCCGGCGTAGTGCCCGCCCGTCCGCCCGCCCGTTCATTTCGTCGGTTGGCTTAGGCATACGGAGTTCATTCCTAGTCTAAGATCAGACTGGACTGATGCTTGCGATAGCACATGCTGGGCTCGGGCATGTGCTGGTGCCATATTTTTCTTCATCAGGGCACCATCGCGGAGCATCGCTGGAGAACCTGACCAGCGGTATTGGGGTTCTGACGATCGGGGGGTCAGGGGGGTTTGCGCACATGATGTGCAATGGGTGCTGGTATTTGGCCCTTATATTGGCCCCCTATCCCTCATCAAAGCTCGAGAACTCACACACCCTTAAAGAGCATTTGAGATTTTACAGGTTTGCGGCTTGTAGCCATTAAAGTGTCTGAAATAGGGACAGTTTTTTCAAACGGTCACAAAATCTTGTACACTTCAAGTTTTTAGCTGAATTTTTTTATGCATGCCAACAAAAATACAAGGATCACATCTACCAAGTTTGGGGTGAAAACTCCTTCCAAAGAAATTTGAAAAAAATCTGGAACCGCAAAAAGTTTAAAAAACCATGAAAAATAGAAACCGAGTTGTCTTGCCATGAAACTTCACGTGAAGGCTTAAGGGACCATTGTATGAATTTAAAAGCCAAAAAATGGCATTGGCACATAGAAATATAAAGAGGTGCCTCAACCCACCTACCACCTTATCGATTCTAGTTTAAGATCGAATCTGATCGAGGGTTATGGTAGTAGGATCGAAAGCACGTATAGGGGGACTTGACCGATACTCGACTTACGCATCCCGCCCCTCTGGCCGGCTGAGCACCCGTACGCTCGTTTTGTGGGTTGACTTAGCAATACGGAGTTCATTCCCAGTCTAAGCATCAAAGTTCATTCCAAGTCTAAGATCAGACCAGACTAAGGGTTGCAGCAGCACATGCTGGGCTCGAGCATGTGCTGGTGCCGGATTATTCTTCGTCGGGGCACCATCACCGGAGCATTACCGGAGAACCTGACAAGCGGCATTGGGGTTTCGACGATCGGGGCACACATGATGTGCGATGGGTGCTGGTACTTGGCCCTTATTTTAGCCTTCTATCCCTCATCAAACCTCGAGAACTCACACCCCCTTAAAAAGCATTTGAGATTTTACAGGTTTGCTGCCAATAGCCATTAAAGTTTTTGAAATGGGGACACTTTTTTCAAATGGTCACAAAATCTTGTACACTTTGAGTTTTTAGCAGACTTTTTTTGTGCATGCCAACAAAAATACAAGGATCACGTCTAGCAAGTTTGGGGCCAAAACTCTTTCTGAAAAAATTTTACAAAATCCCGAACCGTAAAAAGTTTCAAAAATTATGAAAAATAGAAAACGAGTCATCTTGCCATGAAACTTCACGTGAAGGCTTAGGGGACCATTGTATGAATTTACAAGCCATAAAAATGGCATTGGCACGTAGAAATATGAAGATTTGCCTAAACCCACCCACCACCCTATCGATCCACGGCTTGCGCATCCCGTCTCTCTGGTCGGCGTAGTGCACGCCCTCCCGCCCGCTCGTTTCATCAGTTGGCTTAGGTATACGAAGTTCATTCCCAGTCTAAGATTGGACCAAACCGAGGGTTGCGGCAGCACATGCTGGGCTCAGGCATGTGCTGGTGCCATATTTTTCTTCACCGGGGCACCATCGCCGGAGAACATGACCGGCGGCATTGGGGTTCCGGCGATCGGGGGGGCCGGGGGGTGTGTGCACATGATGTGCGTATGGGGCTGGTACTTGGCCCTTATATCGGCCCCCCTATCCTTTCATCCAGAACCTTTGAGAACTCACACCGCATTTAAAGAGCATTTGAGATTTTACAGGTTTGCCTGCCAGTAGCCAATAGAAGGTCTGAAATTGGGACCACTTTTTTCAAATGGGTCACAAAATCTTGTACACTTTGAGTTTTTAGTCTGAATGTTTTTTGGCATGCCAAAAAAAAATACAAGGATCAATGTCTACCAAAGTTTGGGGACAAAACTTCATTCCGAAGAAAATTTTAAAAAATCCTGAACCGTAAAAAGTTTCGAAAATCATGAAAAATAGAAAACGAGTTGTCTTGCCATGAAACTTCACGTGAAGGCTTAAGGGACCATTGTATGAATTTACAAGCCATAAAACTGGCATTGGCATATAGAAATATGAAGAGATGCCTAAACCCACCTACCACCTTATTGATCCACGGCTTGCGCATCCCGTCTCTCTGGTCGACGTAGTGCCCGCCTGCCTGCCCGCTCGTTTCATCGGTTGGCTTAGGCATACGGAGCTCATTCCCAGTATAAAAGTGAATCAGACCAAGGGTTGCGGCAGCAGGATCGCTAGCACGCAGAGGGGGACTCGGCTGATCCCCGACATGCGCATCGTGCCCTTCTGGCCAGCTGAGCGCCCGTACGCTCGTTTCGTGGGTTGACTTTATCATACGAAGTTCATTCCCAGTTTAAGCATACAGAGTTCATTCCCAGTCTAAGATCAGACCGGGCCGAGGGTTGCGGCAGCACATGTGGGCTCGGGTGTGTGCTGGTGCCGCATTTTTCTTCACCGGGGCACCATCGTCGGAGCATCATCGGAGAACCTAACCGACGGCATTGGGGTTCCGACGATCGGGGGGCCGGGGGGGTGTGCGCACATGATGTACGATGGGTGCTGGTACTAGGCCCTTATATTGGCCCCCTATCCCTCATCAAACCTCCAGAACTCACACCCCCTTAAAAAGCATTTGAGATTTTACAGGTTTGCTGCCAGTAGCAATTAAAGTGTATGGAATGGGGACACTTTTTTCAAATGGTCACTAAATCTTTTTCACTTTGAGTTTTTAGCTGAATTTTTTGGTGCATGCCAACAAAAATACAAGGATCTCATCTACCAAGTTTGGCACCACAACTCCTTCCAAAAAAATTTTATAAAATCTCGAACCGCAAAAAGTTTTGAAAATCATGAAAAATAGAAAACGAGTCGTCTTGAAATGAAACTTCACGTGAAGGCTTAAGGGACCATTGTATGAATTTACAAGCCATAAAAATGGCATTGGCATGCAGAAATATGAAGATGTGCCTAAACCCACCTACCACCCTATCGATCTACAGCTTGCGCATCCCGTCTCTCTGGCCGGCATCATGCCCGCCCGCCTGTCCACCCGCCCGCTCGTTCGGTAGGTTGGCTTAGGCATACGAAGTTCCTTCCCAGTGTAGGATTAGACCAGACCGAGGGTTGTGGTAGCAAGATCGGTAGCACGCAGAGAGGGACCCGGCTGATCCCCGGCTTGCGCATCCCACCCCTCTGGTCGACTGAGCGACCGCACGCTCGTTTTGTAGGTTGACTTAGGCATACGGAGTTCATTCCCAGTCTAAGCATACGAAGTTCATTCCCAGTCTATGACTGGACCGGACCAAGGGTTACGGCAACACCTGCTGGGCTCGGGCATGTGCTAGTGCCGCATTTTTCTTCGTCAGGGCACTATCACCGGAGCATCGTCGGAGAGCCTGACCGACGGCATTGGGGTTCCGACGATCGAGGGGGCCGGGGGGTGTGTGCACATGATGTGCGATGGGTGCAGGTACTTGGCCCTTATATTGGCCCCCTATCCCTCATCAAACCTCGAGAACTGACACCCCCTTAAAGAGCCTTTGCGATTTTACAGGTTTGCTGCTAGTAGCCATTAAAGTGTCTGAAATGGGGACCCTTTTTTCAAATGGTCACAAAATCTTGTACACTTCGAGTTTTTAGCTGAATTTTTTTGTGCATGCCAACAAAAATACAAGGTCTAAGATCCTATCAGACCGAGGGTTACGGCAGCAGGATCAGTAGCATGCAGAGGGGGGCTCGATCGATCCCTAGCTTATGCATCCCGCCCTTCTGGCCGGCTGAGCCCCCGTACGTTCATTTCGAGGGTTGTGACAGCACATGCTGGGCTCAGGCATGTGCTGGTGCCTCATTTTTCTTCATCGAGGCACCATCGCCGAAGCATCACCGGAGAACCTGACTGGCGGCATTGGGGTTCCGACGATCGGGGGGGTGTGCGCACATGATGTGCAATGGGTGCTGGTATTTGGCCCTTATATTGGCCCCCTATCCCTCATCAAATGTCAAGAACTCACACCCCTTTAAAGAGCATTTGAGATTTTACAGGTTTGCTACCAATAGCCATTAAAGTGTCTAGAATGGGGACACTTTTTTCAAATGGTCACAAAATCTTTTTCACTTCGAGTTTTTAGCAGAATTTTTTGCTGCATGCCAAAAAAAATACAGGGATCACGTCTACCAAGTTTGGCACCACAACTCCTTTCGAAAAAATTTAAAAAAATCTTGAACCGTAAAAAGTTTTGAAAATCATGAAAAATAAAAAAGCAGTCATCTTGCCATTAAACTTCACGTAAAGGCTTAAGGGACCATTGTATGAATTTACAAGCCATAAAAATGTCATTGGCACGCAGAAATATGAAGATGTGCCTAAACCCACCTACCACCCTATCGATCCACGGCTTGCGCATCCCGTCTCTCTGACTGGCGTAGTGCCCGCCCGCCCGCCTGCCCGCCCGCTCGTTTGGTCAGTTGGCTTAGGCATACGAAGTTCATTCCCAGTCTAAGATTGGATCAGATCAAGGGTTGTGACAGCAGGATCAGAAGCACGTAGAGGAGGACTCGATCGATCCTTGGCTTACGCATCCTGCCCTTCTGGCCGACTGAGCACCCGCACGCTCATTTCATGGGTTGACTTAGGCATACGGAGTTCATTCCCAGTCTAAGCATATGGAGTTCATTCCCAGTCTAAGATCGGACCGGACCGAGGGTTGCGGTAGCACATGCTGGGCTCAGGCATGTGCTGGTGCCGGATTTTTCTTCGTCGGGGCACCGTCACCAGAGCATCGCTGGAGAACCTGACCGGCGGCATTGAGGTTCCGACGATCAGGGAGGTCGGGGTGGTTGTGCGCACATGATGTGCAATGGGTGCTGGTACTTGGCCCTTATATTGGTCCCTTATCCCTCATCAAACCTCAAGAACTCACACCCCCTTAAAGAGCATTTGAGATTTTATAGCTTTGCTACCAGTAGCCATTAAAGTCTATGAAATGGGGACACTTTTTTCAAATGGTCACAAAATCTTTTAAACTTTGAGTTTTTAGCTGAATTTTTTTGTACCTGCCAATAAAAATACAAGGATCACGTCTACCAAGTTTAGGGCGAAAACTCCTTTCGAAAAATTTTTAAAAAATCTCAAACTTTAAAAAGTTTCAAAAATTGTGAAAAATAAAAAACGAGTCGTCTTGCAATGAAACTTCACGTGAAGGCTTAAGGGGCAATTGTATGAATTTACAAGCCATAAAAATGGCATTGGCACATAAAAACATGAAGAGGTGCCTAAACCCACCTACCACCCTATCGATCCATGGCTTGCGCATCCCATCTCTCTGGCCGGCGTAGAGCCCGCCCGCCCACCCACCCGCTCGTTTGGTCGGTTGGCTTAGGCATATGGAGTTCATTCCCAGTCTAAGATCAGATCAGACCGAGGGTTGCAGGAGCAGGATCAGAAGCACGTAGAGGGGGACTCGATCGATCCTCGGCTTACGCATCCCGCCCTTCTGGCCAGTTGAGCGCCCGCATGCTCATTTCGTGGGTTGACTTAAGGATACGGAGTTCTTTCCCAGTCTAAGCATACAGAGTTCATTCCCAGTCTAAGATCGGATCGGACCGACAGTTGCGGTAGCACATGTTGGGGTTGGGCATGTGTTGGTGCCGGATTTTTCTTCGTCGGGGCACCGTCACCGGAGCATTGCCGGAGAACCTAACTGACGGCATTGGGGTTCCTACGATCGGAGAGGCCGGGGGGGTTGTGCGCACATGATGTGCGATGGGTGCTGGTACTTGGCCCTTATGTTGGTCCCCTATCCCTCATCAAACCTCGAGAACTCACACCCCCTTAAAGAGCATTTGAGATTTTATAGGTTTGCTGCTAGTAGCCATTAAAGTGTCTGAAATGGGGACACTTTTTTCAAATGGTCACAAAATTTTGTTCACTGCGAGTTTTTAGCTGAATTTTTTTATGCAAGGCAAAAAAAATACAAGGATCACGTCTACCAAGTTTGGGGCTAAAACTCCTTTCGAAAAAATTTAAAAAAATCTTGAACCGCAAAAAGTTTCCAAAATCGTGAAAAATAGAAAACGAGTCGTCTTGCCATGAAACTTCACGTGAAGGCTTAAGGGACCATTGTATGAATTTACAAGCCAAATGGCATTGGCATGCAGAAATATGAAGATGTGCCTAAACCCACCTACCACCCTATCGATCCACGGCTTGCGTATCCCATCTCTCTGGCTGACGTAGTGCCCGCCCGCTCGCCCGCTCGTTTCGTCGGTTGGCTTAGGCATACATAGTTCATTCCTAGTCTAAGATTAGACCGGACCGATGGTTGCAGTAGCACATGCTTGGCTCGGGCATGTGCTGGTGCCGCATTTTTCTTCATCGGGGCACCATCGCGGAGCATCACCGGAGAACCTAACCAACGGCATTAGGGTTTCAGCGATCGGGGGGGCCGAGGGTGGTGAACGCACATGATGTGCGATGGGTGCCCCAATGACTGGGGGCATTGGGGTTTCGGTGATCGGGGGGGCCGGGGCGGTATGCGCAGATGATGTGTGATGGATGCTGGTACCTGGCCCTTATATTGGCCCCCTATCCCTCACCAAACCTCAAGAACTCACACCCCCTTAAACAACATTTGAGATTTTACAGGTTTGCTGCTAGTAGCCATTAAAGTGTCTCAAATGGGGACACTTTTTTCAAATGGTCACAAAATCTTGTACACTTCAAGTTTTTAGCTGAATGTTTTTGTGCATGCCAAAACTCCTTCCAAAAAATTTTAAAAAATCCTGAACCGTACAAAGTTTTGAAAATCATGAAAAATAGAAAATGAGTTGTCTTGCCATGAAACTTCACGTGAAGGCTTAACGGACCATTGTATGAATTTACAAGCCATAAAAATGGCATTGGCATGCAGAAATATGAAGATGTGCTTAAACCCACCTACCACCTTATCGATCCACGACTTGCGCATCCTACTTCTTTGGCCGACGCAGTGCCCGACCGATCGTTTCGTCGGTTGGCTTAGGCATACGGAGTTCATTCCCAGTCTAAGTTTGGATCGAACAGAGGGTTGTGACAGCAAGATCGATAGCACGTAGTGGGGGATCGGGTCGATCCCCGATTTTGCATCTCGCCCCTCTGGCCGACTGAGTGCCCGCACGCTCGTTTCGTGGGTCGACTTAGGCATACAGAGTTCATTCCCAGTCTAAGATCGGACTAGACCGAGGGTTACGACAGCGAATGCTGGGCTCGGGCATGTGCTGGTGCCCCATTTTTCTTCGCCGGGGCACCATCGTCGGAGCATCGTCGGAGAACCAGACCGACGGCATTGGGGTTCTAATGATCAGGGGGGTCGGGGGGTGTGCACACATGATGTTCGATGGGTGCTGGTACTTGGCCCTTATATTGGCCCCCGATCCCTCATCAGACCTCGAGAACTCACACCCCCTTAAAGAGCATTTCAGATTTTACAAGTTTGCTGCCAGTAGCCATTAAAGTGTTAGCTGAATTTTTTTATGCATGCCAACAAAAACACAAGGATCATGTCTTCCAAGTTCAAGGGAAAAAGTCCTTCCGAAAAAATTTTAAAAAATCACGAACCGCCAAAAGTTTCAAAAATCATGAAAAATAGAAAACGAGTCGTCTTGCCATGAAACTTCACGTGAAGGCTTAAGGGACCATTGTATGAATTTACAAGCCATAAAAATGGCATTGGCACACAGAAATATGAAGATGTGCCTAAACCCAACTACTACCCTATCGATCCACGGCTTACGCATCCCGTCTCTCTAGCCGGCGTAGTGCCCGCCCGCCTGCTCGCACGCTCGTTTCATCGATTGGCTTAGGCATACGGAGTTCATTCCCACTCTAAGATCAGACCAAACTGAGGGTTGCGGCAGCAAGATCGGCAGTAGGTAGAGGGGGACCCGACCGATCCCCGGCTTGTGCATCCCGCCCTTTTGGCCAGCTGAGCACCCGTACGCTCGTTTCGTGGGTTAACTTAGGCATACGGAGTTCGTTCTCGGTCTAAGCATACGGAGTTCATTCCTAATCTAAGATCGGATCAGATCGAACGTTACGGCAGCACATGCTGGGCTCGGCCAAGTGCTGGTGCTGCATTTTTCTTCGTCGGGGCACCATCGTCGGAGCATCGCTGGAGAACTTGGCCAGCAGTATTGGGGTTTCGGGGATCGGGGGCACCGGGGGGTGTGCGTACATGATGTGTGATGGGTGCTGGTACTTGGCCCTTATATTGGTCCCCTATCCCTCATCAAACCTCAAGAACTCACACCCCCTTAAAGAGCATTTGAGATTTTACAGGTTTGCTGCCAGTAGCCATTCAAATGGTCACAAAATCTTGTACACTTCGAGTTTTTAGCTAAATGTTTTTATGCATGCCAATAAAAATACAAGGATCACGTCTACCAAGTTTGGGGCCAAAAATCTTTTCGAAAAAATTTCAAAAAATCTCGAACCGTAAAAAGTTTCAAAAATCTTGAAAAATAGAAAACGAGTCGTCTTGCCACGAAACTTCACATGAAGGCTTAAGGGAGCATTGTATGAATTTACAAGCCATAAAAAATGGCATTGGCACACAGAAATATGAAGATGTGCCTAAACCCACCTACCACCCTATCGATCCACGGCTTGCGCATCCCATCTCTCTGGCCGGCGTAGTGCCCGCTCGCCCACTCTTTTCGTCGGTTGGCTTAGGCATACGGAGTTCATTCCTAGTCTAGGATTGGACCAGACTGAGGGTTGTGATAGCAAGATTGACAGCACGCAGAGGGGGACCTAGTCGATCCCCGGCTTGCGCATCCCGCCCCTCTGGCCGGTTGAGTGCCCGCACGCTTGTTTCATGGGTTGACTTAGGCATACGGACTTCATTCCCAGTCTAAGCATACGAAGTTCATTCCCAGTCTAGGATCGAACCAGACCGAGGGTTGCGAGAGCAGATGCTGGGCTCGGGCATGTGCTGGTGCTGTATTTTTCTTCACCGGGGTACCATCCCCGGAGAACTTGACCAGTAACATTGGGGTTCCGGCGATCGGGGGGGCCGGGGGGGTGTGCGCACAAGATGTGCGATGGGTGCTGGTACTTGGCCCTTATATTGGCCCCCTATCCCTCATCAAACCTCGAGAACTCACACCCCCTTAAAGGACATTTGAGATTTTACAGGTTTGCTGCCAGTAGCCATTAAAGTGTCTCAAATGGGGACACTTTTTTCAAATGGTCACAAAATCTTGTACACTTCGAGTTTTTAGCTGAATTTTTTTGTGCATGCCAAAACTCCTTCCAAAAAATTTTAAAAAATCCCGAACAGTAAAAATTTTTGAAAATCATGAAAAATAAAAAACGAGTCATCTTGCCATGAAACTTCATGTGAAGGCTTAAGGGACCATTGTATGAATTTACAAGCCATAAAAATGGCATTGGCAAGCAGAAATATGAAGATGTGCCCAAACCCACCTACCACCCTATCGATCCACGGCTTACGCATCCCTTCTCTCTGGTCGGTATAGTGCCCGCCTGTCCACTTATTTCGTCGGTTGGTTTAGGGATACGAAGTACATTCCCAGTCTAAGATCATACCAGACCGAGGGTTGAGGCAGTAGGATTGGCAGCACGTAGAAGGGGACCCGGCCGATTCCCGGCTTGCGCATCCCGCCCCTCTGGCTGGTTGAGCGCCCGCATGCTCATTTCATGGGTTAACTTAGGGATACATAGTTCATTCCCAGTCTAAGGTTGGACCGGACCGAGGGTTGCGACAGCACATGCTGGGCTCGGGCATGTGCTGGTGTCGTATTTTTCTTCGTCGGGGCACCATCGTCAGAGCATCGTCGGAGAACCTGACCGACGGCATTTGGGGTTCTGGCGATCAGGGGGGCCGGAGGGGTGTGCGCACATAATGTGTGATGGGTGCTGGTACTTGGCCCTTATTTTGGCCCCCTATCCCTCTTCAAACCTCGAGAACTCACACCCCCTTAAAGAGCATTTGAGATTTTACAGGTTTGCTGCCAGTAGCCATTAAAGTGTCTGAAATGGGGACACTTTTGCAAACGAACACAAAATCTTTTACACTTCGAGTTTTCAGCTTAATTTTTTTATGCATGCCAAAAAAAATACAAGGATCACGTCTACCAAGTTTGGGGTCAAAACATTTTCCAAAAAAATTTTAAAAAATCTCGAGCTGTAAAAAGTTTCGAAAATCATGAAAAATAGAAAATGAGTCGTCTTGGCATGAGACTTCACGTGAAGGCTTAAGGGACCATTTTATGAATTTACAAGCCATAAAAATGGCATTGGCATGTAGAAATATGAAGATATGCCTAAACCCACCTACGACCCTATCGATCCACGGCTTGCGCATCCCGTCTCTCTGGCCGACGTAGTGCCCGCCCGCCCGCCCGCCCGCCCGCTTGTTTCGTCGTTTGGCTTAGGCATATGGAGTTCATTCCCAGTCTAAGATTGGACCGGCAGCACGTAGAGGGGGACCCGGCTGATCCCCAGCTTGCGCATTCCCCCCCTCTGGTCGGTTGAACGCCCGCACAGTCGTTTTGTGGGTTGACTTAGGCATACGGAGTTCATTCCCAGTCTAAGATCGGATCAGACCGAGGGTTACGGCAGCACATGCTGGGCTCAGGCATGTGCTGGTGCCGCATTTTTCTTCGCTGGGGCACCATCGTCGGAGCATGGCCAGAGAACCTGACCTGCGGCATTGGGGTTTTGGCATCGGGGGGGCCGGGGGGTGTGCGCACATGATGTACGATGGGCGCTGGTACTTGGCCCTTATATTGGGCCCCTATCCCTCATCAAACCTCGAGAACTCACACCCCCTTAAAGAGCATTTGAGATTTTACAGGTTTGCTGCCAGTAGCAATTAAAGTGTCTGAAATGGGGACACTTTTTTCAAATGGTCACAAAATCTTGTGCACTTCGAGTTTCTAGCTGAATTTTTTTGTGCATGCCAAAAAAAATACAAGGATCACGTCTACCATGTTTGGGGCCAAAACTCCTTCCCAAAAAATTTTAAAAAATCCCAAACCGTAAAAAGTTTCAAAAATCATGAAAAATAGAAAACGAGTCGTCTTACCATGAAACTTCACGTGAAGGCTTAAAGGACCATTGTATGAATTTACAAGCCATAAAAATGGCATTGGCACGGAGAAATAAGATGCTGTGCCTAAACCCACCTACGACCCTATCGATCCACGGCTTGCGCATCCCATCTCTTTGGCCGGTGTAGTGCCCGCCCGCCCGCCCACCCGCTTGTTTCGTCGGTTGGGTTAGGCATACGAAGTTCATTCCCAATCTAAGATCAGACCAGACTGAGGGTTGCGGTAGTAGGATTGGCAGGACGCAGAAGGGGTCCCGATCGATCCCCGGCTTGCGCATCCCGCACCTCTGGCCAGTTGAGCGCCCGTACGCTCGTTTCATGGGTAGACTTAGGCATACGGAGTTCATTTCCAGTCTAAGCATATGAAGTTCATTCTTAGTCTAAGATCAGACTAAACCGAGGGTTTCCACAGCACATACTGGGCTCAGGCATGTGCTGGTGCTGCATTTTTCTTTGCCGAGGCACCACCGTCAGAGCATCACCGAAGAACCTGACCGACGGCATTGGGGTTCCGGCGATCGGTGGGGTCGAGGGGCGTGTGCACACATGATGTGCAATGGGTGCTGGTATTTGGCCCTTATATTGGCCCCCTATCCCTCATCAAACCTCGAGAACTCACACCCCCTTAAAGAGCATTTAAGATTTTACAGGTTTGCAGCCAGTAGTCGTTAAAGTGTCTGAAATGGGGACACTTTTTCAAATGGTCACAAAATCTTGTACACTCTGAGTTTTTTGCTGAATTTTTTTGTGCATGCCAACAAAAATACAAGGATCACGTCTACCAAGTTTAGGGCCAAAACTCCTTCCAAAAAATTTTAAAAAATCCCGAACCGCAGAAAGTTTTGAAAATCATGAAAAATAGAAAACGAGTCGTCTTGCCATGAAACTTCACGTGAAGGCTTAAGGGACCATTGTATGTATTTGCAAGCTATAAAAATGGCATTGGCATGCAGAAATATGAAGATGTGCCTAAACCCACCTACCACGCTATCGATCCACGGCTTGCGTATCCCATCTCTCTGGCCGGCATAGTGCCCGCCCGCTCGCCCGCCTGCTTGTTTCGTGGGTTGGCTTAGGCATACGGAGTTCATTCCCAGTCTAAGATTGGACCGGACCGAGGGTTGTGGCAGCAAGATCGACAGCACATAGAGAGGGACCCGGCTGATCCCCGGCTTGCGCATCCCGCCCCTCTGGCTGGCTGAGCGTCCGCACGCTCGTTTCGTGGGTTGACTTAGGCATACGGAGTTCATTCCCAGTCTAAGCATACTAAGTTCATTCCCATTCTAAAATCAGACTGGACCGAGGGTTACGGCAGCACATTCTGGGCTCGGGCATGTGTTGGTGCCGTATTTTTCTTCACCGAGGCACCATCGTCGGAGCATCGCTAGAAGACTTGACCGACGGCATTGGGGTTCTGGTGATCGGGGGGGCCGAGGGGGGTGTGCGCAAATGATGTGCGATGGGTGCTGGTACTTGGCCCTTATATTGGCCCCCTATCCCTCATCAAACCTCAAGAACTCACACCCCCATAAAGAGCATATGAGATTTTATAGGTTTGCTGCCAGTAGCCATTAAAGTGTTTGAAATGGGGACACTTTTTTCAAATGGTCACAAAATCTTGTACACTTCGAGTTTTTTGCTGAATTTTTTTGTGCATGCCAACAAAAATACAAGGATCACGTCTACCAAGTTTAGGGCCAAAACTCCTTCTGAAAAAATTTGAAAAAATCTCGAACCACAAAAAGTTTCGAAAATCATCAAAAATAGAAACCGAGTTGTCTTGCCATGGAACTTCACGTGAAGGTTTAAGGGACCATTGTATGAATTTACAAGCCATAAAAATGGCATTGGCACACAAAAATATGAAGATGTGCCTAAACCCACCTACCACCCTATGGATCCACAGCTTGCGTATCCTGTCTCTCTGGCCGGCATAGTGCCCGCCCGTCCGCCCGCCCACTCGTTTCATCGGTTGGCTTAGGCATACGAAGTTCATTCCCAGTCTAAGATTGGGCCAAACCGAGGGTTGCGGTAGCAGGATCGGCAGCACGCAGAGGGAGACTAGGTCGATCCCTAGCTTGCGCATCCCATCCTTCTGGCCGACTGAGCGCCCGCACGCTCGTTTCATGGGTTGACTTAGGCATATGGAGTTCATTCCCAGTCTTAGCATACGGAGTTCATTCAAAGTCTAAGATTGGATCGGATCAAGGGTTAAGGTAGCACATGCTGGGCTCAGGCATGTGCTGGTGCCACATTTTTCTTCACCGGGGCACCATCGCCGGAGCATCGTCAGAGAACCTAACCGACAGCATTGGGGTTCCGACGATCAGGGGGGCCAGGGGGTGTGGCACATGATGTGCGAGGGGTGCTGGTACTTGGCCCTTATATTGGCCCCCTATCCCACATCAAACCTTGAGAACTCACACCCCCTTAAAGAGCATTTGAGATTTTACAGGTTTACTGCCAGTAGCAATTAAAATGTCTGAAATGGGACAGTTTTTTCAAATGGTCACAAAATCTTGTACACTTCAAGTTTTTAGCTGAATGTTTTTGTGCATGCCAACAAAAATACAAGGATCACGTATACCATGTTTGGGGCCAAAACTCTTTCCAAAAAAATTTTGCAAAATCTTGAACCGTAAAAAGTTTCAAAAATCGTGAAAAATAGAAAACGAGTCGTCTTGCCATAAAATTTCACGTGAAGGCTTAAGGGACCATTGTATGAATTTACAAGCCATAAAAATGGCATTGGCATGCAGAAATATGAAGATGCGCCTAAACCC
This sequence comes from Durio zibethinus, assembly GCF_002303985.1. Next base: position 13,172,118 of record NW_019167827.1, read on the forward strand.
ACCTACCACCCTATCGATCCACGGCTTGCACACCCCGTCTCTCTGGCCGGCGTACTGCAAACCCGCCTGCCCGCTCATTTTGTCGGTTGGCTTAGGCATACTGAGTTCATTCCCAGTACAAGATCCGACCGGATGAGGGTTACGGCAGCAGGATAAGTAGCACGCAGAGGGGGACCCGACCGATCCTCAGCTTGCGCATCCCGCCCCTCTGGCCGGCTGAGCGCCCGCACGCTCATTTCGTGGGTTGACTTAGGCATATGGAGTTCATTCCCAGTCTAAGGATACAGAGTTCATTCCCAATCTAAGATCAGACCAGACCGACGGTTACGACAACACATGCTGGGCTCGGGCATGTGCTGGTGCCACATTTCTCTTCACCGAGGCACCATCCCCAGAGCATCGTCGGAGAACCTGACCGGCGGCATTGGGGTTCCGGCGATCGGGGGGGCCGGGGGGGTGTGCGCACATGATGTACGATGGGTGCTGGTACTTGGCCTTTATATTGGCCCCCTATCCCTCATAAAACCTCGAGAACTCACACCCCCTTAAAGAGCACCTTGAGATTTTACAGGTTTGTTGCCAATAGCCATTAAAGTGTCTGAAATTGGGACACTTTTTTCAAATGGTTACAAAATCTTGTACACTTTTTTCAAATGGTCACAAAAGCTTGTACACTTTGATTTTTTAGCTGAATTTTTTTGTGCATGCCAACAAAAATACAGCGATCACGTCTACCAAGTTTGGGCCAAAACTCCTTTCGAAAAAATTTAAAAAATCCTGAACCGTAAAAAGTTTCAAAAATCGTGAAAAATAGAAAACGAGTCATCTTGCCATGAAACTTCACGTGAAGGCTTAAGGGACCATTGTATGAATTTACAAGCCAAAAAAATGGCATTGGCACGTAGAAATATGAAGATGTGCCTAAACCCACCTACCACCATATCGATCCACGGCTTACGCATCCCGTCTCTCTGGTCGGCGTAGTGCCTGCCCGCCTGCCTGCCCGCTCGTTTCATCGATTGGCTTAGGCATACGGAGTTCATTCCCAGACTAAGATCGGACCAGACCAAGGGTTGCGGCAGTAGGATCGACAGCATACAGAGGGGGACCTGGCCGATCCCCGGTTTGCACAGCCGCCCCTCTGGTCGGTTGAGCGCCTGCATGCTCATTTCGTGTGTTGACTTTGGCATACGGAGTTCATTCCCAGTCTAACATTGGACCGAACTGAAGGTTACGGCAGCACATGCTGGGCTCGGGCATGTGCTAGTGTCGCATTTTTCTTCGTCAGGGCACCATTGTCGGAGCATCGTCGGAGAACCTGACCGGTAGTATTGGGGTTTCGGCGATCGGGGGGGTCGGGGGGGTGTGCGCACATGATGTGCGATGGGTGCTGGTACTTGGCCCTTATATTGGCCCCCTATCCCTCATCAAACCTCGAGAACTCACACCCCCTTAAAGAGCATTTGAGATTTTACAGGTTCGGTGGCAGTAGCCATTAAAGTGTCTGAAATGGGGACACTTCTTTCAAATGGTCACAAAATCTTGTACACTTCGAGTTTTTTGCTGAATATTTTTTTGCATGCCAACAAAAATACAAGGATCACGTCTACCAAGTTTGGGGCCAAAACTCCTTCCAAAAAAATTTTAAAAAATCCCGAACCGCAAAAAGTTTCAAAAATCATGAAAAATAGAAAACGAGTCGTCTTGCCATGAAACTTCACGTGAAGGCTTAAGGGACCATTGTATGAATTTACAAGCCATAAAAATGGCATTGGTACACAGAAATATGAAGATGTGCCTAAACCCACCTACCACCCTATCGATCCACAACTTGCGCATTCTGGCTCTCCAGTCGGCGTAGTGCTCACCCGTCCGCCCGCTCGCTCATTTTGTCGGTTGGCTTAGGCATACGTAGTTCATTTCCAGTCTAAGATCAGACCGGATCAAGGGTTGTGGTAGCAGGATCAGCACCACGTGGAGGAGGACCCGATCGATCCTCGACTTACGCATCCAGCCCCTCTGCCAGACTGAGCGCCTGCACACTCGTTTCGTGGGTTGACTTAGGCATACGGAGTTCATTCCCAGTCTAAGCATACGGAGTTCATTCCTAGTCTAAGATCAGATCAGACCGAGGGTTGCGACAGCACATGGTGGGCTCGAGCATGTCCTGGTGCCGCATTTTTCTTCGTCGGGCACCATCGTCGGAGCATCACCGGAGAACCTGACCGGCTGGATTGAGGTTTCGGTGATCGGGGGGCTGGGGGCGGTGAGCGCGCACATAGATATGCGTATGGGTTGCTGCTTGCTTGGCCTTATATTTGGCCCCCTATCCCCTTCATCAAACCTCGAGAACTCACACCCCCTAAAGAGCATTTGAGATTTTACAGGTTGTGCCAGTAGCCATTAAAAGTGTCTGAAATGGGGACACTTTTTCAAATGGTCACAAATCTTGGTTACATTAGAGTTTTTAGCAAAAGTTTTTGTGCATGCCAAAAAAAAATACAAGGATCACGTCTATGAAGTTTGGGGCCAAAACTCCCTCCGAAATAATTTTAAAAAATCCAGAACCGTAAAAAGTTTCAAAAATCGTGAAATATAGAAAACGAGTCGTCTTGCCATGAAACTTCACGTGAAGGCTTAAGGGACCATTGTATGAATTTATAAGCCATAAAAATGGCATTGGCTTGCAGAAATATGAAGATGTGCCTAAACCCGCCTACCACCCTATTGATCCACGGCTTGCGCATCCGTCTCTCTGGCTGACGTAGTGACCGCCTGCCAGCCCGCCCGCTCGTTTCGTCGGTTGGCTTAGGTATATGTAGTTCATTCCTAGTCTAAGATTGGACCGAGCTGAGGGTTACGACTGTAGGATCGACAGCACGCAGAGGGGGACCCAATCGATCCCCGACTTGCGCATCCCGCCCCTCTGGCCGGTTGAGCACCGGCACGCTCGTTTCATTGGTTGACATAGGTATACGGAGTTCATTCCCAGTCTATGATCGAACCAGACCGAGGGTTACAGCAGTACATGCTGGGCTCAGGCACGTGCTGGTGCAACATTTTTCTTCATCGGGGCGCCATCGTCGGAGAACCTTACCGGCGGCATTGGGGTTCCGGCGATCGGGGGGGCCGGGGCGGTGTGTGCGCATGATGTGCGATGGGTGCTGGTACTTGGCCCTTATATTGGCCCCCTATCCCTCATCAAACCTCGAGAACTCACACCCCCTTAAAGAGCATTTGAGATTTTACAGGTTTGGTGGCAGTAGCCATTAAAGTGTCTGAAATGGGGACACTTTTTTCAAATGGTCACAAAATCTTGTACACTTCGATTTTTTAGCTGAATATTTTTGTGCATGCCAACAAAAATACAAGGATCGCATCTACGAACTTTGGGGTCAAAACTCCTTCCAAAAAAATTTTAAAAAATCCCGAACTGCAAAAAGTTTCAAAAATCATGAAAAATAGAAAACGAGTCGTCTTGCCATGAAACTTCACGTGAAGGCTTAAGGGACCATTGTATGAATTTACAAGCTAGAAAAATGGCATTGGCACATAGAAATATGAAGATGTGCCTAAACCCACCTACCACCCTATCGATCCACGGCTTGCGCATCCCGTCTCTCTGGCCGGCGTAGTGCCCGCCCGTCCGCCCGCCCGCCTACTCGTTTCGTCGGTTGGCTTAGGCATATGGAATTCATTCCCAGTCTAAGATTGCACCAGACCGAGGGTTATGGCAGCACATGCTGGGCTCGAGCATGTACAGGTGCTGCATTTTTCTTCGTCGGGGCAATAGCGTCGGAGCATGGTCGGAGAACCTGACCGGCGGCATTGGGGTTCCGACGATCGGGGGGTCGGGGGGGTGTGCGCACAATGATGTGCGATAGGTGCTGGTACTTGGCCTTTATATTGGCCCCCTATCCCTCATCAAACCTAGAGAACTCAAACCCCCTTAAAGATCATTTGAGATTTTACAAGTTTGCTGCCAGTAGCAATTAAAGTGTCTAAAATGGGGACACTTTTTTCAAATGGTCATAAAATCTTGTACACTTCGAGTTTTTAGCTGATTTTTTTTTGTGCATGCCAACCAAAATACAAGGATCACGTCTACTAAGTTTGTTGCCAAAACTCCATTCGAAAAAATTTTTAAAAATCCCAAACCGTAAAAAGTTTCAAAAATCGTGAAAAATAGAAAACGAGTCGTCTTGCCATGAAACTTCACGTGAAGGCTTAAGGGACCATTGTATGAATTTACAAGATGTAAAAATGGCATTGGCACACAGAAAATATGAAGATGTGCCTAAACCCACCTACCACCCTATCGATCCACGGCTTGCGTATCCCATCTCTCTGGCCAGCGTAGTGCCCGCCTGCCCGCTCGTTTCTTCGATTGGCTTAGGCATATGGAGTTCATTCCCAGTCTAAGATCAGATCGAACTGAGGGTTGCGACAGCAGGATCGACAGCACGTAGAGCGGGACCCGACCATTCCTCGGCTTGCGCATCCTGCCCCTCTGGCCGGCTGAGCACCTGCACGCTCGTTTCGTGGGTCGACTTAGGCATACGGAGTTCATTGCCACTCTAAGATCGAATCGGACCGAGGGTTGTGGCAGCACATGCTGGGCTCGAGCATATGCTGGTGCCACTTTTTTTTTGTCTGGGCACCATCATCGGAGCACCGCCGGGAACCTAACCGGTGGCATTGGGGTTCCGACGATCGGGGGGTCGGGGGGGGTGTCACACATGATGTGCAATGGGTGCTGGTTCTTGGCCCTTATATTGGCCCCCTATCCCTCATCAAACCTTGAAAACTCACACCCCCTTAAAGAGCATTTGAGATTTTACAAGTTTGCTGCAAGTAGCCATTAAAGTGTCTGAAATGGGGACACTTTTTTCAAATGGTCACAAAATCTTGTACACTTTAAGTTTTTAGCTAAATTTTTTTTTGCATGCCAACAAAAATACAAGGATCACGTCTACCAAGTTTGGGGCCAAAACTCCTTCCGAAATAAGTTTAAAAAATCTAGAACCGCAAAAAGTTTCAAAAATCATGAAAAATATAAAATGAGTCGTCTTGCCATGAAACTTCACGTGAAGGCTTAAGGGACCATTGTATGAATTTATAAGCCATAAAAACGGCATTGGCATGCAGAAATATGAAGATGTGCCTAAACCCACCTACCACCCTATCGATCCACGGCTTGCGCATCCCGTCTCTCTGGTCGACGTAGTGCCCGCCCACCCGCCCGCTCATTGCGTCGGTTGGCTTAGGCATATGGAGTTCATTCCCAGTCTAAGATCAGACCGGACAGAGGGTTGCGGTAGCAAAATCGACAGCACGTAGAGGGGGACCCGACCGATCCCCGAGATGCACGCTCATTTCGTGGGTTGACTTAGGCATACGGAGTTCATTCCCAGTCTAAGCATGCGGAGTTCATTCCCAATCTAAGATCAGACCGGACCGAGGGTTACGGCCGCACATGCCAGGCTCCGGCATGTGCTGGTGCCGCATTTTTCTTCATCGGGCACCATCGCCGGAGCATCGTCGGAGAGCCTGACCGTCGGTATTGGGGTTCTGACGATCGGACGGGCCGGGGGGGTGTGCGCACATGATGTGCGATGGGTGCTGGTACTTGGCATTTATATTGGTGCCCTATCCCTCATCAAACCTCAAGAACTCACACCCCTTTAAAGAGCATTTGAGATTTTACAGGTTTGCTGCCAGTAGCAATTAAAGTGTCTGAAATGGGGACACTTTTTTCAAATGGTCATAAAATCTTGTACACTTTGAGTTTTTAGCTGAATATTTTTGTGCATGCCAAAAAAAATACAAGGATCGCATCTACCAACTTTGGGGTCAAAACTCCTTCCAAAAAAATTTTAAAAAATCCCGAACTGCAAAAAGTTTAAAAAATCATGAAAAATAGAAAACGAGTCGTCTTGCCATGAAACTTCACGTGAAGGCTTAAGGGACCATTGTATGAATTTACAAGCCATAAAAATGGCATTGGCACACAGAAATATGAAGATGTGCCTAAACCAACTAACCACCCTATCGATCCACGGCTTGCGCATCCCTTCTCTCTGGCCGGTGTAGTGCCCGCCCGCCCGCCTGCTCGTTTCGTTAGTTGGCTTAGGCATACGGAGTTCATTCCCAGTCTAAGATAGGACCGGGCTGAGGGTTGTGGCAGCAAGATCGACAGCACGTAGAGGGGGCCCCGACCGATCCCCAGCTTGCGCATCCCGCCCCTATGGCCGGCTGAGCGCCCGTACGCTCGTTTCGTGGGTTGACTTAGGCTTACGGAGTTCATTCCCAGTCTAAGCATAAGGAGTTCATTCCCAGTTTGAGATTGGACCAGACTGAGGGTTACAGCAGCACATGCTGGGCTCAGGCATGTGCTGGTGCCACATTTTTCTTCGCCGGGGCACCATCGTCGGAGCATCACCGAAGAACCTGATCGACAAAATTAGGGTTCCGGTGATCGGGGGCCCGGGGGGGTGTGCGCACATGATGTGCGATGGGTGCTGGTGCTTGGCCCTTATATTGGCCCCCTATCCCTCATCAAACCTCAAGAGCTCACACCCCTTTAAAGAGCATTTGAGATTTTACAGGTTTGCTGCCAGTAGCCATTAAAGTGTCTGAAATGGCGACACTTTTTTCAAATGGTCACAAAATCTTGTACATTTCAAGTTTTTAGCTGAATTTTTTTGTGCATGCCAACAAAAATACAAGGATCACGTCTACCAACTTTGGGGTCAAAACCCCTTCCAAAAAAATTTTAAAAAATCCTGAACCACAAAAAGTTTCAAAAATCATGAAAAATAGAAAACGAGTCGTCTTGCCATGAAACTTCCCGTGAAGGCTTAAGGGACCATTGTATGAATTTATAAGCCATAAAAATGGCATTGGCACACAGAAATATGAAGATGTGCCTAAACCCACCTACCACCCTATCGATCCACGGCTTGCGCATCCCGTCTCTCTGGCCAGCGTAGTGCCTGCCCGCCTGCCCGCCCGCTCGTTCCGTTGGTTGGCTTAGGCATACGAAGTTCATACCCAGTCTAAGATCAGACCGGACTGAGGGTTGCGGCAGTAGGATTGGTAGCTCATAGAGGGGGACCCAACCGTTCCCCGGCTTGCGCATCCTGCCCCTCTGGCCGGCTGAGCGCCCGCACACTCGTTTCGTTGGTTGACTTAGGCATACGGAGTTGATTCCCAGTCAAGCATACGGAGTTCATTCCCAGTCCAAGATCGGACCAGACCGAGGGTTGCGGTAGCACGTTCTGGGCTCGGGCATGTGCTGGTGCCGCATTTTTCTTCACCGGGGCACCATCACCGGAGCATCACCGAAGAACCTGACCGGCGGCATTAGGGTTCCCGCGATCGGGGGGTCGGGGGGGTGTGCGCACATGATGTGCGATGGGTGCTGGTACTTGGCATTTATATTGGCCCCCTATCCCTCATCAAACCTCAAGAACTCACACCCCCTTAAAGAGCATTTGAGATTTTACAAGTTTGCTGCCAGTAACCATTAAAGTGTCTGAAATGGGGACACTTTTTTCAAATGGTCACAAAATCTTGTACACTTCGAGTTTTTAGGCTGAATTTTTACAGCATGCCAAAAATACTAAGGATCACATCTCCAAGTTTGGGGCCAAACTCCTTCCAAAAAAATTAAAAAAAATCCCGAACCGTAAAAAAGTTTTAAAAATCGTGAAAATAGGAAAACGATGTCATCTTGCCATGAAACTTCACGTGAAGGCTTAAGGACCATTGTATGAATTTACAAGCCATAAAAACGGCATTGGCACATAGAAATATGAGGATGTGCCTAAACCCACCTGCCACCCTATCGATCCACGGCTTGCGCATCCCGTCTCTCAGGCCGGCGTAGTGCCCGCCCGCCTGCTCGTTCGTCGGATGGCTTAGGCATACAGAGTTCATTCCTAGTCTAAGATCAGGCCAGACTGAGGATTGTAGCAGCAGGATCGGCAGCACACAAAGGGGCACCCGATCGATCCCCAGCTTACAATCCCACCCCTCTGACCGGTTGAGCACCCGCACGCTCGATTCGTGGGTTGATTTAGGCCTACGGAGTTCATTCCCAGTCTAAGATCGGACCGAAACGAGGGTTGGGGCAGCAGATGCTGGGCTCGAGCATGTGCTGGTGCCGCATTTCTCTTTGATGGGGCACCATTGACGGAGCATCATCGAAGAACCTGACCGGCGGCATTGGGGTTCCGACGATCGGGGGGCCGGGGGGTGTGCACACATGATGTGCGATGGGTGCTGGTACTTGGCCCTTATATTGGTCCCTTATCCCTCATCAAACCTCGAGAACTCACACCCCCTTAAAGAGCATATGAGATTTTATAGGTTTGCTACCAGTAGCCATTAAAGCGTCTGAAATGGGGGCACTTTTTTCAAATGGTAATAAAATCTTGTACACTTCGAGTTTTTAGCTGAATATTTTTGTGCATGCCAAAAAAAATACAAGGATCGCATCTACCAACTTTGGGGTCAAAACTCCTTTCAAAAAAATTTTAAAAAATCCCGAACTGCAAAAACTTTAAAAAATCGTGAAAAATAGAAAACGAGTCGTCTTGCCATGAAACTTCACGTGAAGGCTTAGGGGACCATTGTATGAATTTGCAAGCCATAAAAATGGCATTGGCACGTAGAAATATGAAGATGTGCCTAAACCCACCTACCACCCTATCGTTCCACGGCTTGCGCATCCCGTCTCTCTGGCCAACGTAGTACCCGCCCGCCCGTCCACCCGTTCGTTTCGTCGGTTGGCTTAGGCATACAAATTTCATTCCAGTCTAAGATTGGATCGGACTGAGGGTTACGGTAGCAGGATCGATAGCACGTAGAGGAGGACCCGACTGATCCCCGGCTTGCGCATCCCACCCCTCTGGCTGGCTGAGACCGGACCGAGGGTTACGGCGACACATGTTGGGCTCAGGCATGTGCTGGTGCGGCAATTTTCTTCACCGGCGTACCATCGCCAGGGCATCGACGGAGAACCTGACCGACGGCATTGGGGTTCCGGCGATCGAGGGGCCCGTGGGGGTGTTCGCACATGATGTGCGATGGGTGCTGGTACTTGGCCCTTATATTGGCCCCCTATCCCTCATCAAACCTCGAGAACTCACACCCCCTTAAAGAGTATTTGAGATTTTACAGGTTTGTTACTAGTAGCCATTAAAGTGTCTGAAATGGGGACACTTTTTTCAAATGGTCACAAAATCTTGTACACTTCGACTTTTTAGCTGAATTTTTTTGTTCATGCCAAAAAAAATAGAAGGATCACGTCTACCAACTTTGGGCCGAATCTCCTTCCAAAAAAATTTTAAAAAATCTCGAACCTCAAAAAGTTTAAAAAATCGTGAAAAATAGAAAACGAGTCGTCCTGCCATGAAACTTCACGTGAAGGCTTAAGGGACCATTGTATGAATTTACAAGCCATAAAAATGGCATTGGCATGCAGAAATATGAAGATGTGCCTAAACCCACCTACCACCCTATTGATCCACGGCTTGCGCATCCCGTCTCTCTCGTCAGCGTAGTGCCCACCCGCCCACCCGCTCGCTCGTTTCGTCGGTTGGCTTAGGCATACGGAGTTCATTCCCAGTCTAAGATCAGACAGGACCAAGGGTTGCGGTAGCACATGCCGGGCTCGAGCATGTGCTGGTGCCGCATTTTTCTTAGCTGGGGCACCATCGCCGTAGCATCACCGGAGAACCTGATCGGCGGCATTGGGGTTCTGACGATCATGGGGGTCGGGGGGTGTGCGCACATAATGTGCGATGGGTGCTGGTACTTGGCCCTTATATTGGCCCCCTATCCCTCATCAAACATTGAGAACTCACACCCCTTAAAGAGCATTTGAGATTTTACAAGTTTGCTGCTAATAGCCATTAAAGTGTCTGAAATGGGGACACTTTTTTCAAATGGTCACAAAATCTTGTACTCTTCGAGTTTTTAGCTGAATTTTTTTGTGCATGCCAAAAAAATACAAGGATCATGTCTGCTAAGTTTGGGGCCAAAAATCCTTCCGAAAAAATTTTGAAAAATCCCGAACTGTAAAAAGTTTTAAAAATCGAGAAAAATAGAAAACGAGTCATCTTGCCATAAAACTTCACGTGAAGGCTTAAGGGACCATTGTATGAATTTAGAAGCCATAAAAATGGCATTGGCGTGCAGAAAATATGAAGATGTGCCTAAACCCACCAACCACCCTATCGATCCACGGCTTGCGCATCCCGTCTCTCTGGCCAGCGTGGTGCCCGCCTGCCCGCCCGCTCGTTTTGTCGGTTGACTTAGGGATACAGAGTTCATTCCCAGTCTAAGATCAGACTGGACCGAGGGTTGTGGCAGCAAGATTGGTAGCACACAGAGGGGGACCCGACCGATCCCAGCTTGAGCATCCCGCCCCTCTAGCCAGCTAAGCGCCCGTACGCTCGTTTCATGGGTTGAGTTAGGCATACGAAGTTCATTCCCAGTCTAAGCATAAGGAGTTCATTCCCAGTCTGAGATTGGACCAGACTGAGGGTTACAGTAGCACATGCTGGGCTCGGGCATGTGCTGGTGCCATATTTTTCTTCGCTGGAGCACCATCGTCAGAGCATCGCCGGAGAACTTGACCGGCGGCATTGGGGTTCCGACAATCGGGGGGGACGGGGGGGTGTGCGCACATGATGTGCAATGGGTGCTGGTACTTGGCCCTTATATTGGCCCTCTATCCCACATCAAACCTCGGGAACTCACACCCCCTTAAAGAGCATTTGAGATTTTACAGGTTTGCTGCCAGTAGCCATTAAAGTGTTTGAAATGGGGACACTTTTTTCAAATGGTCCCAAAATCTTGTACACTTCGAGTTTTTAGCTGATTTCTTTTGTGCATGCCAACAAAAATACAAAGATCACGTCTACTAAGTTTGGGGCCAAAACACCTTCCAAAAAAATTTTAAAAAATCCCGAACCGTAAAAAGTTTTAAAAATTGTGAAAAATAGAAAACGAGTCGTCTTGCCATGAAACTTCACGTGAAGGCTTAAGGGACCATTGTATGAATTTACAAGCCATAAAAATGGCATTGGCATGCAGAAAATATGAAGATGTGCCTAAACCCACCAACTACCCTATCGATCCACGGCTTGCGCATCCCGTCTCTCTGGCCAGAGAAAGGCCCGCCCGTCTGCCCGCCCGCTCGTTCCTTCGGTTGGCTTAGGCATACGGAGTTCATTCCTAGTCTAAGATCAGACCAGACCGAGGGTTGCGGTAGCAGGATTGGTAGCACGCAGAGGGGGACTCACCGATCCTCGGCTTGTGAATCCTGCCCCTTTGGCCGGTTGAGCACCCGCACGCTCGTTTCGTGGGTTGAGTTAGGCATACGGAGTTCATTCCCCGTCTAAGCATACGGAGTTCATTCCCAGTCTAAAATTGGATTAGACCGAGGTTACGGTAGCACATGCTGGGCTCGGGCATGTGCTGGTGTCGCATTTTTCTTCACCGAGGCACCATCATCGGAGCATCACCGGAGCATCGTCGGAGAACCTGGCCGACGGCATTAGGGTTCCAACGATCGGGGGGGGTGTGCGCACATGATGTGCGATGGGTGCTGGTACTTGGCCCTTATATTGGCCCCCTATCCCTCATCAAACCCCGGGAACTCACACCCCCTCAAAAGAGTATTTGAGATTTTACAGGTTTGCTACCAGTAGCTATTAAAGTGTCTGAAATGGGGACACTTTTTTCAAATGGTCCCAAAATCTTGTACACTTCGAGCTTTTAGCTTATTTTTTTTGTGCATGCCAACAAAAATACAAGGATCACGTCTACCAAGTTTGGGGCCAAAAATCCTTCCGAAAAAATTTGAAAAAATCCCGAACCGTAAAAAGTTTTAAAAATCATGAAAAATAAAAAACGAGTCGTCTTGCGATGAAACTTCACGTGAAGGCTTAAAAGGCCATTGTATGAATTTACAAGCCATAAAAATGGCATTGGCATGCAAAAAATATGAAGATTTGCCTAAACCCACCAACCACCCTATCGATCCATGGGTTACGCATCCCGTCTCTCTGGCCAGCGTAGTGCCTGCCCGCCCGCCCGCTCGTTTCGTCAGTTGGCTTAGGCATACAGAGTTCATTCCCAATCTAAGATCGGACCGAACCGAGCATTGTGGCAGCACATGCTGGGCTTGGGCATTTGCTGGTGTCGCATTTTTCTTCGACGGGGCACCATTGTCGGAGCATCACCGGAGAACCTGACCGACGGCATTGGGGTTCCGACGATCGGGGGGGCCGGGGGGTGTGCGCACATGATGTGCGATAGGTGCTGGTACTTGGCCCTTATATTGGCCCCCTATCCCTCATCAAACCTCAAGAACTCAAACCCCCTTAAAGAGCATTTGAGATTTTATAGGTTTGCTGCCAGTAGCAATTAAACTGTCTGAAATGGAGACACTTTTTTCAAATGGTAACAAAATCTTGTACACTTCGAGTTTTTAGCTGAATGTTTTTGTGCATGCCAAAAAAAATACAAGGATCACGTCTACCAAGTTTGGGACCAAAACTTCCTCCTAAAAAATATTAAAAAATCTTGAACCGTAAAAATTTTTAAAAATCGTGAAAAATAGAAAACGAGTCGTCTTGCCATCAAACCTCTTGTGAAGGCTTAAGGGACCATTGTATGAATTTACAAGCCAATAAAATGCCATTGGCATGCAGAAAATATGAAGATGTGCCTAAACCCACCAACCACCCTATCGATCCACGGCTTGCGCATCCCGTCTCTCTGGCCAGCGTAGTGCCCACTCGTCCGCCCGCTCGCTCGTTTCGTCGGTTGGCTTAGGCATACGGAGTTCATTCCTAGTCTAAGATCAGACCGGATCGAGGGTTGCGGTAGCAGGATTGGCAACACGCAGAGGGGGACTCACCGATCACCGGCATGCGAATCCTGCCCCTCTGGCAGGCTGATCGCCCGCACGCTCGTTTCATGGGTTGAGTTAGGCATACGGAGTTCATTCCCAGTCTAAGCATACGGAGTTCATTCCCAGTCTAAAATTGGATCAGACTGAGGGTTGCAGCAGCACATGCTGGGCTCGGGCGTGTACTGATGTCGCATTTTTCTTCATCGGGGCACCATCACCGGAGCATCGTCGGAGAACTTGACCGATGACATTGGGGTTCTGGCGATCAGGGGGCCGGGGGGTGTGCGCACATGATGTGCAATGCGTGCTGGTACTTGGCCCTTATATTGGCCCCCTATCTCTCATCAAACCCCAAGACCTCACACCCCCTTAAAGAGCATATAAGATTTTACAGGTTTGCTGCCAGTAGCCATTAAAGTGTCTGAAATGGGGACACTTTTTTCAAATGGTCCAAAAGTCTTGTACACTTCGAGTTTTTAGCTGATTTTTTTTGTGCATGCCAAAAAAAATACAAGGATCATGTCTACTAAGTTTGGGGCCAAAATCCTTCCGAAAAAATTTTAAAAAATCCTGAACCGTAAAAAGTTTCAAAAATTGTGAAAAATAGAAAACGAGTCGTCTTGCCATGAAACTTCATGTGAAGGCTTAAGGGACCATTGTAAGAATTTACAAGCCATAAAAATGGCATTGGCACACAAAAATATGAAGATGTGCCTAAACCCACCTACCACCCTATCGATTCACGGCTTGCACATCCCGTCTCTCAGGCCGGCATAGTGCCCGCTCGCTCGCTCGTTTCGTCGGTTGCCTTAGGCATACGAAGTTCATTCCCAGGATAAGATTGGACCGAATCGAGGGTTGCGGCAGTAGGATTGGCAGCACGTAGAGGGGGACCCGGATGATCCTCGGCTTGCGCATCTTGCCCCTCTGGCAAGCTGAGTGCCCGAACGCTCATTTCGTGGGTTGAGTTAGGCATACGAAGTTCATTCCCAGTTTAAGCATACGGAGTTCATTCCTAGCTAAGCATACGGAGTTCATACCCAGTCTAAGATCTGACCGGACCGAGGGTTGCGGTAGCACATGCTGGGCTCGAGCATGTGCTGGTGCCGCATTTTTCTTCATCGGGGCCCCATCGTCGGAGCAGCGTCGGAGAACCTGACCGGCAGCATTGGGGTTCCAACGATCGGGGGGGTCGGGGAGGGAGTGCGCACATGATGTGCGATGGGTGCTGGTACTTAGCCCTTATATTGGCCCCCTATCCCTCATCAAACTTCAAGAACTCACACCCCTTCAAAGAGCATTTGAGATTTTATAGGTTTGCTGCCAGTAGCCATTAAAGTGTTTGAAATGGCGACACTTTTTTCAAATGGTCAGAAAATCTTGTACACTTTGAGTTTTTTACTGAATTGTTTTGTGCATGCCAACAAAAATACAAGGATCATGTCTACCAAGTTTTGGGCCAAAATCCCTTCCAAAAAAATTTTAAAAATCCCGAACCACAAAAAGTGTCAAAAATCGTGAAAAATAGAAAACCAGTCGTCTCGCCATGAAACTTCACGTGAAGGCTTAAGGGACCATTGTATGAATTTACACGCCATAAAAATGGCATTGGCAGGCAGAAATATGGAGATGTGCCTAAACCCACCTACCACCCTATCGATCCACGGCTTACACATCCCGTCTCTCTGGCCGATGTAGTGCCCGCCTGCCCGCCCGCCCGTACATTTCGTCAATTGGCTTAGGCATACGGAGTTCATTCCCAATCTAAGATCGGATCTGACCGAGGGTTGCGACAGCATATGCTGCGCTCAAGCAAGTACTGGCACCGTAATTTTCTTCACCGGGGCACCATCGTCGGAGCATCGTCGGAGAACCTGACCGACGGCATTGGGGGTTCCGACGATCGAGGGGGCTGAGGGTGTGTGCGCACATGATGTGAGATGGGTGCTGGTACTTGGCCCTTATATTGGCCCCCTATCCCTCAGCAAACCTCGAAAACTCACACCCCCTTAAAGAGCATTTGAGATTTTACAGGTTTGCTGCCAGTAGCCATTAAAGTGTTTGAAATGGGGGCACTTTTTTCAAATGGTCACAAAATCTTATAAACTTCGAGTTTTTAGGTGAATTTTTTTTGGCATGCCAAAAAAATCACGTCTACCAAGTTTGGGGCCAAAACTCCTTCCAAAAAAATTTTAAAAAATCTAGAACCATAAAAACTTTCAAAAATCATGAAAAATACAAAACGAGTCGTCTTGCCATAAAACTTCACGTGAAGGCTTGAGGGACCATTGTATGAATTTACAAGCCGTAAAAATGGCATTGGCACACAGAAATATGAAGATGTACCCAAACCCACTTACCACCCTATCGATCCACGGCCTGCGCATCCCGTCTCTCAGGCCGACGTAGTGCCCGCCCGCTCGTTTCGTCGGTTGGCTTAGGCATTCGGAGTTCATTCCCAGTCTAAGATCGGACTGGACCAAGGGTTACGGCAGTAGGATCGGTAGAATGTAGAGGGAGACCCAGATGATCCCCGGCTTGCGCATCCCGCCCCTCTGGCTGGCTGAGCGCCCGCACGCTCGTTTCGTGGGTTGAGTTAGACATACGGAGTTCATTCCCAGTCTAAGCATACGGAGTTCATTCCCAGTCTAAGATTGGACCGGACCGAGGTTTGCGGTAGCACTTGCTGGGCTCGAGCATGTGCTGGTGCCGCATTTTTCTTCGCCGGGGCCCCATCGTCGGAGCAGCATCGGAGAGCCTGACCGACAGCATTGGGATTCCGGTGATCGGGGGGGTCGGGAAGGGTCTGCGCACATGATGTACGATGGATGCTGGTGCTTGGCCCTTATATTGGCCCCCTATCCCTCATCAAACTTCAAGAACTCACACCCCCTTAAAGAGCATTTGAGATTTTACAAGTTTGCTGCCAGTAGCCATTAAAGTGTTTGAAATGGGGACACTTTTTTCAAATGGTCAAAAAATCTTGTACACTTCGATGTTTTAACTGAATTGTTTCGTGCATGCCAACAAAATTACAAGGATCACGTCTACCAAGTTTGGGGCCAGAATCCCTTCCCAAAAAATTTTAAAAAATCCCGAACCGTAAAAAGTTTCAAAAATCGTGAAAAATAGAAAAGGAGTCGTCTTGCCATGAAACTTCACATGAAGGCTTAAGGGTCCATTGTATGAATTTACAAGCCATAAAAATGGCATTGGCACACAGAAATATGAAGATGTTCCTAAACCCACCAACCACCCTATCGATCCACGACTTTTGCATCCCATCTCTCTGGCCGGCGTAGTGCCCGCCTGCCCGTCCGCACATTTCGTCGGTTGGCTTAGGCATACGGAGTTCATTCCCAGTCTAAGATCCGATTGTACCAAGGGTTGCGGCAGCATATACTGTGCTCGGGCATGTACTGGTGCCATAATTTTCTTCGCTGGGGCACCATCGTCGGACCATCGCCGAAGAGCCTGACCGACGGCATTGGGGGTACTGACGATCAGGGGGGCCGAGGGGTGTGTGCGCACATGATATGCGATGGGTGCTGGTACTTGGCCCTTATATTGGCCCCCTATCCCTCATCAAACCTCGAGAACTCACACCCCCTTAAAGAGCATTTGAGATTTTACAGGTTTGCTACCAGTAGCCATTAAAGTGTCTGAAATGGGGGCACTTTTTTCCAATGGTCACAAAATCTTGTACACTTCAAGTTTTTAGCTCAATTTTTTTGTGCATGCCAAAAAAAATAAAGGGATCACGTCTACCAAGTTTGGGGCCAAAAATCCTTCCAAAAAATTTTAAAAAAATCCCGAACCGTAAAAACTTTCAAAAATCGTGAAAAATAGAAAACGAGTCGTGTTGCCATGAAACTTCACGCGAAGGCTTAAGGGACCATTGTATGAATTTACAAGCCATAAAAATGGCATTGGCATGCAGAAATAGGAAGATGTACCCAAACCCACCTACCACCCTATCGATCCACGACTTGCACATCCCGTCCCTCTGGCCGGCGTAGTGCCCGCCCGCCCGTTTGTTTCGTCGGTTGGCTTAGTCATACGGATTTCATTCCCAATCTAAGATCAGACTAGACTGAAGGTTACGGCAGCAGGATCGGTAGCACGCAGAGGGGGACTCGATCGATCGTCGGCTTGTGCATCTCGCCCCTCTGGCCAACTGAGTGCCCGCACGATCGTTTCGAGGGTTGACTTAGGCAGACGAAGTTCATTCCCAGTCTAAGCATACGGAGTTCATTCCCAGTTTAAGATCTGACCGGACCGAGGGTTGCGGCAGTAGGATCGATAGCACCCAAAGGGGGACCCGATCGATCCCAGGCTTGTGCATCCTGCCCCTCTAGCCGACTGAGCACCCGCACGCTCATTTCGTGGGTTGACTTAGGCATACAGAGTTCATTCCCAGTCTAAGCATACGGAGTTCATTCCCAATCTAAGATCAGGTCAGACCGAGGGTTACAGCAGCACATGCTAGGCTTGGGCGTGTGCTGGTGCCGTATTTTTCTTCGATCGGGGCACCATCGCTGGAGCATCACCGGAGAACCTGACCAACAGCATTGGGGTTCCGACGATCGGGGGGCCAGGGGGTGTGCGCACATATGTGCGATGGGTGCTGGTACTTGGCCCTTAGATTGGCCCCCTATCCCTCATCAAACCTCGCGAACTCACACCCCCTTAAAAAGGATTTGAGAGTTTACAGGTTTGCTGCTAGTAGCCATTAAAGTGTCTGAAATGTGGACACTTTTTTTCAAATGGTCACAAAATCTTGTACACTTCGAGTTTTTAGTTGAATTTTTTTGTACATGCCAACAAAAATACAACGATCACGTCTACCAAGTTTGGGGCCAAAACTCAATCCGAAAAAATTTAAAAAAATGCTGAACTGCAAAATGTTTTGAAAATTGTGAAAAATAAAAAATGAGATGAAACTTCACGTGAAGGCTTAAGGGACCATTGTATGAATTTACAAGCCATAAAAATGGCATTGGCATGCAAAAATATGAAGATGTGCCTAAACCCACCTACCATCCTATCGATCCACGGCTTGCGCATCCCGTCTCTCTGGCCCGTGTAGTGCCCCTCGCCCGCCCTCTCATTTCGTCGGTTGGCTTAGGCATACGGAGTTCATTCCCAATCTAAGATCGGACCGGACTGAGGGTTGCAGTAGCAAGATCGATAGCACGCTTAGGGGGACCTGATCGATCCCCGACTTGCGCATCTCGCCCCTCTGGTCAGCTGAGCTCCCACACGCTCGTTTCATGGGTTGACTTAGCCATACAGAGTTGATTGCCAGTCTAAGCATATAGAGTTCATTGCTAGTCTAAGATCGGACCAGACCGAGGGTTGCGGCAGCACATGCTGGGCTCGGGCATGTACTGGTGCCGCATTTTTCTTCGTCGGAGAACCTGACCGGCGGCATTGGCATTCCGGCAATCGAGGGGGCCGGGGGGGTGTGTGCACATGATGTGCGATGGGTGCTGGTTCTTGGCCCTTATATTGGTCCCCTATCCCTCATCAAACCTCGAGAACTCACACCCACTTAAAGAGGATTTGAGAGTTTACAGGTTTGCTGCTAGTAGCCATTAAAGTGTCTGAAATGTGGACACTTTTTTCAAATGGTCACAAAATCTTGTACCCTTCGAGTTTTTAGCTGAATTGTTTTGTGCATGCCAACAAAAATACTAGGATCACGTCTGCCAAGTTTGGGGTAAAAACTCCTTCCGAAAGAATTTTAAAAAATCCCGAACCGTAAAACGTTTCAAAAATCATGAAAAATAGAAAACAAGTCGTCTTGCCATGAAACTTCATGTGAAGGCTTAAGGGACCATTGTATGAATTTACAAGCCATAAAAATGGCATTGGCACGCAAAAATATGAAGATGTGCCTAAACCCACCTACCACCCTATCGATCCATGGCTTGCGCATCCCATCTCTCAGGTTGACGTAATGCCCTTCTGCCTGCCCGCCCGTTCGTTTCATCAGTTGGCTTAGGCATACGAAGTTCATTCCCAATCCAAGATCGAATTGGTCTGAGGGTTAAGGCAGCAGGACCGGCAGCACGTAGAGGAGGACCCAGCCAATCCTCGGTTTGCGCATACCGCCCCTCTAGCCGGCTGAGTGCCCGCACGCTCGTTTCGTGGGTTGACTTAGGCATACGGAGGTCATTCCCAGTCTAAGCATACGGAGTTCATTCCCAGTCTAAGATCGGACCGGATCAAGGATTGCGACAGCACATGCTGGGCTCGGGCATGTGCTGGTGCTGCATTTTTCTTCATCGGGGCACCATCACCGGAGCATCGCCAGAGAACCTGACCGGCGGCATTGAGGTTCCGACGATCGCGGGGGCCGTGGGGGTGTAAGCACATGATGTGCGATGGGTGCTAGAACTTGGCCCTTATATTGGCCCGCTATCCCTCATCAAAGCTCAAGAACTCACACCCCCTTAAAGAGCATTTGAGATTTTACAGGTTTGCTGCCAATACCCATTAAAGTGTCTGAAATGGGGACACTTTTTTCAAATGGTCACAAAATCTTGTACACTTCGAATTTTTAGCTGAATTTTTTTGTGCGTGCCAAAAAGAATACAAGGATCACGTCTACCATGTTTCGGGCTAAAACTCCTTCCAAAAAAATTTTAAAAAATCCTGAACCACAAAAAGTTTTAAAAATCATGAAAAATAGAAAACGAGTCATCTTGCAATGAAACTTCACGTGAAGGCTTAAGGGACCATTGTATGAATTTACAAGCCAAAAAAATGGCATTGGCACGCAGAAATATGAAGAATGTGCCTAAACCAACCTACCACCCTAACGATCCACGGCTTGTGAATCTTGTCTCTCTGGCCGACGTAGTGCCCACCCGCGTGCCCGCCCGCTCGTTTCGTCGGTTGGCTTAGGTATACGGAGTTCATTCCCAGTCTAAGATCAGACCAGACCAAGGGTTGTGGTAGCAGGATGGGCAGCACATAGAGGGGGACCCGATCGATCGCCGGCTTGCACATCCCGCCCCACTGGCCGGCTGAGCGCCCGCGCGCTCGTTTCATGGGTTGACTTAGGCATACGGAGTTCACTCCCAGTCTAAGCATATGGAATTCATTCACAGTCTAAGATTGGACCGGACCGAGGGTTACGGCAGCACATGCTGGGCTCGGGCATGTGCTGGTGCTGCATTTTTCTTCGTCGGGGCACCATCGTCGGAGCATCGCTGGAGAACCTGACTGGCGGCATTGGGGTTCCGGCGATCGGGGGGCCGGGGGGTGTGCGCACATGATGTGCGATGGGCGCTGGTACTTTTCCCTTATATTGGCCCCCATCCCTCATCAAACCTCAATAACTAACACCCCTTTAAAGAGCATTTGAGATTTTACAGGTTTGCTGCCAGTAGCCATTAAAGTGTCTAAAATGTGGACACTTTTTTCAAATGGTCACAAAATCTTGTAAACTTCGAGTTTTTAGCTGAATTTTTTATGCATGCCAACAAAAATATGAGGATCATGTCTAACAAGTTTGGGGCCAAAACTCCTTCCAAAAAAATTTTAAAAAATCCCAAATCGCAAATAGTTTCAAAAATCATGAAAAATAGAAAACGAGTCGTCTTGCCATGAAACTTCACGTGAAGGCTTAAGGGACCATTGTATGAATTTAAAAGCCATAAAAATGGCATTAGCACGCAGAAATATGAAGATGTGCCTAAACCCACCTACCACCCTATCGATACACGGCTTGCGCATCCCATCTCTCTGGTCGGCGTAGTGCCTACCCGCCCGTCCGCTCGTTTCATCGGTTGCCTTAGGCATACGGAGTTCATTCCCAGTTTAAGATCAGACCGAACCGAGGGTTGTGGCAGCAAGATCGACAGCATGTAGAGGGGGACCTGACTGATCCCTGGCTTACACATCCGGCCCCTCTGGCCGGCTGAGCGCCCACACGCTCGTTTCGTTGGTTGACTTAGGCATACGGAGTTCATTCCCAGTCTAAGCATACGGAGTTCATTCCCAGTCTAAGATCGGACCAAACCGAGGGTTGTGGCAGCACATGCTGGGCTCGAGCATGTGCTGGTGCTGCATTTTTTTTCGTCGGGCCACCATCGTCGGACCATCGCCGGACCATTGCCGGAGAACCTGACCGGCGGCATTGAGGTTCCGACGATCGGAGGGGCCGAGGGGGGTGTGCGCACATGATGTGCGATGGGCGCTGGTACTTTTCCCTTATATTGGCCTCCTATCCCTCATCAAACCTCGAGAAATCACACCCCCTTAAAGAACCATTAAAGAGCATTTGAGATTTTACATGTTTGCTGCAGTAGCCATTAAAGTGTCTGAAATGGGACACTTTTTTCAAATGGTCACAAAATCTTGTACACTTCAAGTTTTTAGCTGAATTTTTTTGTGCATGCCAACAAAAATACAAGGTTCATGTCTACCAAGTTTGGGGCCAAATCTCCTTTCGAAAAAATTTTAAAAAATCCCAAACTGCAAAAAGTTTCAAAAATCATGAAAAATAGAAAACGAGTCGTCTTGCCATGAAACTTCACGTGAAGGCTTAAGGGACCATTGTATGAATTTACAAGCCATAAAAATGGCATTGGCATTTAGAAATATGAAGATATACCTAAACCCACCTACCACCCTATCGATCAACGGCTTGCGCATCCCGTCTCTCTGGCTGGTGTAGTGCCCGACCGCCCCACCGCCCGTCCACTCGTTTCATCGATTGGCTTGGGCATACGGAGTTCATTCCCAGTCTAAAATCAGACCAGACTGAGGGTTGCAGCAGTAGGATCTGCAGCACGAAGAGGGGGACCCGATCGATCCCCGGCTTACGCATCCCGCCCCTCTGGCCAGCTGAGCGCCCGCACGCTCATTTCGTGGGGTGAATTAGGCATACGGAGTTCATTCCCAGTCTAAGCATATGGAGTTGATTCGCAATCTAAGATCGGATCAGATCGGACCGAGGGTTGGGGCAGCATATGCTGGGCTCGAGCATTTGCTGGTGTCACATTTTTCTTCGTCGGGGCACCAACGTCGGTGCATCACCAGAGAACCTGACCGACGACATTGGGGTTCCGACGATCGGGGGGGCCGGGGGGTGTGCGCACATGATGTGCGATGGGTGCTGGTACTTGCCCTTATATTGGCCCCTTGCCCTCATCAAACCTCGAGAACTCACACCCCCTTAAAGAGCATTTGAGATTTTACAGGTTTGCTGCCAGTAGTCATTAAAGTGTCTCAAATGGGGACACTTTTTTCAAATGGTCACAAAATCTTGTACACTTCGAGTTTTTAGTTGAATTTTTTTGTGCGTACCAAAAAAAATACAAGGATCACATCTACCAAGTTTGGCACCAAAACTCCTTTTGAAAAAATTTAAAAAATCTCGAATCGTAAAAAGTTTCAAAAATTATGAAAAATAGAAAACGAGTCGTCTTGCCATGAAACTTCACGTGAAGGCTTAAGGGACTATTGTATGAATTTACAAGCCATAAAAATGGCATTGGAATGTAGAAATATGAAGATGTGCCTAAACTCACCTACCACCCTATCGATCCATGGCTTGCGAATCCCGTCTCTCTGGCCGGCGTAGTGCCCGCCCGCCCGCCCGTTCGTTTCGTCGGTTGGCTTAGGCATACGGAGTTCATTCCCAGTCTAAGATTGGACCAGACTGAAGGATGCGGTAGCAGGATCAGCAGCACGTAAAGGGCGACCCAGTCGATCCCCGGCTTGCGCATTCCGTCCCTCTGGCCGGCTGAGCGGTCGCATGCTCATTTCGTGGGTTGACTTAGGCATACAGAGTTCATTCCCAGTCTAAGCATGCAGAGTTCATTCCCAGTCTAAGATCGGACCGGACCGAGGGTTACGACAGCAGATGCTAGGCTCGGGCATGTGCTGGTGCCATATTTTTCTTCTCCAGGGCACCATCACCGGAGCATCGTCGGAGAACCTGACCGACGGCATTAGGGTTCCGACGATTGGGGCTGTCAGGGGCGTGTGCTTACATGATGTGCAATGGCTGCTGGTACTTGGCCCTTATATTGGCCCCTTATCCCTCACCAAACCTTGAGAACTCACACCCCTTAAAGAGCATCTGAGATTTTACAGGTTTCCTGCCAGTAGCCATTAAAGTGTTTGAAATGGGGACACTTTTTTTAAATGGTCACAAAATCTTGAACACTTCGAGTTTTTAGCTGAATTTTTTTATGCATGCCAACAAAAATACAAGTATCACATCTACCAAGTTTGGGGCAAAACTCCTTTTGAAAAAATTTTAAAAAATCCCGAACAGGAAAAAGTTTCAAAAATCGTGAAAAATAGAAAACGAGTCGTCTTGCCATGAAACTTCACGTGAAGGCTTAAGGGACCATTGTATGAATTTACAAGCCATAAAAATTGCATTGGCACATAGAAATATGAAGATGTGCCTAAACTCACCTACCACCTTATCGATCCACGGCTTGCGCATCCCGTCTCTCTGCCCAGCGTAGTTCCCGCCCGCCCGCCCGCTCGTTTCATCGATTGGCTTAGGCACACGTAGTTCATTCCCAGTTTAAGATCAGATTGGACCGAGGGTTATGGTAGTAGGATCAGCAGCACGCAGAGGGGGACCCGGTCGATCCCCGGCTTGCGCATCCGGCCCCTCTGGCCGGCTGAGCGCCCGCACGCTCGTTTCGTGGGTTGGCTTAGGCATATGGAGTTTATTCCCAGTCTAAGCATATGGAGTTCATTCCCAGTCTAACATCGGACTGGACCGAGGTTTACGGCAACACATGCTGGGCTCGGGCATGTGCTGGAGCCGCATTTTTCTTCGTTAGGGCACCATCGCCGAAGCATTGTCGGAGAACCTGACCGACGACATTGAGGTTCCATCGATCGGGAGGGCCGGGGGATGTGCGCACATGATGTGCGATGGGTGGTGGTACTTGGCCCTTATATTGGCCCCTTATCCCTCATCAAACCTCAAGAACTTACACCCCCTTAAAGAGCATTTGAGATTTTACAGGTTTGCTGCCAATAGCCAATCAAGTGTCTGAAATGGGGACACCTTTTTCAAATGGTCACAAAATCTTGTACACTTCAAAATTTTAGCTGAATTTTTTTATGCATGCCAACAAAAATACAAGGATCACGTCTACCAAGTTTGGGGCCAAAACACCTTCCGAAAAAATTTTAAAAAGTTTTAAAAATCATGAAAAATAAAAAACGAGTTGTCTTGCCATGAAACTTCACGTGAAGGCTTGAAAGACCATTGTATGAATTTACAAGCCATAAAAATGGCATTGGCATGTAGAAATATGAAGTTGTGCCTAAACCCACCTACCACCCTATCGATCCATGGCTTGCGCATCCCGTCTCTCTGGCCGACGTAGTGCCCACCTGTCCGCCCGCCCTCTCGTCTCGTCGGTTGGCTTAGGCATACGTAGTTCATTCCCAGTCTCAGATCGGACCGAACTGAGGGTTGCTGTAGCAGGATCGGCAGCATGCAAAGGGGGACCCGGCTGATCCTCGACTTGCGCATTTCGCCCCTTTGGTCGGCTAAGCACCCGCACGCTCGTTTCGTGGGTTAGCTTAGGCATATGGAGTTTATTCCCAGTCTAAGCATACGGAGTTCATTCCCAGTCTAAGATCAAACTGGACTGAGGGTTGCAGCAGCACATGCTGGGCTCGAGCATGCGCTGGTACCGCATTTTTCTTCATCGAGGCACCATCGTCGGAGCATCGCCGGAGAACCTGACCAACGGTATTAGGGTTCTGACGATCGGGGGGGGCGGGGGGGGTGTGCGCCAATGATGTGCGATGGGTGCTGGTACTTGGCCCTTATATTGGCCCCCTATCCCTCATCAAACCTTGAGAACCCACACCCCCTTAAAGAGCATTTGAGATTTTACAGGTTTGCTGCCAGTAGCCATTAAAGTGTCTGGAATGGGGACACTTTTTTCAAATGGTCACAAAATCTTGTCACTTCGAGGTTTTAGCTGAATTTTTTTGCGCATGCCAACAAAAATACAAGGATCACGTCTTCCAAGTTGGGGGCCAAAACTTCTTCCGAAAAAATTTTCAAAAATCTCGAAACGCAAAGAGTTTTGAAAATCGTGGAAAATAGAAAGTGAGTCCTCCTGCCATGAAACTTCACGTGAAGGCTTAAGGGATCATTGTATCAATTTACAAGCCATAAAAATGGCATTGGCATGCATAAATATGAAGATGTGCCTAAACCCACCTACCACCCTATCGATCCACGACTTGTGCATCCCATCTCTCTGGCCGACGTAGTGCCCGCCAACCCGACCGCCCGCCCGCTCGTTTCGTCGGTTGGCTTAGGCATACGGAGTTCATTCCTAGTCTAAGATTGGATCAGATCGAGGGTTGCGGCAGTAGGATCAGTAGCATGTAGAGGGGGACCCGGTCGATCCCCAGCTTGCGTATCCTGCCCCTCTGGCTGGTTGAGTGCCCGCACGCTCGTTTCGTGGGTTGACTTAGGCATACAAAGTTCATTCCCAGTCTAAGCATACGGAATTCATTCCTAGTTTAAGATCAGATCAGACCGAGGGTTGCAGCAGCACATGCCCGGCTCGGGCATGTGCTGGTGCCGCATTTTTCTTCACCGGGGCACCATCACCGGAGTATCGTCGGAGAACCTGACCGGTGGCATTGGGGTTCCAGCGATCGGGGGGCCGGGGGGTGTGCCCGCATGATGTCCGATGGGTGCTGGTACTTGGCCCTTATATTGGCCCCCTATCCCTAATCAAACCTTGAGAACTCATACCCCCTTAAAGAGCATTTGAGATTTTACAGGTTTGCTGCTAGTAGCCATTAAAGTGTCTGAAATGGGGACACTTTTTTCGAATGGTCACAAAATCTTGTACACTTCGAGTTTTTAGCTGAATTTTTTTGTGCATGCCAAAAAAAATACAAGGATCACGTCTACCAAGTTTGGGGCCAAAACTTTTTCCAAAAAAATTTGAAAAAATCCCGAACCCCAAAAACTTTCAAAAATCGTGAAAAATCGAAAATGAGTCGTCTTGCCATGAAACTTCACGTGAAATGTTAAGGGACCATTGTATGAATGTACAAGCCATAAAAATGGCATTGGCACACAAAAATATGAATATGAGCCTAAACCCACCTACCACCCTATCGATCCATGGCTTACGCATCCCGTCTCTTTGGTCGGCGTAGTGCCCGCCCGCCCGCCTGCCCACTCGTTTCATCGTTTGGCTTAGGCATACGGAGTTCATTCCCAGTCTAAGATAGACCGGACTGAGGGTTGCAGTAGTAGGATCGGCAGCACACAGAGGGGGACCTAGCCGATCCCCGACTTGTGCATCCCGCCCTTCTGGCCGGCTGAGCACCTGCACACTCGTTTTGTGGGTTGACTTAGGCATATGGAGTTCATTCCTAGTCTAAGCATATGGAGTTCGTTCCTAGTCTAAGATCAGACCGGACCGAGGGTTATGGCAGCACATGCTAGGCTCGGGCATGTGCTGTTGTCGCATTTTTGTTCACCGGGGCACCATCATCGGAGCATCATCGGAGAACCTGACCGGCGTAATTGGGATTCCGACGATCGGGAGGGCCGGGGGGTGTGCGCACATGATGTGCGATGGGTGCTGGTACTTGGCCCTTATATTGGCCCCCTATCCCTCATCAAACCTCGAGAACTCATACCCCCTTAAAGAGCATTTGAGATTTTACAGATTTGCTGTCAGTAGCCATTAAAGTGTCTGGAATAAGGACACTTTTTACAAATGGTCACAAAATCTTGTACACTTCGAGTTTTTAGCTGAATTTATTTGTGCATGCCAAAAAAAAATACAAGGATCACGTCTTCCAAGTTGGGGGCTAAAACTCCTTCCAAAAAAATTTTAAAAAATTTCGAACCGCAAAGTGTTTTGAAAATCATGAAAAATAAAAAACGAGTCGTCCTGCCATGAAACTTCACGTGAAGACTTAAGGGACCATTGCATGAATTTACAAGCCATAAAAATGGCATTGGCACGTAGAAATATGAAGATGTGCCTAAACTCACCTACCACCCTATCGATCCACGGCTTGCGCATCCTATCTCTCTGGCCGGCGTAATGCCCGCCCACCCGCCCGCTCGTTTCATTAATTGGCTTAGGGATACGGAGTTCATTCCCAGTCTAAGATCGGACCAAACCAAGGGTTGTGGTGCCAAGATCAGCACCACGCAGAGGGGACCCGACCGATCCCCGGCTTGCACCTCCCGCCCCTCTGGCCAGCTGAGCGCCTGCACGCTCGTTTTGTGGGTTGATTTAGGCATATGGAGTTCATTCCCAGTCTAAGCATACGGAGTTCATTCCCAGTCTATGATCGGACTGGACCGAGGGTTGCGGCAGCACATTCTGGGCTCGAGCATGTGCTGGTGCCGCATTTTTCTTCGTCGGGGCACCATCGCCGGAGCATCGCCAGAGAACCTGACCGACGGCATTGGGGTTCCGGCGATCGGGAGGGTCGGGGGGGTGTGCGCAAATGATGTGCAATGGGTGCTGGTACTTGGCCCTTACATTGGCCCCCTATCCCTCATCAAACCTTGAGAACTCACACCCCCTTAAAGAGCATTCGAGATTTTACAGGTTTGCTGCCAGTAGCCATTAAAGTGTCTGAAATTGGGACACTTTTTTCAAATGGTCACAAAATCTTGTACACTTCGAGTTTTTAGCTGAGTTTTTTTGTGCATGCCAACAAAAATACAAGGATCACGTCTACCAAGTTTGGGGCCAACACTCCTTCCCAAAAAGTTTAAAAAGTCTCGAACCGTAAAAAGTTTCAAAATTTGTGAAAAGTAGAAAATGAGTTATCTTGCCATTAAACTTCACGTGAAGGCTTAAGGGACCATTGTATGAATTTACATGCCATAAAAATGGCATTGGCATGCAGAAATATGAAGATGCGCATAAACCCACCTACCACCCTATCGATCCATGGCTTGCACATCTCGTCTCTCTAGCCGACGTAGTGCCCACCCGCCCACCCGCTCGTTTCTTAGGTTGGCTTAGGCATACGGAGTTCATTCCCAGTCTAAGATCAAACCGGATTGAGGGTTACGGCAGCAAGATCAGCAGCATACTGAGGGGGACTCGGTCGATCCCCGGCATGCGCATCCCTCCCTTTTGGCCGGTTGAGCACCCGCACGCTCCTTTCGTGTGTTGACTTAGGCATGCGGAGTTCATTCCCAGTCTAAGCATACGGAGTTCATTCCCAGTCTAAGATCGGATTGAACCGAGGGTTACGACAGCACATGCTGGGCTCGGGCATGTGCTGGTGTCGTATTTTTCTTTGTCAGGGCAACATCGCCGGAGCATCATCGGAGAACCTGATCGGCAGTATTGGGGTTCCGACGATCAGGGGGGCCGGGGGGTGTACGCACATAATGTGCGATGGGCGCTGGTATTTGACCCTTATATTGGCCCCCTTTCAGTCATCAAACCTCGAGAACTCACACCCCTTTAAAGAGCATTTGAGATTTTACAGGTTTGTTGCCAGTAGCCATTAAAGTGTCTGAAATGGGGACACTTTTTTCAAATGGTCACAAAATCTTGTACACTTCGAGTTTTTCGCTGAATTTTTTTGTGCATGCCAACAAAAATACAAGGATCACATCTACCAAGTTTGGGACCAAAACTCCTTCCGAAGTAATGGACCATTGTATGAAATTACAAGCCATGAAAATGGCATTGGCTTGCAGAAATATGAATATGTGGCTAAACCCACCTACCACCCTATCGATCCATGGCTTGCGCATCCCGTCTCTCTGGCCGACGTAGTGCCTGCCCGCCCGCCCGCTCGTTTCGTCGGATGGCTTAGGCATACAGAGTTCATTCCCAGTCTAAGATCAGACTGGACCGAGGGTCACGACAGCACATGCTGGGCTCGGGCATGTGCTGGTGCCGCATTTTTCTTTGTTGGGGCACCATCGTCGGAGCATCGCCGGAGAACCTGAATGGCGGCATTTGGGTTCCGACAATTGGGGGGGTCAGGGTGGGGTGTGCACACATGATGTGTGATGGGTGCTTGTACTTGGCCCTTATATTGGCCCCCTATCCCTCATCAAACCTTGAGAACTCACACCCCCTTAAAGAGCATTTGAGATTTTACAGGTTTGTTGCCAGTAGCCATTAAAGTGTCTGAAATGGGGATACTTTTTTCAAATGGTCACAAAATCTTGTACACTTTGAGTTTTTAGCTGAGTTTTTTTGTGCATGCCAACAAAAATACAAGGATCACGTCTACAAAGTTTGGGGCCAAATATCCTTCTGAAAAAATTTTAAAAAATATCGAACC
Organism: Durio zibethinus; assembly: GCF_002303985.1. The sequence continues at coordinate 13,201,363 of NW_019167827.1, forward strand.
GTAAAAAGTTTTAAAAATCATGAAAAATAGAAAACGAGTCGTCTTGCCATGAAACTTCACGTGAAGGCTTAAGGGACCATTGTATGAATTTACAAGCCATAAAAATGGCATTGGCATGCAAAAATATGAAGATGTGACTAAACCCACCTACCACCCTATGGATCCACGGCTTGCGCATCCCGTCTCTCTAGCCGGTGTAATGCCCTCCCGACCGTCCGCCCGCCCGCTCATTTGGTCGGTTGGCTTAGGCATGCGGAGAACATTCCCAGACTAAGATCGGACCAGACCGAGGTTTGCGGCAGCACATGCTGGGCTTGGGCATGTGCTGGTGCCGCATTTTTCTTCACCGGGGCACCATCGTCTGAGCATCGCCGGAGAACTTGACCGGCGACATTAGGGTTCCGGCGATCGGGGGGGCCGGGAGGGTGTGCGCACATGATGTGCGATGGGTGCTGGTACTTGGCCCTAATATTGGCCCCCTATCCCTCATCAAACCTCGAGAACTCACACCCCTTAAAGAGCATTGGAGATTTTACAGGTTTGCTGCCAGTAGCCATTAAAGTGTCTAAAATGGGGGCACTATTTTCAAACGGTAACAAAATCTTGTATGCTTCGAGTTTTTTGCTGATTTTTTTGTGCATGCCAACAACAATACAAGGATCATGTCTACCAAGTTTGGGGCCAAAACACCTTCCAAAAAAATTTTAAAAAATCTCGAACCGTAAAAAGTTTTAAAAATCATGAAAAATAGAAAATGTGTCGTCTTGCCATGAAACTTCACATGAAGGCTTAAGGGACCATTGTATGAATTTACAAGCCATAAAAATGGCATTGGCACGCAGAAATATTAAGATGTGCCAAAAACCCACCTACCACCCTATCGACCCACGGCTTGCGCATCCCGTCTCTCTGGCCGACGTAGTGCCCGCCCGCCCACTCGCTCGTTTGGTCGGTTGGCTTAGGCATACAGAGTTCATTCCAAGTCTACGATCGGACCGGACCAAGGGTTGCGGCAGCACATGCTGGGCTCGAGAATGTGCTGGTGTCACATTTTTCTTCATCGGGGCACCATCGTTGGAGCATCACCGGAGAACCTAATCGGTAGGATTAGGGTTTCGACAATCGAGGGGGCCGGGGGGTGTGCGCACATGATGTGCAATGGGTGCTGGTACTTGGCCCTTATATTGGCCCCCTATCCCTCATTAAATCTTGAGAACTCACACCCCTTAAAGAGCATTTGAGATTTTACAGGTTTGCTTCCAGTAGCCATTAAAGTGTCTGAAATGGGGACACTTTTTTCAAATGTTCACAAAATCTTGTACACTTCGAGTTTTTAGCTGAATTTTGTTTGTGCATGCCAACAAAAATACAAGGATCACGTCTACCAAGTTTGGGGCCAATACTCCTTCCAAAAATATTTTAAAAAATCCCGAACCGCAAAAAGTTTCAAAAATCGTGAAAAATAGAAAATGAGTCATCTTGCCATGAAACTTCACATGAAGGCTTAAGGGACCATTGTATGAATTTACAAGCCATAAAAATGGCATTGGCATGCAGAAATATGAAGATGTGCCTAAACCCACCTACCACCCTATCGATCCACAGCTTGCGCATCCCGTCTCTCTGGCCGGCGTAGTGCTCGCCCGCCTGCCTGCCCACTCATTTTGTCGGTTGGCTTAGGAATACGGAGTTCATTCCCAGTCTAAGATCGGACTAGACCGAGGGTTGCGACAGCACATGGTGGACTCGGGCATGTGCTGGTGCCATATTTTTCTTTGCCGGGGCACCATCACCGGAGCATCGTCGGAGAACCTGACCGACAACATTGAGGTTCCGATGATCGGGGGGGCTAGGGGGTGTGCACACATGATGTGCGATGGGTGCTGGTACTTGGCCCTTATATTGGCCCCCTATCCCTCATCAAACGTCGAGAACTTACACCCCCTTAAAGAGCATTTGAGATTTTACAGGTTTGTTGCCAGTAGCTATTAAAGTGTCAAAAATGGGGAAACTTTTTTCAAATGGTCACAAAATCTTGTACACTTCGAGTTTTTAGCTGATTTATTTTCTGCATGCCAATAAAAATACAAGGATCATGTCTACCAAGTTTGGGGCCAAAACTGCTTTTGAAAAAATTTTAAAAAATCCCGAACCGTAAAAAGTTTCAAAAATCGTGAAAAATAGAAAACGAGTCGTCTTGCCATGAAACTTCAGGTAAAGGCTTAAGGGACCATTGTATGAAATTACAAGCCACGAAAATGGCATTGGCATGTAGAAATATGAATATTTGCCTAAACCCACCTACCACCCTATCAATCCACGGCTTGCGCATCTCGTCTCTATGGTCGACGTAGTGCCTGCCCGCCTGCCCGCTTGTTTCGTCGGTTGGCTTAGGCATACGGAGTTCATTCTCAATCTAAGATCAGACCAGACCGAGGGTTGGGGCAGCACATGTTGGGCTCGGGCATGTGCTGGTGCCGTAATTTTCTTCGTCGGGGCACCATTGTCGGAGCATCGTCGGAGAACCTGACCGACGGCATTGCGGTTCCAGTGATCGAGGGGGCCTGGGGGATGTGCGCACATGATGTGCGATGGTTGCTGGTACTTGGGCCTTATATTGGCCCCCTATCCCTCATCAAACCTCGAGAACTCACACCCCCTTAAAGAGCATTTGGGATTTTACAGTTTTGTTGCCAGTAGCCATTAAAGTGTCTATAATGGGACATTTTTTTCAAATGGTCACAAAATCTTGTACACTTTGAGTTTTTAGCTGAGTTTTTTTGTGCATGCCAACAAAAATACAAGGATCACGTCTACAAAGTTTGGGGCCAAAACTTCTTCTGAAAAAATTTTAAAAAATCCCGAAACTGCAAAAAGTTTCAAAAATCATGAAAAATAGAAAACGAGTCGTCTTGCCATGAAACTTCAAGTGAAGGCTTAAGGGACCATTGTATGAATTTACAAGCCATAAAAATGGCATTGGCACACAGAAATATGAAGATGTGCCTAAACCCACCTACCACCCTATCGATCCACGACTTGCGCATCCCGTCTTTCTGGCCGGTGTAGTGCCCGCCCGCCCGCCCGACCGCTTGTTTCGTCGGTTAGCTTAGGCATATGGAGTTCATTCCCAGTCTAAGATCGGACTAGACCAAGGGTTACAGCAGCACATGCTAGGCTCGGGCATGTGCTGGTGCCACATTTTTCTTCGTCGAGGCACCATCGCCAGAGCATCACCGGAGAACTTGACCGACGGCATTGGGGTTCCGACAATCGGGGGGGTCGGGGGTGGTGTGCGCACATGATGTGCGATGGGTGCTAGTACTTGGAACTTATATTGGCCCCCTATCCCTCATCAAACCTCGAGAACTCACCCCCCCTTAAAGAGCATTTGAGATTTTACAGGTTTGTTGCCAGTAGCCATTAAAGTGTTTGAAATGGGGACACTTTTTTCAAATTATCAAAAAATCTTGTACACTTCGAGTTTTCAGCTGAATTTTTTTATGCCAACAAAAATACAAGGATCACGTCTACCAAGTTTGGGGCCAAAACTCCTTTTGAAAAAATTTTAAAAATATCGAACCGTAAAAAGTTTTGAAAATTGTGAAAAATAGAAAACGAGTCGTCTTGCCATGAAACTTCACGTGAAGGCTTAAGGGACCATTGTATGAGTTTACAAGCCATAAAAATGGCATTGGCAAACAGATATATGAAGATGTGCCTAAACTCACCTATCACCCTATCGATCCACGACTTGTGAATCCCGTCTCTCTGGCCGGCGTAGTGCCCGTCCGCCCGTCCGTTTGTTTCATCGGTTGGCTTAGGCATACAGAGTTCATTCTCAGTCTAACATCGAGCCAGATCGAGGGTTACGGCAGCAGGATCAGCAGCACGTAGAGGGGGACCCGACCGATTCCCGGCTTGCAAATCCCGCCCCTCTGGCCGACTGAGCGCCCATAAGCTCGTTTCGTGGGTTGACTTAGGCATACGGAGTTCATTCCCAGTCTAAGCATACAGAGTTCATTCCCAGTCTAAGATCAGATTGGATCGAGGGTTGCGGTAGCACATGCTGGGCTTGGGCATGTGCTGGTGTTGCATTTTTCTTCGTCGGGGCACCATCACCGGAGCTTCACCGGAGAACCTGACCGACGGCATTGGGGTTCCGACGATCGGGGGGACCGGGGGGTGTGCGCACATGATGTGTGATGGGTGCTGGTACTTGGCCCTTATATTAGCCCCCTATCCCTCATCAAACCTCGAGAACTCACACCCCCTTAAAGAGCATTTGAGATTTTACAAGTTTGCTGCCCGTAGCCATTAAAGTGTCTGGAATGGGGACACTTTTTTCAAATGGTCACAAAATCTTGTGCACTTCGAGTTTTTAGCTGAATTGTTTTGTGCATGCCAACAAAAATACAAGGATCACATCTACCAAGTTTGGGGCCAAAACTCCTTCTGAAACAATTTTAAAAAATCCTGAACCGTATAAAGTTTTGAAAATCATGAAAAAAAAAAATGAGTCATCTTGCCATGAAACTTCACGTGAAGGCTTAAGGGACCATTGTATGAATTTACAAGCCATAAAAATGGCATTGGAACACAGAAATATGAAGATGTGCCTAAACCTACCTACCACCCTATCTATCCACGGCTTGCATATCCCGTCTCTCTAGCCGGTGTACTGCACGCTCGCCCGCTTGTTTCATCGGTTGGCTTAGGCATACGGAGTTCATTCCCAGTCTAAGATTGGACCAGACTAAGGGTTGCAGCAGCAGGATCGACAGCATGAAGAAGAGGACTCGACCGATCCCCGGCTTGTACATCCCGCCCCTCTGGCTGGCTGAGCGTCCGTACGCTCATTTTGTAGGTTGACTTAGGCATACGGAGTTCATTCCCAGTCTAAGCCTATAGAGTTCATACCCAGTCGAAGATCGGACCAGATCGAGGGTTGCGGCAGCACATGCTGGGCTCGGGCATGTGCTGGTGCAGCATTTATCTTCGTCGGGGCACCATCGTCGGAGCATCGTCGGAGAACCTGACCGACGACATTGGGGTTCCGACGATCGGGAGGGCCGGGGGGGTGTGCGCAAATGATGTGTGATGGGTGCTGGTACTTGGGCCATATATTGGCCCCCTATCCCTCATCAAACCTCGAGAACTCACACCCCCTTAAAGAGCATTTGAGATTTTATAGGTTTGCTGCCAGTAGCCATTAAAGTGTTTAAAATGGGGACACTTTTTTCAAATGGTCACAAAATCTTGTACACTTTGAGTGTTTAGCTGAATTCTTTTGTGCATGCCAACAAAAATACAAGGATCACGTCTACCAAGTTTGGGGCCAAAATTCCTTTCAAAAAAATTTAAAAAATCCTGAACCGCAAAAAGTTTTAAAAATCGTGAAAAATAGAAAACGAGTCGTCTTGCCATGAAACTTCACGTGAAGGCTTAAGGGACCATTGTATGAATTTACAAGCCAAAAAAATGAAATTGGCATTGAGAAATATGAAGATGTGCCTAAACCCACCTACCACCCTATCGATCCACAGCTTGCGCATCTTGTCTCTCTGGCTGGCGTAGTGCCCGCCCGTCCGCCCACCTGCTCGTTTCGTCGGTTGGCTTAGGCATACGGAGTTCATTCCCAATCTAAGATTGGACTGGACCGAGGGTTGCGGCAGCACATGCTGGGCTTGGGCATGTTCTGGTGCCGCAATTTTCTTCGTTGGGGCACCATTGCCAGAGCATCGCCGGAGAACCTGACCGGCAGCATTGGGGTTCCGACGATTGGGGGGGCCGGGGGGTGTGTGCACATGATGTGCGATGGGTGCTGGCACTTGGCCCTTATAGTGGCCCCCTATCCCTCATCAAACCTCGAGAACTCGCACCCCCTTAAAGAGCATTTGAGATTTTACAGGTTTGCTGCCAGTAGGTATTAAAGTGTCTGAAATGGGGACACTTTTTTCAAATGGTCACAAAATCTTGTACGCTTTAAGTTTTTAGCTGAATTTTTTTGTGCATGCCAACAAAAATACAAGGATCACATCTACCAAGTTTAGGGCCAAAAATCCTTCCGAAAAAATTTAAAAAAATCCCGAACCGCAAAAAGTTTTGAAAATCATGAAAAATAAAAAACGAGTCGTCTTGCCATGAAACTTCACGTGAAGGCTTAAGGGACCATTGTATGAATTTACAAGCCATAGAAATGGCACTGGCACACAGAAATATGAAGATGTGCCTAAACCCACCTGCCACCCTATTGATCCACGGCTTGTGCATCCTATCTCTCTGGTCGACGTAGTGCCCACCTGTCCGCCCGCCCACTCATTTCGTTCGTTGGCTTAGGCATACAGAGTTCATTTCTAGTCTAAGATCAGACTGGACCGAGGGTTGTGGTAGCAGGATGGGCAGCATGCAGAGGGGGACCCGGTCGATCCCTGGCTTGCGCATCTCGCCCCTCTGGCCGGCTGAGCACCCACACGCTCGTTTCATGGGATGACTTAGGCATACGGAGTTCATTCCCAGTCTAAGATCAGACCTAGGGTTACGGCAGCACATGCTGGGCTCGGGCATGTGCTGGTGCCGCATTTTTCTTCATCAGGGCACCATCGCCGGAGCATCGCCAGAGAACTTGACCGGCGGCATTGGGCTTCCGTTGATCGGGGGGGCCAGGGGCGTGTACGCACATGATGTGTGATGGGTGCTGGTACTTGGCACTTATATTGGGCCCCTGTCCCTCATCAAACCTTGAGAACTCGCACCCCCTTAAAGAGCATTTGAGATTTTACAGGTTTGCGACCAGTAGCCATTAAAGTGTCTGAAATTGGGACACTTTATTCAAACGATCACAAAATCTTGTACACTTTGCATTTTTAGCTGAATTTTTTTGCGCATGCCAAAAAAAATACAAGGATCACATCTACCAAGTTTGGGGCCAAAACTCCTTCGGAAAAAATTTGAAAAAATCCCGAACCGGAAAAAGTTTCAAAAATCATGAAAATAGAAAACGAGTCGTCTTGTCATGAAACTTCACGTGAAGGCTTAAGGGACCATTGTATGAATTTACAAGCCATAGAAATGGCATAGGCGGGCAGAAATATGAAGATGTGCCTAAACCCACCTACCACCCTATTTGATCCACGGCTTGTGCATCCCGTCTCTCTGGCTGGTGTAGTGCCCACCCACCCTCCCGCCCGCTCGTTTCGTCAGTTGGCTTAGACATACGGAGTTCATTCCCAGTCTAAGATCGGACCAGACCTAGGGTTGCAGTAGCAGGATCAGCAGCACGTAGAAGGGGACCCGGTCGATCCCCGGCTTGCACATCCCGCCCCTCTGGCCGGCTGGGCGCCCGCACGCTCGTTTCGTGGGATGACTTAGGCATACGGAGTTCATTCCCAGTCTAAGCATACGAAGTTCATTCCCAGTCTAAGATCAAATCGGACCAAGGGTTGTGGCAGCACATGCTGGGCTCGGGCATGTGCTGGTGTCATATTTTTCTTCCCTTGGGCACCATCGTCGGAGAACCTGACCGACGAATTTGGGGTTCCGACGATCGGGGGGGCCGGGGGGGTGTGCGCACATGATGTGCGATGGGTGCTGGTACTTGGCCCTTATATTGGCCCCCTATACCTCATCAAACCTCGGGAACTCACACCCCCTTAAAGAGCACTTGAGATTTTATAGGTGCTGCCAGTAGCCATTAAAGTGTCTAAAATGGGGACACTTTTTTCAAATGGTCACAAAATCTTGTACACTTCGAGTTTTTAGCTGAATTGTTTTGGGCATGCCAACAAAAATACGAGGATCACGTCTACAAAGTTTGGATCCAAAACTCCTCGCGAAAAAATTTTAAAAAGTCCCGAACCATAAAATGTTTCAAAAATTGTGAAAAACAAAAAACGAGTCGTCATGCCATTAAACTTCACGTGAAGGCTTAAGGGACCATTGTATGAATTTACAGGCCATAAAAATGGCATTGGCATGAAGAAATATGAAGATGTACCTAAACCTACCTACCACCTTATCGATCCACGGCTTGCGCATCCCATCTCTCTGGCCGGCGTAGTGCCCGCCCGCCCACCCATACGCTCGTTTCGTCGGTTGGCTTAGGCATACGGAGTTCATTGCTAGTCTAAGATCAGACCAGACCGAGGTTGCGGCAGCATGCAGAGGGGGACCCAGTCGATCCCCGGCTTGCACAACTCGTTCCTCTGGTCGGCTGAGCGCCCGTACGTTCATTTCGTGGGTTGACTTAGGCATACGGAGTTCATTCCCAGTCTAGGCATACGAAGTTCATTCCGAGTCTAAGCATATGGAGTTCATTTCCAGTCTAAGATCGGACTGGACCGAGGGTTGTGGCAGCACATGCTGGGCTCGGGCATGTGCTGGTGCCGTATTTTTCTTCATCGAGGCACCATCGTCGAAGCATCGCCGGAGAACCTGACCGACGGTATTGGGGTTCCGGCGATCGGGGGGTCGGGTGGGGTGCACGCACATGATGTGCGATGGGTGGTGGTACTTGGCCCTTATATTGGCCCCCTATCCCTCATCAAACCTCGAGAACTCACACCCCCTTAAAGAGCGTTTGAGATTTTACAGGTTTGCTGTCGGTGGCCATTAAAGTGTTTGAAATGGGGACACTTTTTTCAAATGGTCACAAAATCTTGTACACTTTGAGTTTTTAGCTGAATTTTTTTGTGCATGCCAAAAAAAATACAAGGATCATGTTTTCCAAGTCCAGGGCCAAAACTCCTTCCGACAAAATTTTAAAAAATCTCGAAACATAAAAAGTTTTAAAAATCGTGAAAAATAGAAAATGAGTCGTCTAGCCAGGAAACTTCACGTGAAGGCTTAAGGGACCATTGTATGAATATACAAGCCATAAAAAATGGCATTGGCATGCAGAAATATGAAGATATGCCTAAACCCACCTACCACCCTATCGATCCACGGCTTGTGCATCCCGTCTCTCTGGCCGGTGTAGTGCCCGCCCACCCGCCCGCTCATTTCGTCAGTTGGCTTAGGCATACGGAGTTCATTCCCAGTCTAAGATCAGACTGGACTGAGGGTTACTGCAATAGGATCGGTAGCACACAGAGGGGGACCTGGTCGATCCTCGGCTTACGCATCCCGCCCCTCTGGCCGGCTGAGCGCCCGCACGCTCGTTTCGTGGGTTAACTTAGGCATACGGAGTTCATTCCCAGTCTAAGATCGGACCGGACCAAAGGTTGCGGCAGCACATGCTGGGCTCAGGCATGTGCTGGTGCCGCATTTTTCTTCGTCGGGGCACCATCGCCGGAGAACCTGACCGACGGCATTGGGGTTTTGGCGATCGAGGGGCCCGGGGGGGTGTACGCACATGATGTGCGATGGGTGTTGGTATTTGGCCCTTATATTGGCCCCCTATCCCTCATCAAACCTCAAGAACTCACACCCCCTTAACGAGCATTTGAGATTTTACAGGTTTGCTGCCAGTAGCCATTAAAGTGTCTGAAATGGGGACACTTTTTTCAAATGGTCACAAAATCTTGTACACTTCGAGTTTTTAGCTGAATTGTTTTGTGCATGCCAACAAAAAAACAAGGATCACGTCTTCCAAGTTTGGGGCCAAAACTCCTTCCGAAAAAATTTTAAAAAATCCCAAACTGCAAAAAGTTTCAAAAATAATGAAAAATAGAAATCGAGTCGTCTTGCCATGAAACTTCACGTGAAGGCTTAAGGGACCATTGTATGAATTTACAAGCCATAAAAATGGCATTGGCATGCAGAAATATGAAGATATGCCTAAACCCACCTACCACCCTATCGATCCACGGCTTGCGCATCTCGTCTCTCTGGCCGACGTAGTGCCCGCCCGCCCGCTCGCCCGCCCGCTCGTTTCATCGATTGGCATAGGCATACAGACTTCATTCCCAGTCTAAGATCATACCGGACTGAGGGTTGCGGTAGTAGGATCGGTAGCACGCAGAGGGGGACCCGATCGATCCCCAGCTTGCACATCCCACCTTTCTAGCCGGCTGAGCACCCGCACGCCCGTTTTATGGGTTGACTTAGGCATACGGAGTTCATTCCCAGTCTAAGCATACAAAGTTCATTCCCAGTCTAAGATTGGACCGGATCGAGGGTTACGGCAGCACATACTGGGCTTGGGCATGTGCTGGTGCCGCATTTTTCTTCATCGGGGCACCATCGTCGGAGCATGAACCGAGAACCTGACCGGCGGCATTGGGGTTCTGGCGATCGGGGGGGCCGGGGGGTGTGCGCACATTATGTGCGATGGGTGCCGGTACTTGGCCCTTATATTAGCCCCCTCTTTGTCATCAAACCCCGAGAACTCACACCCCCTTAAAGAGCATTTGAGATTTTACAGGTTTGCTGCCAGTAACCATTAAAATGTCTAAAATGGGGACATTTTTTTCAAATGGTCACAAAATCTTGTACACTTCAAGTTTTTACCTGAATTTTTTTGTGCATCCCAACAAAAATAGAAGGATCACGTCTCCCAAGTTTGGGTCCAAAACTCCATCCGAAAAAATTTTAAAAAATCCCGAACCCTAAAAAGTTTAAAAAATCGTGAAAAATACAAAACGAGTCGTCTCGCCATGAAACTTCACGTGAAGGCTTAAGGGACCATTGTATTAATTTACAAGCCATAAAAATGGCATTGGCACGTAGAAATATGAAGATGTGCCTAAACCCACCTACCACCCTATCGATCCACGGCTTGCGCATCTCGTCTCTCTGGCCGGTATAGTGCCCACCCACCCGCTCGCCCGCCCACTCGTTCCATCGGTTGGCATAGGCATACGGAGTTCATTCCCAGTCTAAGATCAGATCAGATTGAGGGTTGTTGTGTAGGATTAGTAGCACGTAGAAGGGGACCCGATCGATCCCCGGCTTGCCCATCCTGCCCCTCTGGCCGGCTGAGCGCCTGCACGCTCGTTTCATGGGTTGACTTAGGCAAACAGAGTTCATTCCCAGTCTAAGCATACGGAGTTCATTCCCAGTTTGAGATTGGACCACACCGAGGGTGACGGCAACACATGCTGGGCTCAGGCATGTTCTGGTGCCGCATTATTCTTCACCGAGGCACCATCGTCGGATCATCGTCGGGGAACCTGATTGTCAGCATTAGGGTTTCGACGATCGGGGGGGCCGAGGAGGTGTGCGCACATGATGTACAATGGGTGCTGGTACTTGGCCCTTATATTGGCCCCCTATCCCTCATCAAACCTCGAGAACTCACACCCCCTTAAAGAGCATTTGAGATTTTACAGGTTTGTTGCCATGTGCCATTAAAGTGTCTGAAATGGGGACACTTTTTTCAAATGGTCACAAAATCTTGTACACTAAGAGTTTTTAGCTGAATTTTTTTGTGCATGCCAACAAAAACACAAGGATCACGTCTACCAAGGCCAAAACTCCTTTCGAAAGACTTTTAAAAAATCTCGAACCGTAAAAATTTTCAAAAATCGTGAAAAATAGAAAACGAGTCGTCTTGCCATGAAACTTCACGTGAAGGCTTAGGGGACCATTGTATGATTTTACAAGCCATAAAAATGGCATTGGCATGCAGAAATATGAAGATGTGCCTAAACTCACCTACCACCCTATCGATCCACGGCTTGCGCATCCCGTCTCTCTGGCCGGCGTAGTGCCCACCCGCCCGTCCGTCCGCTTGTTTCATCGGTTGGCTTAGGCATACAGAGTTCATTCCCAGTCTAAGATCGAACTAGGCCAACGCTACTGCAGTAGGATCGGCAGCACCCAGAGGGGGACCCGGCCGATCCCCGGCTTGCGCATCCCTCCCCTCTGGCCGACTGAACACCCGCACGCTCATTACGTGGGTTGACTTAGGCATACGGAGTTCATTACCAGTCTAAGCATACGGAGTTCATTCCCAATCTAAGATCAGGCCAGACCGAGGGTTACGGCAGCACAAGCTGGGCTTGGGCGTGTGCTGGTGCCACATTTTTCTTCGTCGGGGCACCATCACTGGAGCATCATCGGAGAACCTGACCGATGGCATTGGGGTTCCGACGATCGGGGCGGCCGGGGGGTGTGCGCACATATGTGCGATGGGTGCTGGTATTTGGCCCTTATATTGGCCCCCTATCCCTCATCAAACCTCGAGAACTCACACCCCCTTAAAGAGCATTTGAGATTTTACAGGTTTGCTGCCAGTAGGCACTAAAGTTTCTGAAATGGGGACACTGTTATCAAATGGTCACAAAATCTTGTACACTTCAAGTTTTTAGCTAAATTTTTTTGTGAATGCCAACAAAAATACAAGGATCATGTCTACCGAGTTTGGGGCCAAAACTTCATCTGAAAAAATTTTAAAAAATCCCGAACCGCAAAAAGTTTCAAAAATCGTGAAAAATAGAAAACGAGTCGTCTTGCCATGAAACTTCACGTGAAGGCTCAAGGGACCATTGTATGAATTTACAAGCCATAAAAATGGCATTGGCACACAGAAATATAAAGATTTGCCTAAACCCACCTACCACCCTATCGATCCACGGCTTGCGCATCTCGTATCTCTGGCCGACGTAATGCCCGCCTGGCCGCTCATTTCATCGGTTGGCATAGGCATACGAACTTCATTCCCAGTCTAAGATCAGACCAGACTGAGGGTTACGGTAGTAGGATCGGTAGCACGCAGAGGGGGACCCGGCTGATCCCTGGCTTGCGCATCCCGCCCCTCTAGCACGTTGAGCACTTGGAAGCTCGTTTTATGGGTTGACTTAGGCATACAGAGGTCATTCCCAGTCTAAGCATACGGAGTTCGTTCCCAGTCTAACATCGAATCGGACCAAGGGTTGTGGTAGCACATACTGGGCTCGGGCATGTGCTGGTGCCGCATTTTTCTTCGTCGAGGTACCATCGTCGGAGCATCAACAAAGAACCTGACCGACGACATTGGAGTTCTCGCGATCGGGGGGGCTGAGGGGGTGTGCGCGCATCATGAGCGATTGGTGCTGGTACTTGGCCCTTATATGAGCCCCCTATCCATCATCAAACCTTGAGAACTCACACCCCCTTAAAGAGCATTTGAGATTTTACAGGTTTGCTACCAGTAGCCATTAAAATGTCTAAAATGGGGACACTTTTTTCAAATGGTCACAAAATCTTGTACACTTCATGTTTTTACCTAAATTTTTTTGTGCATGCCAACAAAAATAGAAGGATCACGTCTACCAAGTTTGGGGCCAAAACTCCGTCTGAAAAAATTTTAAAAAATCCCGAACCCCAAAAAGTTTCAAAAATCGTGAAAAATACAAAACGAGTCGTCTTGCCATGAAACTTCACGTGAAGGCTTAAAGGACCATTGTATGAATTCACAAGCCATAAAAATGGCATTGGCACGCAGAAATATGAAGATGTGCCTAAACCCACCTACCACCCTATCGATCCACGGCTTGCGCATCTCATCTCTCTGGCCGGTATAGTGCCTGCCCGCCCGTTCGCCCGCCCACTCATTCTATCGGTTGGCTTAGGCATACAGAGTTCATTCCCAGTCGAAGATCAGATTAGACCGAGGGTTGCGATAGTAGGATCGGTAGCACGCAGAGGGGGACCCAGTCAATCCTCGGCTTGGGCATCCTGCCCCTCTGGCCGGCTGAGCGCCTGCACGCTCATTTCGTGGGTTGACTTAGGCATACGGAGTTAATTCCCATTCTAAGCATACGGAGTTCATTCCTAGTCTAAGATCGGACCACATCGAGGGTTCCGGCAGCACATGCTGGGCTCGAGCATGTGCTGGTGCCGCATTATTCTTCACCGGGGCACCATCGCCCGAGCATCGTCGGAGAACCTGACCTACGGCATTGGGGTTCTGACGATTGGGGGTGCCAGGGAGGTGTGCGCACATGATGTGCGATGGGTGCTGGTACTTGGCCCTTATATTAGCCCCCTATCCCTCATCAAACCTCGAGAACTCACATCCCCTTAAAGAGCATTTGAGATTTTACAAGTTTGCTGCTAGTAGCCATTAAAGTGTCTGAAATATGGATAATTTTTTCAAATGGTCTCAAAATCTTGTACACTTCGAGTTTTTAGCTGAATTTTTTTGTGCATGCCAACAAAAATACAAGGATCACGTCTAACAAGTTTGGGGCCAAAACTCTTCCAAAAAAATTTTAAAACATCCCGAACCGTAAAAAGTTTCAAAAATCGTGAAAAATAGAAAATGAGTCGTCTTGCCATGAAACTTCATATGAAGGCTTAAGGGACCATTGTATGAAATTACAAGCCATAAAAATGGCATTGGCATGCAAAAATATGAAGATGTGCCTAAACCCACCTACCACCCTATCAATCCACGGCTTGCGCATCCCGTCTCTCTGGCCAGCATAGTGCCCGTTCGCCCGCCCGCTCGTTTCGTCGGTTGGCTTAGGCATATGGAGTTCATTCCCAGTCTAAGATCGGACCAGACTGAGGGTTGTGGCAGCAGGATCGGTAGCACGCAGAGGGGGACCCAGTCGATCCCCGGCTTGTGCATCCCGCCCCTCTGGCTGACTGAGCACCCGCACGCTCATTTTGTGGGTTGACTTATGCATACGGAGTTCGTTCCCAGTCTAAGATCAGACCAGAATGAGGGTTGCGGTAGCACATGTTGGGCTCGGGCATGTGCTGGTGCCGCATTTTTGCTCGTCGGGGCACCATCGCTGGAGCATTGCTGGAGAACCTGATCGACGACATTGGGGTTCCGATGATCGGGCAGCCGGGGGGTGTGCGCACATATGTGCGATGGGTGCTAGTACTTGGCCTTTATATTGGCCCCCTATCCCTCATCAAACCTCGAGAACTCACACCCCCTTAAAGAGCATTTGAGATTTTACAGGTTTGTTGCCAGGTGCCATTAAAGTGTCTAAAATGGGGACACTTTTTTCAAATGGTCACAAAATCTTGTACACTAAGTGTTTTTAGCTGAATTTTTTTGTGCATTCCAACAAAAACACAAGGATCACGTCTACCAAGGCCAAAACTCCTTTCGAAAAACTTTTAAAAAATCTCGAATCGTAAAAAGTTTCAAAAATTGTGAAAAACAAAAAACGAGTCGTCTTGCCATGAAACTTCACGTGAAGGCTTAAGGGACCATTGTATGATTTTACAAGCCATAAAAATGGCATTGGCACGCAGAAATATGAAGATGTGCCTAAACCCACCTACCACCCTATCGATCCACGGCTTACGTATCCGGTCTCTCTGGTCGACTTAGTGCCTGCCCGCCCGTCTGTCCCCTCGTTCATCGATTGGCTTAGGCATACAGAGTTCATTCCCAGTCTAAGATCAGATCGGGCCAACGGTTGCGACAGTAAGATCGGCAGCACCCAGAGGGGGACCTGGTCGATCCCCGACTTGCGCATCCCTCCCCTCTGGCCAACTGAGCTCCCGCACGCTCATTTCATGGGTTGACTTAGGCATACGGAGTTCATTCCCAATCTAAGATCGGATCGGACATAGGGTTGCGACAGCAAATGCTGGGCACGGGCATGTGCTGGTGCCGCATTTTTCTTCACCGGGGCACCATCGCCAGAGCATCGTCGGGGGGGTGTGCACACATTATGTGCGATGTGTGCTAGTAGTTGGCCCTTATATTGGCCCCCTATCCCACATCAAGCCTCAAGAACTCACACCCCCTTAAAGAGTATTTCAGATTTTACCGGTTTGCTGGCAGTACCATTAAAGTGTCTGAAATGGGGACACTTTTTTCAAATGGTCACAAAATCTTGTACACTTCAAGTTTTTAGCTGAATTTTTTTGTGCATGCCAACAAAAATACAAGGATCACGTTTACCAAGTTTGGCACCAAAACTCCTTCCGAAAAAATTTTAAAAAATCCCAAACCGTAAAAAGTTTCAAAAATCATGAAAAATAGAAAACGAGTCATCTTGCCATGAAACTTCATGTGAAGGCTTAAGGGACCATTGTATGAATTTACAAGCCATAAAAATGGCATTGGCACACAGAAAAATGAATATGTGCCTAAACCCACCTACCACCCTATCGATCCACGGCTTGCGCATCCCGTCTCTCTGGCCGGCATAGTGCCCACCCATCTGCCCGCTCGTTTCGTCGATTGGCTTAGGCATACGGAGTTCATGCCCAGTCTAAGATTGATTGGATCAAGGGTTGCGGCAGCACATGCTGGGCTCGGGCATGTGCTGGGGCTGAATTTTTCTTCGCCGGAGCACCATCGCCGGAGCATCGTCGGAGAACCTGACCGGCGGCATTGGGGTTCCGGAATTCGGGGGGGTCGGGGGGTGTGCGCACATGATGTGTGATGGGTGCTGGTACTTCACAATTATATTGGCCCCCTATCCCTCATCAAGCCTCGAGAACTCAAACCCCCTTAAAGAGCATTTCAGATTTTATCGGTTTGCTGGCAGTACCATTAAAGTGTCTGAAATGGGGACACTTTTTCAAATGGTCACAAAATCTTGTACACTTCGAGTTTTTAGCTGATTTTTTTTGTGCGTGCCAACAAAAATACAAGGATCACGTCTTGCAAGTTTGGATCCAAAACTCCTTCCGAGAGAATTTTAAAAAATCATGAACCATAAAATGTTTCAAAAATTGTGAAAAATAGAAAATGAGTCGTCTTGCCATGAAACTTCACGTGAAGGCTTATGGGACCATTGTATGAATTTGCAAGCCATAAAATGGCATTTGCACGCAAAAATAAATGATGTGTCTAAACCCACCTACCATCCTATCGATCCACGGCTTGAGCATCACGTGTCTCTAGCCGGCATAGTGCCCGCCCGCCCGCCCACCCACTCTTTTCGTCGGTTGGCTTAGGCATACGGAGTTCATTCCCAGTCTAATATTGGACCAGACCAAGGGTTCCGGCAGCAGGATCGGTAGCACACAGAGGGGGACCCGATCGATCCCTGGCTTGCGCATCCCGCCCATTTGGCCAGCTAAGCGCCCGCACGCTCGTTTCGTGGGTTGACTTAGGCATACGGAGTTGATTCCAGTCTAAGCATACAGAGTTCATTCCCAGTCTAAGATCAGACCAGACCGAGGGTTACGGCAGCACATGCTAGGCTCGGGCATGTGCTGGTGTCGTATTTTTCTTCACCGGGGCACCATCGTCGGAGAACCTGACCGGTAGCATTGGGGTTCCGACGATCAGGAGGGCTGGGGGGTGTGCGCACATGATGTGCGATGGGTGCTGGTACTTGGCCCTTATATTGCCCCCTATCCCTCATCAAACCTCGAAAACTCACACCCCCTTAAAGAGCATTTGAGATTTTATAGGTTTCCTACCAGTAGCCTTTAAAGTGTCTAAAATGGGGACACTTTTTTCAAATGGTCACAAAAATTTGTACACTTCGAGTTTTTAGCTGAATTTTTTTATGCATGCCAACAAAAATACAAGGATCACATCTACCAAGCTTGGGGCCAAAACTCCTACTGAAAAATGTTTTAAAAATCTCGAACCATAAAAAGTTTCAAAAATCATGAAAAATAGAAAACGAGTCGTCTTGCCGTGAAACTTCACGTGAAGGCTTAAGGGACCATGGTATGAATTTACAAGCCATAAAAATGGCATTGGCACGTAGAAATATGAAAATATGCCTAAACCCACCTACCACCCTATCGATCCACAGCTTGCGCATCCAATCTCTCTAGCCGACGTAGTGCCCGCCTGCCCGCCCGCTCGTTTCATCGGTTGGCTTAGGCATACGGAGTTCATTCCCAGTCTAAGATCAGATCGGATCAGGGGTTGCGATAGCAGGACCGACAGCATGCAGAGGGGGACCCGATCGATCCTCGGTTTGCGCAGCCCGCCCTTCTGGCCGGTTGAGCGCCCGCACGCTCGTTTCGTCGGTTGACTTAGGCATACGGAGTTCATTCCCAGTCTAAGCATACAGAGTTCATTCCCAGTCTAAGATCGAATCAGATCGAGGGTTGCGACAGCACAAGCTGGGCTCAGGCATGTGTTGGTGCCGCATTTTTCTTCGTCGGGGCACCATCGTCGGAGCATCGCCGGAGAACCTGACCGGTGGCATTGAGGATCCGTCGATCGGGGGGGTCGGGGGGTGTGTGCACATGATGTGCAAAGGGTGCTGGTACTTGGCCCTTATACTGGCCCCCTATCTCTCATCAAACCTCGAGAACTCACACCCCCTTAAAAAGCAATTGCGATTTTACAGGTTTGCTGCCTGTAGCCATTAAAGTGTCTGAAATGGGGACACTTTTTTCAAATGGTCACAAAATTTTGTACACTTCGAGTTTTTAGCTGAATTTTTTTATGCATGCCAACAAAAATACAAGTATCATGTCTACCAAGTTTGGATCCAAAACTCCATGCAAAAAAATTTTAAAAAATCCTGAACCGTAAAATGTTTCAAAAATCATGAAAAATAGAAAACGACTCGTCTTGCCATGAAGCTTCACGTGAAGGGTTAGGGACCATTGTATGAATTTACAAGCCATAAAAATGGCATTGGCACATAGAAATATGAAGATGTGCCTAAACCCCCTACCACCCTATCGATCCATGGCTTGCGCCTCCCGTCTCTCTGGCTGGTATAGTGCCCGCTTGCCCGCCCGCTCGTTTCATCGATTGGCTTAGCCGTACGAAGTTCATTCCCCGTCTAAGATCAGATTAGATCGAGGGTTGCGGCAGCAGGATCGACAGCACGCAGAAAGGGGCCCGATCGATCCCCGGCTTGCGCATCAGGCCCCTCTGGCTGGCTGAGCGCCCGCACGCTCGTTTCGTGGGTTGACTTTGAAATACGGAGTTCATTCCCAGTCTAAGCATATGAAGTTCATTCCCAGTCTAAGATCGGACCGGATCGAGGGTTGCAGCAGCACATGCTGGGCTCGGGCATGTGTTGGTGCCGCATTTTTCTTCACCGGGGCACCATCACCGGAGAACTTGACCGACGGCATTGGGATTTCGATGATCGGGCGGCCGGGGGGTGTGCGCACATATGTGCGATTGGTGCTGGTACTTGGCCCTTATATTAGCCCTCTATCCCTCATCAAACCTCAAGAACTCACACCCCCTTAAAGAGCATTTGAGATTTTACAGGTTTGCTACCAGTAGCCATTAAAGTGTCTGAAATGGGGACACTTTTTCAAATGGTCACAAAATCTTGTACACTTCGAGTTTTTAGCTAAATTTTTTTGTGCATGCCAACAAAAATCCAAGGATCACGTCTACCAAGTTTGGGGACAAAACTCCCTCCGAAAAAATTTTAAAAAATCCCAAATTGCAAAAAGTTTCAAAAATCGTGGAAGATAGAAAACAAGTCGTCTTGCAATGAAACTTCACGTGATGGCTTAAGGGACCATTGTATGAATTTACAAGCCATAAAAATGGCATTGGCATGCAGAAATATAAAGATGTGCCTAAACCCACCTACCACCCTAACGATCCACAGCTTGTGCATCCCATCTCTCTGGCCGACGTAGTGCCCGCCCGCCCGCCCTTTCGCTTGTTTCGTCGGTTAGCTTAGGCATACGGAGTTCATTCCAAGTCTAAGATCAGACCGGACCGAGGGTTACAGCAACAGATGGGCAGCACGTAGAGGGGGACCTGGTCGATCTCTGGCTTACGCATCTCGCCCCTCTGGCCGGCTGAGTGCCCCCACACTCGTTTCATGGGTTGACTTAGGCATACAGAGTTCATTCCCAGTCTAAGCATACGGAGTTCATTCCCAGTCTAAGATCGGATCGAATCGAGGGTTGCGGCAGCACATGCTGGGCTCGGGCATGTGCTGGTGCCGTATTTTTCTTCATCGGGTCACCATCGTCGGAGCATCGCAGGAGAACCTGACCGACAGCATTGGGGTTCCGACGATTGGGGGGGCCGGGGGGGTGTGCGCACATGATGTACGATGGGTGCTGGTACTTGGTGCTTATATTGGCCCCCTATCCCTCATCAAACCTCGAGAACTCACACCCCCTTAAAGAGCATTTCAGATTTTACAGGCTGCTTCCAGTAGCCGTTAAAGTGTCTAAAATAGGGACACTTTTTTCAAATGGTCACAAAATCTTGTACACTTCGAGTTTTTAGCTAATTTTTTTATACATGCCAAAAAAAATACAAGGATCACGTCTACCAGGTTTGGGGCCAAAACTCTTTCCAAAAAAATTTTAAAAAATCTCGAACCGCAAAAAGTTTCAAAAATCATGAAAAATAGAAAACGAGTCGTCTTGTCATGAAACTTCACGTGAAGGCTTAAGGGACCATTGTATGAATTTACAAGCCATAAAAATATCATTGGCACACATAAATATGAAGTTGTGCCTAAACCCACCTACCACCCTATCGATCCATGGCTTGCGCATCCCGTCTCTCTGGCCGGCGTATTGCCCTCCCGTTGGCTCATTTCGTCGGTTGGCTTAGGCATACGGAGTTCATTCCCAGTCTAAGATCAGACCAGACTGAGGGTTACGGCTGCACATGCTGGGCTCGGGCATGTGCTGGTGCCGTATTTTTCTTCGTCAGGGCACCATCACCGGTGCATCGTCGAAGAACCTGATCGGGAGGGCCAGGGGGGTGTGCGCACATGATGTGCAATGGGTGCTGGTTTTTGGCCCTTATATTGGCCCCCTATGCCTCATCAAACCTTGAGAACTCACACCTCCTTAAAGAGCGTTTGATATTTTATAGGTTTGCTGCCAGTAGCCATTAAAGTGTCCGAAATGGGGACACTTTTTCCAAATCATCGCAAAATCTTGTACACTTCGAGTTTTTAGCTGAATTGTTTTGTGCATGCCAAAAAAAATAAAAGGATCACGTCTACCAAGTTTGGGGCCAAAAATCATTCCCAAAAAATTTTGCAAAATCTCGAATCGCAAAAAGTTTTGAAAATCGTGAAAAACAGAAAAAGAGTCGTCTTGCCATGAAACTTCACGTGAAGGCTTAAGGGACCATTGTATGAATTTACAAGCCATAAAAATGGCATTGGCATGCAGAAATATGAAGATGTGCCTAAACCCACCTACCACCCTATTGATCCACGACTTGCGCATCCCATCTCTCTGGCCGGCGTAGTGCCCGCCCGCCCGCCCGCTCTTTTCGTCGGTTGGCTTAGGCATACGGAGTTCATTCCCATTCTAAGATCGGACCGGACAGAGGGTTGTGGCAGCAGGATCGGTAGCTCGTAGAGGGGGACCTTGCCGATCCTCGGCTTGTGCATCCCGCCCCTCTGGCCGGCTGAGCGCACGTACGCTCGTTTCGTGGGTTGACTTAGGCATACGGAGTTCATTCCCAGTCTCAGCATACGGAGTTCATTCCCAGTCTAAGATCGAACCGGATTGAGGGTTGCGGCAGCTCATGCTGGGCTCGGGCATGTGCTGGTGCCGCATTTTTCTTCATCGGGTCACCATCGTCGGAGCATCGTCGGAGAACCTGACTGACAGTATTAGGGTTCCGACGATCGGGGGGGCCGGGGGGTGTGCGCACATGATGTACGATGGGTGCTGGTACTTAGCCTTTATATTGGCCCCCTATCCCTCATCAAACCTGAAGAACTCACAACCCCTTAAAGAGCATTTGAGATTTTACAGGTTTGCTGCCAGTAGCAATTAAAGTATCTAAAATGGGGACACTTTTTTCAAATCATCACAAAATCTTATACACTTCGAGTTTTTAGCTAAATTTTTTTGTGCATGCCAAAAAAAATACAAGGATCACGTCTACCAAGTTTGGGGATAAAAATCATTCCGAAAAAATTTTAAAAAATCTCAAACTGCAAAAAGTTTTGAAAATCGTGAAAAATAGAAAAAGAGTCATCTTGCCATGAAACTTCACGCGAAGGCTTAAGGGACCATTGTATGAATTTACAAGCCATAAAAATGGCATTGGCATGCAGAAATATGAAGATGTGGCTAAACCCACCTACCACCCTATCAATCCACGACTTGCGCATCCCGTTTCTCTGGTCGGCGTAGTGCTTGACCGCCCGCTTGCTCGTTTTGTCGATTGGCTGAGGCATACGGAGTTCATTCCCAGTCTAAGATCAAACCGGACCGAGGGTTGCGACAGCATATGCTGGGCTTGGGCATGTGCTGGTGTCACATTTTTCTTCACCGGGGCACCATCACCGGAGTATCGCTGGAGAACCTGACCTGCGGCATTGGGGTTCCGGAGATCGGGGGGGCCGGGGGGTATGCACACATGATGTACGATGGGTGCTGGTACTTGGCCCTTATATTGGCCCCCTATCCCTCATCAAACCTCGAGAACTCACACCCCCTTAAAGAGCATTTGAGATTTTATAGGTTTGCTGCCAGTAGCAATTAAAGTGTCTTAAATGGGGACACTTTTTTCAAATGGTCACAAAATCTTGTACACTTTGAGGTTTTAGCTGAAATTTTTTGTGCATGCCAACAAAAATACAAGGATCACGTCTACCAGGTTTGGGGCCAAAACACCATTCGAAAAAATTTTAAAAAATCCCGAACCATAAAAAGTTTTAAAAATCATGAAAAATAGAAAACGAGTCGTCTGGCCATGAAA
The DNA here is from genome assembly GCF_002303985.1 of Durio zibethinus. The sequence goes on from NW_019167827.1 coordinate 13,223,846, forward strand.
CTTCACGTGAAGGCTTAAGGGACCATTGTATGAATTTACAAGCCATAAAAATGGCATTGGCACACAGAAATATGAAGATGTGCCTAAACCCACCTACCACCCTATCGATCCACGGCTTGCGCATCCCGTCTCCTTGGCCGGCGTAGTGCCCGCCCGCCCGCCCGCCTGCTCGTTTCGTCGGTTGGCTTAGGCATACGGAGTTCATTCCCAACCTAAGAATGGACCGGATGAAGGGTTACGGTAGCAGGATCGGTAGCACACAGAGGGGGACCCGATCGGTCCCCGGCTTGTACAACTTGCCCCTCTGGCCGGTTGAGCACCCGTAACCTCGTTTCGTGGGTTGACTTAGGCATGCGGAGTTCATTCCCAGTCTAAGCATACGGAGTTCATTCCCAGTCTAAGATCGGACCGGACCGAGGGTTACGGTAGCACATGCTAGGCTTGGCCATGTGCTGGTGCTGTATTTTTCTTCACCGGTGCACCATCGTCGGAGCATCGCAGGAGAACCTGACCGACGGCATTGGGGTTTCGATGATCGGGGGGGCCGAGGGGGGGATGTACGCACATGATGTAAGATGGGTGCTGGTACTTAGCCTTTATATTGGCCCCCTATCCCTCATCAAACCTCTAGAACTCACACCCCCTTAAAGAGCATTTGAGATTTTATCGGTTTGCTGCCAGTAGCCATTAAAGTGTCTGAAATGGGGACAATTTTTTCACATGGTTACAAAATGGCATTGGCACACAGAAATATAAAGATGTGCCTAAACCCACCTACCACACGGTCGATCCCCGGCTTACGCATCCCGCCCCTCTGGCCGGCTGAGCGCCTGCAAGCTCGTTTCGTGGGTTCACTTAGGCATATGGAGTTCATTCCCAGTCTAAGCATATAGAGTTTATTCCCAGTCTAAGATCGGACTGGACCGAGGGTTATGGCAGCACATACTGGGCTCGGGCATGTGCTGGTGCCGTATTTTTCTTCGTCGGGGCACCATCATCGGAGCATCGCAGGAGAACTTGACCGGCGACATTGGGGTTCCGACGATCGAGGGGGCCGAGGGGGGGTGTGCGCACATGATGTGTGATGGGTGCTGGTACTTGGTCCTTATATTGGCCCCCTATCCCTCATCAAACCTCGAGAACTCACACCCCCTTAAAGAGCATTTGAGATTTTGCAGTTTTGTTGCCTGTAGCCGTTAAAGTGTCTGAAATGGGACACTTTTTTCAAATGGTCACAAAATCTTGTGCGTTCGAGTTTTTAGCTAATTTTTTTGTGCATGCCAAAAAAAATACAAGGATCACGTCTACCAGGTTTGGGGCCAAAAATCCTTCCGAAAAAATTTTAAAAAATCTTGAACCGAAAAAAGTTTCAAAAATCTTAACAAATAGAAAACGAGTCGTCTTGCCATGAAACTTCACGTGAAGGCCTAAGGGACCATTGTATGAATTTACAAGGCATAAAAATGGCATTGGCACGCACAAATATGAAGATGTGCCTAAACCCACCTACCACCCTATCGATCCACGGCTTGCGCATCCCGTCTCTCTGGCCGGCGTAGTGCCCGCCCGCCTATTCGTTTCGTCAGTTGGCTTAGGCATACAAAGTTCATTCCCAGTCTAAGATTAGATCGGACTAAGGGTTGTGGTAGTAGCATCAGTAGCACGCAGAGGGGGACCCAATCGATCCCCGGCTTGCGCATCCCGCCTCTCTGGTCGACTGAGCGCCCGCACGCTTGTTTCGTGGGTTGACTTATGCATACGGAGTTCATTCCCAGTTTAAGCATACAGAGTTCATTCCCAGTCTAAGATCGGATCAGATCGAGGGTTACGGCAGCACATGCTGGGCTCGGGCATGTGCTGGTGTCGTATTTTTCTTCTTCGGGTACCATCGTCGGAGCATCACCGGAGAACCTGACCGACGGCATTGGGGTTCCAACAATCGAGGGGGCCGGGGGGTGTGTGTGCACATGATGTGCGATGGGTGCTGGTACTTGACCCTTATATTCACCCCCTATCCCTCATCAAACCTCGAGAACTCACACCCCCTTAAAGAGCATTTGAGATTTTACAGGTTTACTGCCAGTAGCCATTAAAGTGTCTGAAATGGGGAAACTTTTTTCAAATGGTCAGAAAATCTTGTACACTTCGAGTTTTTAGCTGAATTTTTTTGTACATGCCAACAAAAATACAAGGATCACGTTTACCAGGTTTGGGGTAAAAAATTCTACCAAAAAAATTTTAAAAAATCCCGAACCGTAAAAAGTTTCGAAAATCATGAAAAATAGAAAACGAGTCATCTTGCCATGAAACTTCACGTGAAGGCTTAAGGGACCATTGTATGAATTTACAAGGCATAAAAATGGTATTGGCACGTAGAAATATGAGGATGTGCCTAAACCCACCTACCACCTATCGATCCACGGCTTGCGCATCCTGTCTCTTTGGCCGGCATAGTGCCCGCCCACCTGCCAGCCCGCTCGTTTCGTCGGTTCGTTTAGGCATAGGAAGTTCATTCCGAGTCTAAGATCAGACCAGATCAAGGGTTATGGCAGCAGGATCGACAGCACGCAGAGGGGGACCCGACCGATCCCAGGCTTGCGCATCCCGCCCCTCTGACCGGTTGAGTGCCCGCATGGTCGTTTTGTGGGTTGACTTAGGCTTACGGAGTTCATTCCCAGTCTAAGCATATGGAGTTCATTCCCAGTCTAAGATCGGACCGGACCGAGGGTTGCGGCAGCACATGTTGGGCTCGAGCATGTGCTGGTGCGGCATTTTTCTTCGCCGGGGTGCCATTGCCGGAGCATGCCAGAGAACCTGACCGGTGACATTGGGGTTCCGGCGATCGGGGGGCTGGGGGTTGGGTGTGCACACATGATGTGCGATGAGTGCTGGTAGTTGGCCCTTATATTGGCCCCCTATCCCTCATCAAACCTCGAGAACTCAGAACCCTTTAAAGAGCATTTGAGATTTTACAGGTTTGCTGCCAATTGCTATTAAAGTGTCTGAAATGGGGACACTTTTTTCAAATGGTCACAAAATCTTGTACACTTCGGGTTTTTAGCTGAATTTTTTTGTTCATGCCAACAAAAATACAAGGATCATGTCTACCAAGTTTGGGGCCAAAACGCATCCCAAAAAAATTTTAAAAAATCCCGAACCGTAAAAAGTTTTAAAAATCGTGAAAAATAGAAATCGAGTCATCTTGCCATGAAACTTCAGGTGAAGGCTTAAGGGACCATTGTATGAATTTACAAGCCATAAAAATGGCATTGGCATGCAAAAATAAGAAGATGTGCCTAAACCCACCTACCACCCTATCGATCAACGGCTTGCGCATCCCGTCTCTCTGGCCGGTGTAATGCCCGCCCGTTTTTCTCGTTGGTTGGCTTAGGCATACGGAGTTCATTTCCAGTCTCAGATTAGACTGAACCAAGGGTTATAGCAACAGGATCTGCAGCACGTCGAGGGGGACCCGGCCGATCCCCGACTTGCGCATCCCACCCCTCTGGCCGGCTGAGCGCCCGCAAGCTCATTTTGTGGGTTGACTTAGGCATACAGAGTTGATTACCAGTCTAAGATCGGACCAGACCAAGGGTTGTGGCAGCACATGCTAGGCTCGGGCATGTGCTGGTGCCGTATTTTTCTTCGTCGGGGCACCATCGTCGGAGCATCGTCGGAGAACCAGACCGGCGGCACTGAGCTTCCGACGATCGGGGGGGGCGGGGGGGTGTGCGCACATGATGTACAATGGGTGCTGGTACTTGGCCCTTATATTGGCCCCTTATCCCTCATCAAACCTTGAGAACTCACACCCCCTCAAAGAGCATTTGAGATTTTACAGGTTTGCTGCCAGTAGCCATTAAAGTGTCTGAAATGGGGACACTTTTTTCAAATGGTCACAAAATCTTGTACACTTCGAGTTTTTAGCTGAATTTTTTTGTGCATGCCAAAAAAAATACAAGGATCATGTCTACCAAGTTTGGGGCAAAAAATCATTCTAAAAAAATTTTAAAAAATCCCGAACCGTAAAAAGTTTTGAAAATCATGAAAAATAGAAAACGAGTCATCTTGCCATGAAACTTCAGGTGAAGGCTTAAGGGACCATTGTATGAATTTACAAGCCATAAAAATGGCATTGGCATGCAGAAATATGAAGATGTGCCTAAACCCACCTACCACCCTATCGATCAACGGCTTGCGCATCCCGTCTCTCTGGCCGGCGTAGTGCTCGTCTGCCCGTCCACCCGCTTGTTTCGTCGGTTGGCTTAGGCATATGTAGTTCATTCCCAGTCTCAGATCAGACCGAATTGAGGGTTACAGCAATAGGATCGACAGCACGCAAAGGGGGACCCGACCGATCCCCGGCTTGCGCTTCCTGCGTCTTTGGTCGGCTGAATGCCCGTAAGCTTATTTTGTGGGTTGACTTAGGCATATGGAGTTCATTCCCAGTCTAAGATCAGACTGGACCGAGGGTTGTGGCAGCACATGCTGGGTTCGGGCATGTGCTGGTGTCGCATTTTTCTTCATCAGGGCACCATCGTCGGAGCATCGTCGGAGAACCTAACCGACGGCATTGGGGTTCCGACGATCCGGGGGGCCGGGGGGTGTCCGCACATGATGTTCGATGGGTGCTGGTACTTGGCCCTTATATGGGCCCCCTATCCCTCATTAAACTTCAAGAACTCACACCCCTTTTTTCAGTAGCCATTAAAGTGTCTGTAATGGCGACACTTTTTTCAAATGGTCACAAAATCTTGTACACTTCGAGTTTTTAGCTGAATTTTTTTGTGCATGCAAAGAAAAATACAAGGATCATGTCTACTATGTTTGGGGCCAAAACTCCTTCCGAAAAAATTTTACAAAATCTCGAATCGCAAAAAGTTTCAAAAATCGTGAAAAATAGAAAACGAGTCGTCTTGCCATGAAACTTCACGTGAAGGCTTAAAAGACCATTGTATGAATTTACAAGCCATAAAAATGGCATTGACACGTAGAAATATGAAGATGTGCCTAAACCCACCTACCACGCTATCCATCCATGGCTTGCGCATCCCGTCTCTCTGGCCGACATAGTGCCCGCCCGTCCGCACGCTCGTTTCGGCGGTTGGCTTAGGCATATGGAGTTCATTCCCAGTCTAAGATCAAATTGGACCAAGGGTTGTGACAGTAGGATCGGCAGCACGCAGAGGGGGACCCGATTGATCCCCAGCTTATGCGTCCCCCCTCTAGCCGGTTGAGCGCCCGTACGCTCATTTCGTGGGTTGACTTAGGCATACGGAGTTCATTGCTAGTCTAAGATCGGATCGGACCGAGGGTTCCGGCAGCACATGCTGGGCTCGGGCACGTGCTGGTGCTGCATTTTTCTTCGTCGGGGCACCATCGCCAAAGCATCACCGAAGAACCTGACCGGCGGCATTAGGTTCTGACGATCGGGGGGGTGTGCGCACATGATGTGCGATGGGTACTAGTACTTGGCCCTTATATTGGCCCCGTATCCCTCATCAAACCTCGAGAACTCACACCCCTTAAAGAGCATTTGAGATTTTACAGGTTTGCTGCCAGTAGCCATTAAAGTGTCTGAAATGGGGACACTTTTTTTAAATGGTCACAAAATCTTGTACACTTCGAGTTTTTAGCTGAATTTTTTTGTGCATGCCAACAAAAATACAAGTATCACGTCTACTAAGTTTGGGGCCAAAACTCCTTTCAAAAAAATTTTAAAAAATCCCAAACAGGAAAAATTTTCAAAAATCGTGAAAAATAGAAAACGAGTCATCTTGCCATGAAACTTCACGTGAAGGCTTAAGGGACCATTGTATGAATTTAAAAGCCATTAAAATGGCATTGGCTTGCAAAAATATGAAGATGTACCCAAACCCACCGACCACCCTATCGATCCACGGCTTGCGCATCCCGTCTCTCTGGTCGGCGTAGTGCCCGCCCGTCCGCCCACTCGTTTCGTCGGTTGGCTTCCGCATACGGAGTTCATTCCCAGTCTAAGATTGGACCGGATCGAGGGTTGCGACAGCAGGATCGACACCATACAGAGCAGGACATGATCAATCCCCAGCTTGTGCATCCTGCCCCTCTGGCCGGCTGAGCGCCCGCACGCTCGTTTCGTGGGTTGACTTAGGCATACAGAGTTCATTCCCAGTCTAAGCATACGGAGTTCATTCCCAATCTAAGATCCGACCGGATCGAGGGTTGCGGTAGCACATGCTGGGCTCGGGCATGTGCTGGTGTAGGATTTTTCTTCACCGGGGCACCATCGTCGAAGCATCACCGGAGAACCTGACCGGCAGCATTGGGGTTCCGACAATCGGGGGGGCCGGGGGGGGTGTGCGCACATGATGTAAGATGGGTGCTGGTACTTGGCCCTTATATTGGCCCCGTATCCCTCATCAAACCTTGAGAACTCACACCCCCTTAAAGAGCATTTGAGATTTTACAAGTTTGCTGCCAGTAGCCATTAAAGTGTCTGAAATGGGGACACTTTTTTTAAATGGCCACACAATCTTGTACACTTTGAGTTTTTAGCTGAATTTTTTTGTGCATGCCAAAAAAAATACGAGGATCATGTCTAAAAAGTTTGGGGCCAAAAATCCTTTCGAAAAAATTTTAAAAAATCCCAAACCATAAAAAGTTTCAAAAATCGTGAAAAATAGAAAATGAGTCGTCTTGCCATGAAACTTTACGTGAAGGCCTAAGGGACCATTGTTTGAATTTACAAGCCATAAAATGGCATTGGCATACAGAAATATGAAGATGTGCCTAAACCCACCTACCACCCTATTGATACACGGTTTGCGCATCCCGTCTCTCTGGCCGGCGTAGTGCCCGCCCGCCCGCCCGTTCGTTTTGTCGGTTGGCTTAGGCATACGGAGTTCATTCCCAATCTAAGATCGAACCGGATTGAAGGTTGCGATAGCAGGATCGGCAGCACGTAAAGGGGGCCCTGGCCAATCCCTGACTTGCGCATCCCGACCCTCTGGCCGGCTGAGCGCCCGTACGCTCGTTTCATGGGTTGACTTAGGCATACTGAGTTCATTCCCAGTCTAAGATCGGATCGGACCGAGGGTTGCGGTAGCACATGCTGGGCTCGGGCATGTGCTGGTACCACATTTTTCTTCACCGGGGCACCATCGTCGGAGCATCACCGGAGAACCTGACCGGCGGCATTGGGGTTCCGACAATCGGGGGGCTCGGGGGGTGTGCGCACTTGATGTGCGATGGGTGCTGGTACTTGGCCCTTATATTGGCCCCCTATCCCTCATCAAACATTGAGAACTCACACCCCCTTAAAGAGCATTTGAGATTTTACAGGTTTGCTGCCAGTAGCCATTAAAGTGTCTGGAATGGGGACACTTTTTTCAAATTGTCACAAAATCTTGTACACTTCGAGTTTTTAGCTGATTTTTTTTTTGCATGCCAACAAAAATACAAGGATCATGTCTACCAAGTTTGGGGCCAAAACTCGTTCCGAAAAAATTTTAAAAAATCTCGAACCGTAAAAAGTTTTGAAAATCGTGAAAAATAGAAAACGAGTCGTCTTGCCATGAAACTTCACGTGAAGGCTTAAGGGACCATTGTTTGAATTTACAAGCCATAAAAATGGCATTGGCATGTGGAAATATGAAGATGTGCCTAAACCCACCTACCACCCTATCGATCCACGGCTTGCACATCCCATCTCTCTGGCCGGCGTAGTGCCCGCCCGCCCGCATGCCTGCTCGTTTCGTCGGTTAGCTTAGGCATACAGAGTTCATTCCCAGTCTAAGATTGGACCAGATTGAAGGTTGCGGTAGCACGCAGAGGGGGCCCCGGCCGATCCCCGACTTACGCATCCCGACCCTCTGGCCGGCTAAGCGCCCGCACGCTCGTTTCGTGGGTTGACTTAGGCATATGAAGTTCATTCCCAGTCTAAGATCGAACCGGACCGAGGGTTGCAGCAGCACATTCTGGGCTCAGGCATGTGCTGGTATCGCATTTTTCTTCACCAGGGCACCATCGCCGGAGCATCGCCGGAGCATCGCCGGAGAACCTGACCGGCGGCATTGGGGTTCCGACGATCGGGGGGGCCTGGGGGGGTGTGCGCACATGATGTGCGATGGGTGCTGGTACTTGGCCCTTAATTGGCCCCGTATCCCTCATCAAACGTTGAGAACTCACACCCCCTTAAAGTGCATTTGAGATTTTACAGGTTTGCTTCCAGTAGTTATTAAAGTGTCTAAAATGGAGACACTTTTTTCAAATTGTCACAAAATCTTGTACACTTTGAGTTTTTAGTTGAATTTTTTTGTGCATGCCAACAAAAATACAAGAATCACGTCTACCAAGTTTGGGGACAAAAATCCTTCCAAAAGAATTTTAAAAAATCTCGAATCCCAAAAAGTTTAAAAGATCATGAAAAATAGAAAACGAGTCGTCTTACCATGAAACTTCACGTGAAGGCCTAAGGGACCATTGTATGAATTTATAAGCCAAAAAAATGGCATTGGCAAGGAGAAATATGAAGATGTCCCTAAACCCACCTACCACCCTATCGATCCACGGCTTGCGCATCCCGTCTCTCTAGCCGGCGTAGTGCCCGCCCGCCCGTCCGCCCACTCGTTTTGTCGGCTGGCTTCGGCATACGAAGTTCATTCCCAATCTAAGATCGGACTGGACCGAGGGTTGTAGTAGCAGGATCGATAGCACACAGTGGGGGACACGATCGATCCCTGGCTTGCGCATCCCGCCCCTCTGGCTGGCTGAGCGCCCGCACGCTCGTTTCGTGGGTTGACTTAGGCATACGGAGTTCATTCCCAGTCTAAGCATACAGCGTTCATTCCCAGTCTAAGATCAGACCAGATCAAGGGTTGCAATAGCAAATACTGGGCACGGGCATGTGCTGGTAACACATTTTTCTTCGTCAAGGCACCATCACCAGAGCATCGCCGGAGAACCTGACCGGCGGCATTGGGGTTCCGGCGATCGGGGGGCCGGGGGGTGTGCACAAATGATATGCGATGGGTGCTGGTACCTGGCCCTTATATTGGCCCCCTATCCCTCATCAAACCTCGAGAACTCACACACCTTTAAAGAGCATTTGAGATTTTACAGGTTTGTTGCCAGTAGCCATTAAAGTGTCAGAAATGGGGACACTTTTTTCAAATGGTCACAAAATCTTGTACACTTCGAGTTTTTAGCTGAATTTTTTTGTGCATGCCAACAAAAATACAAGGATCATGTCTACCAAGTTTGTTGCCAAAACTCCTTCTAAAAACATTTTAAAAAATCCCGAACCGCAAAAAGTTTCAAAAATCGTGAAAAATAGGAAACGAGTCGTCTTGCCATGAAACTTCATGGGAAGGCTTAAGGGACCATTGTATGAATTTACAAGCCATAAAATGGCATCGGCACGTAGAAATATGAAGATGTGCTAAACCCACCTACCACCCTATCGATCCACGGCTTGCGCATCCCGTCTTTCTGGCCGGCGTAGTGACCGCCCGCATGCCCGTCTGCTCGTTTCATCGGTTGGCTTAGGCATACAGACTTCATTCACAGTCTAAGATCAGATCGGACCGAGGGTTGTGGCAGCAAGATCGGCAGCATGGAGAGTTGTACTCGGTAGATCCCTGGCTTGCGCATCCCACCCCTCTGGCCGGCTGAGCGCCCGCACACTTGTTTCGTGGGTTAACTTAGGCATACGGAGTTCATTCTCAGTCTAAGCATACGGAGTTCATTCCCAGTCTAAGATCAGACCGGACCGAGGATTGCGGTAGCACATGTTGGGCTTGGGCTTGGGCATGTGCTGGTGCCGCATTTTTCTTCATCGGGGCACCAATATCGGAGCATCGTCGGAGAACCTGACTGGCGGCATTTGGGTTCCGACGATCGGGGGGGCCAGGGGGGTGTGCGCACATGATGTGCGATGGTTGCTGGTACTTGGCCCTTATATCGGCCCCCTATCCCTCATCAAACCTCGTGAACTCACACCCCCTTAAAGAGCATTTGAGATTTTACAGGTTTGCTGCCAGTAGCCATTAAAGTGTCTGAAATGGGGACACTTTTTTCAAATGGTCACAAAATCTTGTACACTTCGAGTTTTTAGCTGAATTTTTTTGTGCATGCCAAAAAAAATACAAGGATCATGCCTACCAAGTTTGTTGCCAAAAATCCTTCCGAAAAAATTTTAAAAAATCCCAAACCGCAAAAAGTTTCAAAAATCGTGAAAAATAGAAAACGAGTCGTCTTGCCATGAAACTTCACGTGAAGGCTTAAGGGACCATTGTATGAATTTACAAGCCATAAAAATGGCATTGGCATGTAGAAATACAAAGATGTGCCTAAACCCACCTACCACCCTATCGATCCACGGCTTGCGCATCCCGTCTCTCTAGCAGGCGTAGCGCCCGCCCGCCCGCCCGTCCACTCGTTTTGTCGGTTGGCTTAGACATACAGAGTTCATTCCCAGTGTAAGATCGGACCAGACTGAGGGTTGTGGCAGCAGCATCGGTAGCCCACAAAGAGGGACACGGTTGATCCCTAGATTGCGCATCCTGCCCCTCTGGCCGGCTGAGCGCCCGCACGCTCGTTTCGTGGGTTGACATAGGCATACGGAGTTCATTCCCAGTCTAAGCATGCGGAGTTCATTCCCAGTCTAAGATCGGACCGGATCGAGGGTTGCAACAGCACATGCTGGGCTCGGGCATGTGCTGGTGCCACATTTTTCTTTGCCGGGGCACCATCACCGGAGCATCGCCGGAGAACCTGACAGATGGCATGGGGTTCCGGCGATAGGGGGCCGGGGGGTGTGCGCATATGATGTGCGATGAGTGTCGGTACTTGCCCTTATATTGGCCCCCTATCCCTCATCAAACGTTGAGAACTCACACCCCCTTAAAGAGCATTTGAGATTTTACAGGTTTGCTGCCAGTAGCCATTAAAGTGTCTGAAATGGAGACACTTTTTTCAAATGGTCACAAAATCTTGTACACTTCGAGTTTTTAGCTGAATTTTTTTGTGCATGCCAACAAAAATACAAGAATCACGTCTACCAAGTTTGGGGCCAAAACTCCTTCCAAAGGAATTTTAAAAAATCCTGAACCGCAAAAAGTTTCAAAAATCATGATAAATAGAAAACGAGTCATCTTGCCATGAAACTTCACGTGAAGGCTTAAGGGACCATTGTATGAATTTACAAGCCATAAAAATGGCATTGGCATGTAGAAATATGAAGATGTGCCTAAACCCACCTACCACCCAATTGAGCCACGGCTTGCGCATCCCGTCTCTCTGGCCGGCGTAGTGCCCGCCCGCCCGCCCGCTCGTTTTGTCGGTTGGCTTAGGCGTACGGAGTTCATTCCCAATCTAAGATCAGACTGGACCGAGGGTTGCGGCAACAGATACTGGGCTCGAGCATGTGCTGGTGCCACATTTTTCTTTGTCAAGGCACCATCGTCGGAGCATCGTCGGAGAACTTGATCGGCGGCATTGGGGTTCCGGCGATCGGGGGGGCCGGGGGGGTGTGCGCACATGATGTGCGATGGGTGCTGGTACTTTGCCCTTATATTTGCCCCCTATCCCTCATCAAACCTTGAGAACTCACACCTTCTTAATGAGCATTTGAGATTTTACAGGTTTGCTGCTAGTAGCCATTAAAGTGTCTGAAATGGGGACACTTTTTTCAAATGGTCACAAAATCTTGTACACTTCGAGTTTTTAGCTGAATTTTTTTGTGCATGCCAACAAAAATACAAGGATCATGTATACCAAGTTTGGGACCAAAACTCCTTCTGAAAAAATTTTAAAAAATCTCGAACCGTAAAAAGTTTTGAAAATCGTGAAAAATAGAAACGAGTCGTCTTGCCATGAAACTTCACGTGAAGCCTTAAGGGACCATTGTATGAATTTACAAGCCATAAAAATGGCACTGGCATGCAGAAATATGAAGATGTGCCTAAACCCACCTAACACCATTTCGATCCACGGCTTGCGCATCCCGTCTCTTTGGCCAGCGTAGTGCCCGCCCGCCCGCTCATTTCGTCAGTTGGCTTAGGCATACGGAGTTCATTCCCACTCTAAGATTAGGCCAGACTGAGGGTTGTGGTAGCCGGATCAGCAGCAGGCAGAGGGGAACCCGGCCGATCCCCGGCTTGCAAATCCTGCCCCTCTGGCCGACTGAGCGCCCGCATGCTTGTTTCGTGCATTGACTTAGGCATACGGAGTTCATTCCCTGTCTAAGCATATGGAGTTCATTCCTAGTCTAAGATTGGACGAGACCGATGGTTGTGACAGCACATGCTAGGCTCAAGCATGTGCTTGTGCCGTATTTTTCTTCATCGGGGCACCATCGTCGGAGCATCGCCGGAGAACCTGACCGAAGGCATTGGGGTTTCGATGATCGGGGGGGCCGGGGGGTGTGCGCACATGATGTGCCAAGGGTGCTGGTACTTGGCCCTTATATTGGCCCCCTATCCCTCAACAAACCTCGAGAACTCACACCCCCTTAAAAAGCATTTTAGATTTTACAGGTTTGCTACCAGTAGCCAATAAAGTGTCTGAAATGGGGACACTTTGTTCAAATGATCACAAAATCTTGTACACTTCGAGTTTGGGGCTAAAACTCCTTCTGAAAAAATTTTAAAAAATCTCAAACCGTAAAAAGTTTCTAAAATCGTGAAAAATAAAAAATGAGTCGTCTTGCCATGAAACTTCACATGAAGGCTTAAGGGACCATTGTATGAATTTACAAGCCATAAAATGGCATTGGCATGCAGAAATATGAAGATGTCCCTAAACCCACCTACCACCCTATCGATCCACGGCTTACGCATCCCGTCTCTCTGGCCAACGTAGTGCCCGCCCACCTGCCCGCTCATTTCAGCGGTTGGCTTAGGCATACGGAGTTCATTCTCAGTCTAAGATCGAATCAGAGCAAGGGTTGCGGCAGCAGGATTGGAAGCAGGTAGAGGGGGACCCGGCTGATCCCCGACATACCCATAGCGCCCCTCTGGCCAGCTGAGCGCCCGCATGCTTGTTTCATGGGTTGAGTTAGGCATACGGAGTTCATTCCCAGTCTAAGATCGGATCGGACCGAGGGTTACGGCAACACATGTGGGCTCGGGCATGTGCTGGTGCCGCATTTTTCTTCACCGGGGCACCATCGTCGGAGCATCATCGGAGAACCTGGCCGACGGCATTGGGGTTCCGGTGATCAGGGGGGGTGTGCGCACATGATGTGTGATGGGTGCTGGTACTAGGCCCTTATATTGGCCCCCTATCCCTCACCAAACCTCGAGAACTCATACCCCCTTAAAGAGCATTTGAGATTTTACAGGTTTGCTGCCAGTAGCCATTAAAGTCTCTAAAATGGGGACACTTTTTTCAAATGGTCACAAAATCTTGTAAACTTAGAGTTTTTAGCTGAATTTTTTTGTGCATGCCAAAAAAAATACAGGGATCACGTCCACCAAGTTTGGGGCCGAAACTCCTTCCGAAAAAATTTTAAAAAATCTCAAACGTAAAAAGTTTTGAAAATCATGGAAAATAGAAAACGAGTCGTCTTGCCATGAAACTTCACGTCAAGGCTTAAGGGACCATTGTATAAATTTACAAGCAATAAAAATGGCATTGGCACACAGAAATATAAGATGTGCCTAAACCCACCTACCACCCTATCGATCCACGACTTGCGCATCCCGTCTCTTAACTGGCGTAGTGCCTGCCCGCTCGCTCGTTTCGTCGGTTGGCTTAGGCATACGGAGTTCATTCCCAGTCTAAGATCAGACCACATCAAGGGTTGTGACAGTAGATTCGGTAACACACAGAGGGGGACCCGGCCGATCCTCGAGTTGCGCATCCCGCCCCTCTGGTCGGCTGAGCGCCCGCACGATCGTTTCGTGGGTTGATTTAAGCATACGAAGTTCATTCCCAGTCTAAGCATACAGAGTTCATTGCCAGTCTAAGATCGGACCGCAGATTGCGGCAGCACATGCTGGGCTCGGACATGTGCCGGTGCCGCAATTTTCATCGTCGGGGCACCATCGTCGGAGCATCGCCGGAGAACCTGACTGGCGGCATTGGGGTTCCGGCGATCGGGGGGGCTGGGGGGGTGTGCGCAAATGATGTGCGATGGGTGCTGGTACTTGGCCCTTATATTGGCCCCCTATCCCTCATCAAACCTTGAGAACTCACAACCCCTTAAAGAGCATTCGAGATTTTACAAGTTTGCTACCAGTAGCCATTAAAGTGTTTGGAATGGGGACACTTTTTTCGAATGGTCACAAAATCTTGTACACTTAGAGTTTTTAGCTGAATGTTTTTGTGCATATGAACAAAAATAAAAGGATCACGTCTACCAAGTTTAGGGCCAAAACTCCACCCGAAATAATTTTAAAAAATCTCGAACAGTAAAAAGTTTCAAAAATCATGAAAAATAGAAAACGAGTCGTCTTGCCATGAAACTTCACATGAAGGCTTAAGGGACCATTGTATGAATTTACAAGCCATAAAAATGGCATTGGTACGCAGAAATATGAATATGTGCCTAAACCCACCTACCACCCTATCGATCCACAGATTGCGTATCCCGTCTCTTTGGCCGACGTACTGCCTACCCGTCTACTCGTTTCATCGGTTGGCTTAGGCATACGAAGTTCATTCCTAGTCTAAGATTGGATCAGACTGAGGGTTGTGGTAGCAGGATCGGCGGCACGCAGAGGGGGACCCGATCGATCCCCGGCTTGCGCATCCCGCCACTCTGGCCCGCTGAACGCCCACACGCTCATTTCGTGGGGTGACTTAGGCATACGGAGTTCATTCCCAGTCTAAGCATATGGTGTTCATTCCAAGTCTAAGATCGGATCGGACCAAGGGTTGTGGTAGCACATGCTGGGTTCGGGCATGTGCTGGTGCCGTATTTTTCTTCGTTGGGGCACCATCGCCGGAGCATCATCGGAGAACCTGATCGGCGTCATTGGGGTTCCGACGATCGGGGGGGCTGGGGGGTGTGCGCGAATGATGTGCGATGGCTGCTGGTACTTGGCCCTTATATTGGCCCCCTATCTCTCATCAAACCTCGAGAACTCAGACCCCCTTAAAGAGCATTTGAGATTTTACAGGTTTGCTGCCAGTAGCCATTAAAGTGTCTGAAATGGGGAAACTTTTTTCAAATAGTCACAAAATCTTGTACACTTCGAGTTTTTGGCTGAATTTTTTTGTAAATGCCAAAAAAAATATAAGGATCACATCTACCAAGTTTGGTACTAAAACTCCTTCCGAAAAAATTATAAAAAATCCTGAACCGTAAAAAGTTTTGAAAATCGTGAAAAATAGAAAACGAGTCGTCTTGCCATGAAACTTCACGTGAAGGCTTAAGGGACCATTGTATGAATTTACAAGCCATAAAAGTGGCATTGGCATGCAGAAATATGAAGATGTACCTAAACCCACCTACCACCCTATCGATCCACGGCTTGCGCATCCCGTCTCTCTGGCCGGCGTAGTGCCCGCCCGCCTGCCCGTTCGCTCGTTTCGTCGGTTGGCTTAGGCATACGGAGTTCATTCCCAGTGTAAGATTAGACCGGACCGAGGGTTGTGGCAGCAGGATCGGTAGCACACGGAGGGGGACCCGGTCGATCCCCGGCTTCCGCATCCCACCCCTCTGGTCGCTCGTTTTGTGGGTTGACTTAGGCATACGGAGTTCATTCCCAGTCTAAGCATACAGAGTTCATTCCCAGTCTAAGCTCAGACCGGTCTGAGGGTTGCGGTAGCACATGCTGGGCTCGAGCATGTGCTGGTGCCGTATTTTTCTTCACTAGGGCCCCAAATTATACTAATTTAATATAATATTTAATTATTAAATATTAAAAATAATAATAATATTATAATAATAATTATTTAATATTATAATATAATATAATATTATCATATTATTTTATTTCGAACAAACTTATATGAACATAAACATTTGTTTTATGACAAAATAAAAAGTCATAACAATTTGAAATTGATAATTGTTCGAATTGTATTAATTATTTGAAGTTCAACCATTTAGACATGTTTAATATCATATATTCAGGCTATCTAAGCTATTAAAATAAAAATATAGTAGATATTTACATTTTTTCTTTTTTGTGGCTTTTGCGTTTTTTCATAAGCTATGTTCTAGAGACAACTTGTTTGTTATTGATAGGATGAATTAGAAATCATTCTACAAAGACAAGAGAGCCTTGGAAACTATTTTACCACTTAGGAGATAACTTTAGAGATCAATCCCTCAACAAACCTCAAGAACTCACGTGAAGGCTTAAGGGACCATTGTATGAATTTACAAGCCATAAAAATGAAATTGGCACGCAGAAATAAGAAGAACACATCCCAAATCAAAGGTGTAAATATCATAATGGGAAGCCTGGTCATTCAATGATACCGTCCTAGTCTCAACCATAAACGATGCCGACCAAGGATCAGTGGATGTTACTTTTAGGACTCCGTCGGCACCTGGTGCCACTTTTTTTCGCCTGGGGTACCTTCATCAGAGCATCATCAGAGAACCTAACCGACAGCATTGGGGGTTCCGACGATTGTGGGGCCCAGCGTGTGCCGATGGTGGTCAAGGCAACCGCCTGCACCAGATGGTGGTCGAGGCAACCGCCCACACCAGGGCCCAGCGTGTGCCGATGGTGGTCGAGGCAACAGCGCGCACCAGGGCCCAGCGTGTGCCGATGGTGGTAAAACTTTGACTTGCTGGTGTGAATCTCTAAAATTTTCAAATGAAAATATTTGAATTTTGGTTGTGAGCCTTAAAATATTGTTAAGAATCCACCAAAGTGTTAATTAAAGACATAGTAACTAATAAAGCAAAGATCCAAACAAACAATATGAATAAGTGAACCGACGAAATAAGCATGTGGGCGCTGAGCCAGTCGAAGAGGCATAATGCGCAAGCCCGCTCGTTTCATCGGTTGGCTTAGGCATATGAAGTTCATTCCCAGTCTAAGATCAGACCGGACCAAGGGTTGTGACAGCAGGATCGACGTCTGAATTGTAGTCTGGAGAAGCGTCCTCAGCGGCGGACCGGGCCCAAGTCCCCTGGAAAGGGGCACCGGAGAGGGTGAGAGCCCCGTTGTGCCCGGACCCTGTTGCACCACGAGGCACTGTCCACTTCGATAGAAGCTGAACTTGGAATTGATTTTGCCAAAATTTACAAGAATTCTGCCCTATATGAGTAAGTTGAATTAGAAAAGTTAGTAATTCTTGTGTTATACAAAGTTAATAAAGGAATCAAGTCGGTTGGCTTAGGCATACGGAGTTCATTCCCAGTCTAAGATCGGACTGGATCGAGGGTTACGGTAGCAGGATCGGTAGCATGCGGAGGGGGAACCGGCTGATATCCTCGGCTTGCACATCCCGCCCCTCTGGCCGGCAAGCTGGCCCTTGGAATAGGCACTTGCCTTGACCACCATCGACACATGCATGCCTCGATGAGCATTGGTAGAAGATGGCCCTTGGTGCAGACGGTTGCCTCGACCACCATCAGCACGTGTTGGGCATACACACCCATAAGACATAGAGCCCCAATACTCTTATAGGGTGTCTATCCCACAAAACCCTACAACTCTCTTACATCTTTTTCTCATACCTAACCCTGTAGAGACTTCACCTATTTATAACCATACAAACTTGCCCATTAAGAATCCCTCTCCTCTTAGAATTCTTCTCCTGTAAGTCAAACTTGCCTATTAAGAATCCCCTGAGTGACCGTACGCTCGTTTCGCTGGTTGACTTAGGCATACGGAGTTCATTCCCAGTCAAAGCATACGGAGTTTATTCCCAGTCTAAGATTGGACCGGACTGAGGGTTGCGACAGCACATGCTAGGCTCGGGCATGTGCTAGTGCCGAATTTATCTTCGTCGGGGCACTATCACCGGAGCATCTCCGGAGAGCCTGACCGACGGCATTGGGGTTTCGGTGATCGGGGCTGCCGGGGGTGTGCGCACATGATGTGCGATGGGTGCTGGTACTTGGCCATTATATTGGCCCCCTATCCCTCATCAAACCTCGAGAACTCACACCCCCTTAAAGAGCATTTGAGATTTTACAGGTTTGCTGCCAGTAGCCATTAAAGTGTCTGAAATGAGGACACTTATTTCAAATGGTCACAAAATCTTGTACACTTCAAGTTTTTATCTGAATTTATTTGTGCATGCCAAAAATAACACAAGGATCATGTCTACAAAGTTTGGGGCCAAAACTCCTTCCAAAAAAGTTTAAAAAATCTCGAACCGTAAAAAGTTTCAAAAATCATGAAAAATAGAAAACGAGTTGTCTTGCCATGAAACTTCACATGAAGGCTTAAGGGACCATTATATGAATTTACATGAAATAAAAATGGCATTGGCATGCAGAAATATGAAGATGTGCCTAAACCCACCTACCACCCTATCGATCCACGGCTTACGCATCCCGTCTCTCTGGTCGACGTAATGCCTGCCCGCCTGCCCGCCCGCTCGTTTCATCAGTTGGCTTAGGCATATGGAGTTCATTCCTAGTCTAAGATCGAATCGGACTGAGGGTTACGGTACCAGGATCAACAGCACACAGAGGGTGACCCAACCGATCCTTGGCATGCGCATCCCGCCCCACTGGCCGGCTGAGCACCCGCACGCTCATTTCGTGGGTTGACTTAGGGATACGGAGTTCATTCCCAGTCTAAGCATACGAAGTTCATTCCTAGTCGAAGATCGGACTGGACCGAGGGTTACGACAGAACATACTGGGCTTGGGCTTGTGTTGGTGCCACATTTTTCTTTGCTGAGGCACCATCGTTGGAGCATCGCCGGAGAACCTGACCGACGACATTGGAGTACCGACGGCATTGGGGTTTTGGCGATCGGGGGGCTGAGGGGGGTGTGCGCACATGATGTGCGATGGGTGCTGGTACTTGGACCTTATATTGGCCCCCTATCCCTCATCAAACCTTGAGAACTCACATCCACTTAAAGAGCATTTGAGATTTTACAGGTTTGCTGCCAGTAGCCATTAAAGTGTCTGAAATGGGGACACTTTTTTCAAATGGTCACAAAATCTTGTACACTTCGAGTTTCTAGCTGAATTGTTTTGTGCATGCCAACAAAAATACAAGGATCACGTCTACCAAGTTTGGGGCCAAAACTCCTTCCAAAAAAATTTTAAAAAATCATAAACCGCAAAAAGTTTTAAAAATCGTGAAAAATAGAAAATGAGTCGTCTTGCCATGAAACTCGACGCGAAGGCTTAAGGGACCATTGTATGAATTTACAAGCCATAAAAATGGCATTGGCATGCAGAAATATAAAGATGTGCCTAAACCCACCCACCAGCCTATCGATCCACGGCTTACACATCCCGTCTCGTTGGCCGGCGTAGTGGCCGCCCGCCCTCCCGCCGTTCGTTTCGTCGGTTGGGTTAGGCATACGGAGTTCATTCCCAGTCTAAGATCAGACCAGATGGAGGGTTGCGGTAGCAGGATCGACAACATACAGAGGGGGACCCGACCGATCCCCGACTTGCGCATCCCGCACGCTCGTTTCGTGGGTTGACTTAGGCATACGGAGTTCATTCCCAGTCTAAGCATATGGAGTTCATTCCCAGTCAAAGATCGGATCAGACCGAGGGTTACGTAGCAGATGCTGGACTCGAGCATGTGCTGGTGCCGCATTTTTCTTCATCGAGGCACTATCATCGAAGCATCACCGGAGAACCTGACCGACGGTATTGGGGTTCCGACGATCGAGGGGGTCGGGGGGTGTATGCACATGATGTGCGATGGGTGCTGGTACTTGGCCCTCATATTGGCCCCCTATCCCTCGTCAAACCTGAGAACTCACACCCCCTTAAAGAGCATTTGAGATTTTACAGGTTTGCTGCCAGTAGCCGTTAAAGTGTCTGAATTGGGGACACTTTTTTCAAATGGTCACAAAATCGTGTACACTTCGAGTTTTTATCTGAATTTTTTTGTGCATGCCAACAAAAATACAAGGATCACGTCTACCAAGGTTGGGGCCAAAACTCTTTCAAAAAAGGTTTAAAAAATCCCGAACCGTAAAAAGTTTCCAAATTCATGAAATATAGAAACGAGTCGTCTTGCCATTAAACTTCACGTGAAGGCTTAAGGGACCATTGTATGAATTTACAAGCCATAAAAATGGCATTGGCATGCAAAAATATGAAGATGTGCCTAAACCCACCTACCACCCTATCGATACACGGCTTGCGCATCCCGTCTCTCTGGCCGGCGTAGTGCCCGCCCGCCAACCCGCCTGCTCGTTTCATCGATTGGCTTAGGCATACGGAGTTCATTCCCAGTCTAAGATTGGATCGGACCAAGGCTTGCGGCAGCCGGATCCGTACCACACAGAGGGGGACCCAATCGATCCTCGGCTTGCGCATCCCACCGCTCTAGCCGGCTGAACACCCATACGCTTGTTTCGTGGGTTTAGTTAGGCATATGGAGTTCATTCCCAGTTTAAGATCGGACCGGACCGAGGGTTACGGCAGCACATGCTGGGCTCGAACATGTGCTGGTGCCATATTTTTCAGCGTCGGGGCACCATCGCCAGAGCATCGTCGGAGAACCTGACCGACGGCATTGGTGTTCCGGCGATCGAGGGGGCCAGGGGGGTGTAATCACATGATGTGCGATGGGTGCTGGTACTTAGCCCTTATATTGGCCCCCTATCCCTCATCAAACCTCGAGCACTCACACCCCCTTAAAGAGCATTTGAGAATTTACAGGTTTGCTGTCAATAGCCATTAAGTGTCCGAAATGGGGACACTTTTTTCAAATGGTCACAAAATCTTGTACACTTTGACTTTTTAGCTGAATTTTTTTGTGCATGCCAAAAAAAATACAAGGATCACGTCTACCAAGTTTGGGGCCAAAACTCTTTCCGAAAAAACTTTAAAAAATCTCGAACCGTAAAAAGTTTCAAAAATCATGAAAAATAGAAAACGAGTCATCTTGCCATGAAACTTCACGTGAAGGCTTAAGGGATCATTGTATGAATTTACAAGCCATAAGAATGGCATTGGCACGAAGAAATGTGAAGATGTGGCTAAACCCACCTACCACCCTATTGATCCACGGCTTGCGCATCCCGTCTCTCTGGCCGACGTAGTGCCCGCCCGCCCGCCCGCTCGCTTGTTTCATGGGTTGGCTTAGGCATACGGAGTTCATTCCCAGTCTAAGGTCGGATTGGACTGAGGGTTGCGGCTGCAGGATCGGTAGCACGTAGAGGGGAACCTGACCGATCCTCGGCTTACGCATCCTGCCCCTCTGGCCGGCTGAACGCTCGCACGCTCGTTTCATGGGTTGACTTAGGCATACGGAGTTCATTCTCAGTTTAAGCATACGGAGTTCATTCCCAGTCTAAGATCAAATGGGAACGAGGGTTACGACAGCACATGCTGGGCTCGGGCATGTGCTGGTGCCACATTTTTCTTCATCGGGGTACCATTGTCGGAGCATCGCGGGAGAACCTGATCGATGGCATTGGGGTTCCGACGATCGGGGGGGCCAGGGGGGTGTGCGCACATGACGTGCGATGGTGCTGGTACTTGGCCCTTATATTGGCCCCCTATCCCCCATCAAACCTCGAGAACTCACATCCCCTTAAAGAGCATTTGTGATTTTACAGGTTTACTGCCAGTAGCCATTAAAGTTTTTGAAATGGGGACACTTTTTTCAAATGGTCACAAAATCTTGTACACTTCGAGTTTTTAGCTGAATTCTTTTGTGCATGGCAACAAAAATACAAGGATCACGTCCACCAAGTTTGGGGCCAAAACTCCTTCCGAAAAAATTTTAAAATATCTCGATCCGTAAAAAGTTTTGAAAATCGTGAAAAATAGAAAACGAGTTGTCTTGCCATGAAACTTCACATGAAGGCTTAAGGGACCATTGTATGAGTTTACAAGCCATAAAAATGGCATTGGCACGTAGAAATATGAAGATGTGCCTAAACCCACCTACCACCCTATCGATCCACGGCTTGCGCATCTCGTCTCTCTGGTCGGTGTAGTGCCCGCCCGCCCGCCCGCCCGCTCATTTCATCGGTTGGCTTAGGCATACAGAGTTCATTCCCAGTCTCAGATTGGATCGGACCTAGGTTTGTGGTGGCAGGATCGGCAGCACGTAGAAGGGGACCAACCGATCCCCGGCTTGCGCATCCCGCCCCTCTGGCCGGCTGAGTGCCCGCACGCTCGTTTCGTGGGTTGACTTAGGCATACGGAGTTCATTCCCAGTCTCAAATCGGATCGGACCGAGGGTTGCAGCAGCACATGCTGGGCTCAGGCATATGCTGGTGCCACATTTTTCTTCGTTGGGGCACCATTGCCGGAGCATCACTGGAGAACCTGAACGGCGGCATTGGGGTTTCGACAATCGGGGGGGCCGAGGGGGGGTGTGCGCACATGATGTGCGATGGGTGCTGGTAGTTGGCCCTTATATTGGCCCCCTATCCATCATCAAACCTCAAAAACTCATACCCACTTAAAGAGCATTTGAGATTTTATAGGTTTGCTGCCAGTAGCCATTAAAGTGTCTGAAATGGACACACTTTTTTCGAATGGTCACAAAATCTTGTACACTTCGAGTTTTTAGCTAAATTTTTTTGTGCATACCAACAAAAAAACAAGGATCACGTCTACCAAGTTTGGGCCAAAAATCTTTCTGAAAAAATTTTAAAAAATCCCGAACCGCAAAAAGTTTCAAAAATCGTGAAAAATAGAAAACGAGTCGTCTTACCATGAAACTTCACGTGAAGGCTTAAGGGACCATTGTATGAATTTACAAGCCATAAAAATGGCATTGGCACACAGAAATATGAAGATGTACCTAAACCCACCTACCACCCTATTGGTCCACGGCTTGCGCATCCCGTCTCTCTGGCCGGCTGAGTGCCCGCTCACTCGTTTCGTGGGTTGACTTAGGCATATGGAGTTCATTCCCAGTCTAAGCATACGGAGTTCATTCCCAGTCTAAGATCAGACCGGACTGAGGGTTGCGACAGCACATGCTGGGCTCGGGCATGTGCTGGTGCCACATTTTTCTTCGTCGAGGCACCATCGTCGGAGCATCATTGAAGAACCTGACCGACGGCATTGGGGTTCCGACGATCAGGGGGCCGGGGAGGAGTGCGCACATGATGTACGATGGGTGCTGGTACTTGGCCCTTATATTGGCCCCCTATCCGTCATCAAACCTCGAGAACTCACACCCCTTTAAAGAGCATTTGGGATATTACATGTTTGCTGCCAGTAGCCATTAAAGTATCTGAAATAGGGACATTTTTTTCAAATGGCAACAAAATCTTGTACACTTCAAGTTTTTAGCTGATTTTTTTTGTGCATGCCAACAAAAATAAAAGGATCACGTCTACCAAGTTTGGGGCGAAAACTCGATCCAAAAAAATTTTAAAAAATCTTGAACCGTAAAAATTTTTGAAAATCGTGAAAAAAAAGAAAAGGAGTCGTCTTGCCATGAAACTTCACGTGAAGGCTTAAGGGACCATTGCATGAATTTGCAAGCCATAAAAATGGCATTGGCACGTAGAAATATTAAGATGTGCCGAAACCCACCTACCACCCTATCGATCCACGGCTTGCGTATCCTATCTCTCTGGCCGGCGTAGTGCCCGCCCACCCATCCGCTCGTTTCATCTATTGGCTTAGGCATACGGAGTTCATTCATAGACTAAGATCGAACCAGATCGAGGGTTGCGGCAGCAGGATCGGCAGCACGCAGAGAGGGACCCGATTGATCCCCGACTTGCGCATCCCTCCCCTCTGGTCGGTTGAGCATACGGAGTTCTTTCCTAGTCTAAGATCGAACCCGACCGAGCATTGCGGCAGCAGATGCTGGGATCGAGCATGTGCTGTGTCGTATTTTTCTTCATCGGGGCACCATCGCCGGAGAACCTGGCATGCGCTTTTGGGGTTCCGACGACCGGGGGGCCGGGGGGTGTGCGCACATGATGTGCGATGGGTGCTGGTACTTGGCCCTTATATTGGCCCCCTAACCCTCATCAAACCTTGAGAACACACACCCCCTTAAAAAGCATTTGAGATTTTATAGGTTTGCTGCCAGTAGCCATTAAAGTTTTTAAAATGGGGACACTTTTTTCAAATGGTCACAAAATCTTGTACACTTCGAGTTTTTAGCTGAATTTTTTTGTGCATGCCAACAAAAATACAAGGATCACATCTACCAAGTATGGGGTGAAAACACCTTCCAAAAAAATTTTAAAAAATCCCGAACAACAAAAATTTCAAAAATCGTGAAAAATAGAAAACGAGTTGTCTTGCCATGAAACTTCACGTGAAGGCTTAAGGGACCACTGTTTGAATTTAGAAGCCATAAAAATGGCATTGGCACGCAAAAATATGAAGATGTGCCTAAACCCACCTACCACCCTACCGATCCACGACTTGTGCATCTCGTCTCTATGGCCGACGTAGTGCCCGCCCGCTCGTTTCGTCAGTTGGCTTAGGCATACGGAGTTTATTTCCAGTCTAAGATTAGACCAGACCGAGGGTTGCGGTAGCAGGATCGACAGCACGCAAAGGGGGACTCGACCGATCCCTGACTTGCGCATCCCGCCCCTATGGCCGGCTGAGCGCCCGCACGCTCATTTTGTGGGTTGACTTAGGCATACGAAGTTCATTCCCAGTCTAAGATCGGATTGGACCGAGGGTTGCGGCAGCACATGCTAGGCTTGGGCATGTGCTGGTGCTGCATTTTTCTTCGTTGAGGCACCATCGCTGGAGCATCACCGGAGAACCTGACCGGCGGCATTGGGGTTCCGACGATCGGGGGGGTCGGGGGGGTGTGTGCGCACTTGATGTGCGATGGGTGCTGGCACTTGGCCCTTATATTGGCCCTCTATCCCTCATGAAACCTCCAGAACTCACACCCCCTTAAAGAGCATTTGAGATTTTACAGGTTTGCAGCCAGTAGCCATTAAAGTGTCTAAAATGGGGACACTTTTTTCGAATGGTCACAAAATCTGGTACACTTCAAGTTTTTAGCTGATTTGTTTTTGGCATGCTAACAAAAATACAAGGATCACGTCTACCAAGTTTGGGGCCAAAACTCCTTCCAAAAAAATTTTAAAAAATCCCGAACCGTAAAAAGTTTCAAAAATCGTGAAAAATAGAAAACCAGTCGTCTTGCCATGAAACTTCACGTGAAGGCCTAAGGGACCATTGTATGAATTTACAAGCCATAAAAATGGCATTGGCTTGCACAAATATGAAGATGTGAATAAACCCACCTACCACCCTATCGATCCACGACTTGCGCATCCTGTCTCTTTGGCCGGTATAGTGCCCGCCCGGCCGCTCGCTCATTTCGTCGGTTGGCTTAGGCATACGAAGTTCATTCCCAGTCTAAGATCGGACCGAACCGAGGGTTGCGGCAGCAGGATCGCCAGCACACAGAGGGGGACCCGACCAATCCCCGACTTATGCATCCTGCCCCTCTAGCTGGCTAAACGCCCGCACGCTCGTTTCGTGGGTTGACTTAGGCATACGGAGTTCATTCCTAGTCTAAGCATACGAAGTTCATTCCCAGTCTAAGATCAGACAGGATCGAGGGTTCTAACAGCATAAGCTGGGCCCGGGCATGTGCTGGTGCCACATTTTTCTTCGTCGGGCACCATCGTCGGAGCATCGTCGGAGAACCTAACTGGCGGCATTGGGGTTCCGACGATCGGGGGGCCGGGGGCCGTGTGCGCACATGAATTGCAATGGGTGTTACTTTGGCCCTGTATATTGGCCCCCTATCCCTTATTAAACCTCAAGAACTCACACCCCCTTAAAGAGCATTTGAGATTTTATAGGTTTGCTGCCAGTAGCCGTTAAAGTGTCTGAAATGGGGACACTTTTTTTCAAATGGTCACAAAATCTTGTACAAGGATCATGTCTACCAAGTTTGGGGCCAAAAATCCTTCTGAAAAAATTTTAAAAAATCCCGAACCGCAAAAAGTTTTGAAAATCGTGAAAAATAGAAAACGAGTCGTCTTGCCATGAAACTTCACGTGAAGGCTTAAGGGACCATTGTATGAATTTACAAGCCATAAAAATGGCATTGGCATGCAGAAATATGAAGATGTGCCTAAACCCACCAACCACCCTATCGATCCACGGCTTGCGTATCCCATCTCTCTGGCTGGTGTAGTGCCTGCCCTCCCACCCGTCCGGTCGTTTCATCGGTTGGCTTAGGCATACGGAACTCATTCCCAGTCTTAGATTGGACCGGACTGAGGGTTACGACAGCACATGCTGGGTTTGGGCATGTGCTGGTGCCGTATTTTTCTTCGCCGGGGCACCATCGTCGGAGCATTGCCAGAGAACTTGACCGGCGGCATTGGGGTTCCAGTGATCGGGGGGCCGGGGGGGTGTGTGCACATGATGTGCGATGGGTGCTGGTACTTGGCCCTTATATTGGCCCCCTATCCCTCATCAAAGCCCGAGAACTCACACCCCGTTAAAGAGCATTTGAGATTTTACAGGTTTGCTACCAGTAGCCATTAAAGTGTCTGAAATGGGGACACTTTTTTCAAATGGTCTCAAAATCTTGTACACTTCGAGTTTTTAGCTGAATTTTTTTGTGCATGCCAAAAAAAATACAAGGATCACGTCTACCAAGTTTGGGGCCAAAATCCTTCCGAAAAAATTTTAAAAAATGCCGAACCGCAAAAAGTTTCAAAAATCGTGAAAAATAGAAAACGAGTCGTCTTGCCATGAAACTTCGCATGAAGGCTTAAGGGACCATTGTACGAATTTGCAAGCCATAAAAATGGCATTGGCACATAGAAATATGAAGATGTGCTTAAACCCACCTACCACCTTATCGATCCATGGCTTGCGCATCCCGTCTCTCTGGCCGGCATAGTACTCGCCCGCCCGCCCGCTCGCTCGTTTCGTCCGTCGGCTTAGGCATACGGAGTTCATTCGCAATCTAAGATTGGACCAGACTGAGGGTTGCGATAGCACATACTGGGCTCGGGCATGTGCTGGTGCCACATTTTTCTTCGTCGGGCACCATCGCTGAAGCATCGTCGAAGAACCTAGCCGGTACCATTGGGGTTCCATCGATCGGGGGGGCCAGGGGGTGTGTGCACATGATATGCGATGGGTGCTGGTACTTGGCCCTTATATTGGCCCCCTATCCCTCATCAAACCTCGAGAGCTCACACCCCCTTAAAGAGCATTTGACATTTTACAGGTTTGCTGCCAGTAGCCATTAAAGTGTCTCAAATGGGGACACTTTTTTCAAAAGGTCACAAAATCTTGTACACTTCAAGTTTTTAGCTGAATTTTTTTTGTGCATGCTAACAAAAATACAAGGATCACGTCTACCAAGTTTGGGGCCAAAACTCCTATCGAAAAAATTTTCAAAAATCCCAAACTGAAAAAAGTTTGGAAAATTGTGAAAAATAGAACATGAGTCGTCTTGCCATGAAACTTCACGTGAAGGCTTAAGGGCCCATTGTATGAATTTTCAAGCCATAAAAATGGCATTGGCACGCAGAAATATGAAGATGTGCATAAACCCACCTACCACCCTATCAATCCACGGCTTGCGCATCCCGTCTCTCTAGCCGACGTTGTGCCTGCCCATCTGCCCGCCCGCTCCTTTCGTCGGTTCGCTTACGCATAGGGCATTCATTCCCAGTCTAAGATCAGATCGGACAAAGGGTTGCGGCAGCAGGATCGATAGCACGCAGAAGCGGACTCGGCCAATCCTCGGCTTGCGCATCACGCCCCTCTGGCCGACTGAGCACCCGTCCGCTCGTTCCACGGGTTGACTTAGGCATACGGAGTTCATTCCCAGTCTAAACATATGGAGTTCATTCCCAGTCTATGATCGGACCGGTCCGAGGGTTGCGGCAGCACATGCTAGGTCGGGCATGTGCTGGTGCCGCATTTTTCTTCGTCGGGGTACCATCACCGGAGCATCGTTGGAGAACCTAATCAGCGACATTGGGGTTCCGACGATCGGGGGGCCCAAGGGGTGTGCACACATGATGTGCGATTGGTGCTGGTACTTGGCCCTTATATTGGCCCCCTATCCCTCATCAAACCTCGAGAACTCACACCCCCTTAAAGAGCATTTGAGATTTTACAGGTTTGCTGCCAGTAGCCATTTTTAGCTTGTACACTTCGAGTTTTTAGCTGATTTTTTTATGCATTCCAACAAAAATACAATGATCATGTCTACCAAGTTTGGGGCCAAAACTCCTTATGAAAAAATTTTAAAAAATCTCGAACCACAAAAAGTTTCAAAAATTGTGAAGAATAGAAAATGAGTCGTCTTGCCATGAAACTTCACGTGAAGGCTTAAGAGACCATTGCATTAATTTACAAGCCATAAAAAAGGCATTGGCACACAGAAATATGAAAATGTGCCTAAACCCACCTGCCACCCTATCGATCCACGGCTTGCGCATCCCGTCTCTCGATTGGCATAGTGCCCGCCCGCTCGTTCGCTCACTCGTTTCGTCGGTTGGATTAGGCATACGGAGTTCATTCCCAGTCTAAGATCAGACCAAATTGATGGTTGCGACAGTAGGATCGGCAGCACGTAGAGGGGGACCCGATTGATCCTCGGCTTTCGCATCCTGCCCCTTTGGTCGGCTGAGTGCCCGTACGCTCGTTTCGTGGGTGGACTTAGGCATACTGAGTTCATTCCCAGTCTAAGATCAGACCGTACCGAGGGTTACGGCAGCACATGCTGGGCCCGGGGATGAGCTGGTGCCATATTTTTCTTCATCGGGGCACCATCGTCAGAGCATCACCAGAGAACCTGACTGGCGGCATTGGGGTTCCGATGATCGGGGGGGCCGGGGGGGTGTGCGCACATGATGTGTGATGGGTGCTGGTACTTGGCCCTTATATTGGCCCCCTATCCCTCATCAAACCTCGAGAACTCACACCCCCTTGAAGAGCATTTGAGATTTTACAGGTTTGCTAGCAGTAGCCATTAAAGTGTCTGAAATGGGGACACTTTGTTCAAATGGTCACAAAATCTTGTACACTTCGAGTTTTTAGCTGAATTTTTTTGTGCATGCCAACAAAAATACAAGGATCACGTCTACCAAGTTTGGGGCCAAACTCCTATCAAAAAAATTTTAAAAAATCTCGAACCGCAAAAAGTTTCAAAAATTGTGAAAAATAGAAAACAAGTCGTCTTGCCATGAAACTTCACGTGAAGGCTTAAGGGACCATTGTATGAATTTACAAGCCATAAAAATGGCATTGGCATGCAAAAATATGAAGATGTACCTAAACCCACCTACCAGCCTATCGATCCACGGCTTGCGCATCTTGTCTCTTTGGCCGGCGTAGTGACCGCCCGCCCGCTCGCTCGTTTCATCGGTTGGCTTAGGCATGCGGAGTTCATTCGCAGTCTAAGATCTGACCAGACCGAGGGTTGCGGCAGCAGGATCGGCAGCACACAGAGGTGGACCCGATCGATCCCCGACTTATGCATCCCGCCCCTCTGGCTGACTGAGAACCCACACGTTCATTTCGTGGGTTGACTTAGGCATACGGAGTTCATTCCCAGTCTAAGCATACAGAGTTCCTTCCCAGTCTAAGATCGAAGCAGACTGAGGGTTGCGGCAGCACATGCTAGGCTCGGGCATGTGCTGGTGCCACATTTTTCCTCGTCGGGGCACCATCGTCGGAGCATCGTCGGAGAACCTGACCGGAAGCATTACGGTTCCGACGATCGGGGGGTTGGGGGGGTGTGCGTGCATGATGTGTGATGGGTGCTTGTACTTGGCCCATATATTGGCCCCCTATCCCTCATCAAACCTCGAGAACTCACACCCCCTTAAAGAGCATTTGAGATTTTACAGGTTTGCTGCTAGTAGCCAATAAAGTGTCTAAAATGGGGACACTTTTTTCGAATGGTCACAAAATCTTGTACACTTTGAGTTTTAAGCTGAATTTTTTTGTAAATGCCAACAATAATACAAGGATCATGTCTACAAGTTTGGGGCCAAACTCCTTCCGAAAAATTTTAAAAAATCTCGAATAGTAAAAAGTTTCAAAAATCGTGAAAAATAGAAAACGAGTCGTCTTGCCATGAAACATTATGTGAAGGTTTAAGGGACCATTGTATGAATTTAGAAGCCATTAAAATGGCATTGGCACATAGAAATATGAAGATATGCCTAAACCCACCTACCACCCTATCGATCCACGGCTTGTGCATCCCATCTTTCTGGCCGGCATAGTGCCCGCCGCCTGTCCGCCCGCTCGTTTCGTCGGTTGGCTTAGGCATACAGAGTTCATTCCCAGTCTAAGATCGAATCGGACCGAGGGTTGTGGCAGCACATGCTGGGCTCTGGCATGTGCTGGTGCCGTATTTTTCTTCGTCGCGGCACCATCGTCGGAGAACTTGACCGACGGCATTGGGGTTCCGACGATCGGGGGGGCCGGGAGGTGTGCGCACATGATGTGCGATGGGTGCTGGAACTTGGCCCTTATATTGGCCCCCTATCTCTCATCAAACCTCGAGAACTCACACCCCATTAAAGATCATTTGAGATTTTACAGGTTTGTTGCCAGTAGCCATTAAAGTGTCTGAAATGGGGACACTTTTTTCAAATGGTCACAAAATCTTGTACACTTCGAGTTTTTAGCTGAATGTTTTTGTGGATGCCAACAAAAATACAAGGATCAGGTCTACCAAGTTTGGGGCCAAAAATCCTTACAAAAAAATTTAAAAAAATCCCGAACCGCAAAATGTTTCAAAAATCATGAAAAAAAGAAAATGAGTCGTCCTGCCATGAAACTTCACGTGAAGGCTTAAGAGACCATTGTATGAATTTACAAGCCATAAAAATGGCATTGGCACGCAGAAATATGAAGATGTGCCTAAACCCACCTACCTCCCAATCGATCCATGGCTTGCACATTCCGTCTCTCTGGCTGGCGTAGTGCCCGCCCGCCCGCCCGCCCGCCCGTTCGTTTCGTCGGTTGGCTTAGGCATACGGAGTTCATTCCCAGTCTAAGATCAGACCGGACTGAGGGTTTGGGTAGTAGGATCGGCAGCACGTAGAGAGGGACCCAGCCGATCCCCAGCTTGCGCATCCCGCCCTTCTGGCCAGCTGAGCACCCGCATGCTCATTTTGTAGGTGGACTCAGGCATACGGAGTTCATTGCCAGTCTAAGCATACGGAGTTCATTCCCAGTCTAAGATTGGACCAGACCAAGGGTTGGGGTAGCACATGCTGGGCTCGAGCATGTGCTGGTGCTGCATTTTTCTTCGTCGGGGCACCATCACTGGTGAATCGTCAGAGAACCTGACCGGTAGCATTGGGGTTCCGACGATCGGGGGGTCGGGGGGTGGTGTACGCACATAATGTGCGATGGGTGCTGGTACTTAGCCCTTATATTGGCCCCCTATCCCTCATCAAACCTCGAGAACTCACACCCCCTTAAAGAGCATTTGAGATTTTACAGGTTTGCTGCCAGTAGCCATTAAAGTGTCTGAAATGGGGACACTTTTTTCAAATGGTCACAAAATCTTGTACACTTTGAGTTTTTAGCTGATTTTTTTTGTGCATGGCAACAAAAATATAGGGATCACGTCTTCCAAGTTTGGGGCCAAAACACCTTCCAAAAAAATTTTAAAAAATCCTGAACCGCAAAAAATTTTTGAAAATCGTGAAAAATAGAAAACGAGTCGTCTTGCCATGAAACTTCTGGTGAAGGCTTAAGGGAACTTTGTATTAATTTACAAGCCA
Organism: Durio zibethinus; assembly: GCF_002303985.1. The sequence goes on from NW_019167827.1 coordinate 13,255,637, forward strand.
AAAAAATGGCATTGGCACATAGAAATATGAAGATATGCCTAAACCCACCTACCACCCTATCGATCCACGGCTTGCGCATCCCGTCTCTCTGGCCGGCATAGTGCCTGCACGCTCGCCCGCCCACTCATTTCGTCGGTTGGCTTACGCATACAGAGTTCATTCCCAGTCTAAGATCGGATCGGACAGAGGGTTGGGGCAGCACATGCCGGGCTTGGGCATGTGCTGGTGTTGCATTTTTCTTCACCGGGGCACAATCGTCGAAGAATCATCAGAGAACCTGATCGGCGGCAATAGGGTTTCGATGATCGGGGGGCCGGGGGGGTGTGCGCACATGATGTGTGATGGGTGCTAGTACTTGGCCCTTATATCCCTCATCAAACCTCGAGAACTCACACCCCCTTAAAGAGCATTTGAGATTTTACAGGTTTGCTGCCAGTAGCCATTAAAGTGTCCGAAATGAGGACACTTTTTTCAAATGGTCACAAAATCTTGTACACATTGAGTTTTTAGCTGAATTTTTTTATGCATCCCAAAAAAAATAGAAGGATCATGTCTACCAAGTTTTGGGCCAAAACTCCTTCCGAAAAAATTTTAAAAAATTCTGAACCACAAAAAGTTTTGAAAATCATGAAAAATAGAAAACGAGTCGTCTTGCCATGAAACTTCACGTGAAGGCTTAAGGGACCATTGTATGAATTTAAAAGCCATAAAAATGGCATCGGCATGCAAAAATATGAGGATGTCCTTAAACCCACCTACCACCCTATCGATCCATGGCTTGCGCAACCCGTCTCTCTGGCTGACGTAGTGCCCGCCCGCCCGTTCATTTCGTTGGTTGGCTTAGGCATACGGAGTTCATTCCCAGTCTAAAATTGGACTAGACTGAGGGTTATGGGAGCACATGCTGGGCTCGAGCACGTACTAGTGTCGCATTTTTTTTCACCAGGGCACCATCGTCGGAGAACCTGACCAGCGACATTGGGGTTCCGACGATCGGGGGGGCCGGGGGTGGTGTGCGCGCATGATGTGCGATGGGTGCTGGTACTTGGCCCTCATATTGGCCACCTATCTCTCATCAAACCTCAAGAACTTACACCCCCTTAAAGAGCATTTGAGATTTTACAAGTTTGTTGCCAGTAGCCATTAAAGTGTCTAAAATGGGGACACTTTTTTCAAATGGCTACAAAATCTTGTACACTTCGAGTTTTTAGCGGAATTTTTTTGTGCATGCCAACAAAAATACAAGGATCACATCTACCAAGTTTGGGGCCAAAACTCCATCCGAAAAAATTTTAAAAAATCCCAAACTGCAAAAAGTTTCAAAATTTTGAAAAATAGAAAACGAGTCGTCTTGCCATGAAACTTCACGTGAAGGCTTAAGGGACCATTGTATTAATTTACAAGCCATAAAAATGGCATTGGCACACAGAAATATGAAGATCTGCCTAAACCCACCTACCACCCTATCGATCAACGGCTTGCACATCCCGTCTCTCTAGCCGACGTAGTGCCCGCCCGCCCGCCCGCTCGTTTCGTCGGTTGGTTTAGGCATACGGAGTTCATTCCCAGACTAAGATTGGACCAGACTGTGGGTTGCGGCAGCAGGATCGGCAGCACGCAGAGGGGGACCCGACTGATCATCGATTTACGCATCCCGCCCCTCTGGCCGACTGATCGCCCGCATGCTCGTTTCGTGGGTTGACTTAGGCATACAGAGTTCATTCCTAGTCTAAGCATACAGAGTTCATTCCCAATCTAAGATCGGATCGGACCGAGGGTTACGACAGCACATGCTGGGCTCGGGCATGTGCTGGTGCCGCATTTTTCTTCGTCGGGGCACCATCGTCGGAGAACCTGACCGGCGGCATTGGGGTTCCGACGATCGGGGGGGCCGGGGGGTGGCGCACATGATGCGCGATGGCTGCTGGTACTTGGCCCTTATGTTGGCCCCCTATCCCTCATCAAACCTCGAGAACTCACACCCCTTTAAAGAGCATTTGAGATTTTACAGGTTTGTTGCCAGTAGCCATTAAAGTGTCTGTAATGGGGACACCTTTTTCAAATGTTCACAAAATCTTGTACACTTTGATTGTTTAGCTGACTTTTTTTGTGCATGCCAACAAAAATACAAGGATCATTTCTACCAAGTTTGGGGCCAAAACTACTTCTGAAAAAATTTTAAAAAATCCCGAACAGCAAAAAGTTTCAAAAATCATGAAAAATAAAAAACGAGTCGTCTAGCCATGAAACTTCATGTGAAGGCTTAAGGGACCATTGTATGAATTTACAAGCCATAAAAATGGCATTGGCATGCAGAAAGAGGAAGATGTGCCTAAACCCACCTACCACCCTATCGATCCACAGCTTGCGCATGCCGTCTCTCTGGCCGGCGTAGTGCCCACCCGCCCACTCGCCCGCTCGTTTCGTCGGTTGGCTTAGGCATACGGAGTTCATTCCCAGTCTAAGATCAGACCAAAACGAGGGTTGCGGCAGCAGGATCGACAGCACGCAGAGGGGGACCCGATCGATCCCCGGCTTGTGCATCCTGCCTCTCTGGTCGACGGACCACCCACACACTCATTTCGTGTGTTGACTTAGGCATACGGAGTTCATTCCCAGTCTAAGCATATGGGGTTCATTCCCAGTCTAAGATCGGATCGACCCGAGGGTTGTGGCAGCACATGCTGGGTCGGACATGTGCTGGTGCAGTCATCGGGGTTGACTTAGGCATACGGAGTTCATTCTCAGTCTAAGCATAGGAGTTCATTCCCAATCTAAGATCGGACGAGACCGAGGGTTCCTGCATCACATACAGGGCTAGGGCTTGTGCTAGTGCCGCATTTTTCTTCGTCGGGGCACCATTACCGGAGAGTCATCGGAGAACCTGACCGACGGTATTGGGGTTCCAGCGATCGGGGGGGCCGGGGGGTGTGCGCACATGATGTGCGGTGGGTGCTGGTACTTGGCCCTCATATTGGCCCCCTATCCCTCATCAAACCTCAAGAACTCACACCGCCATTAAAGTGTCTGAATGGGGACACTTTTTTCAAATGGTCACAAAATCTTGTACACTTCGAGTTTTTGGCTGAATTTTTTTGGGCATGCCAAAAAAAATACAATGATCACGTCAAAAAAGTTCGGTTCCAAAACTCCTTCCGAAAAAATTTTAAAAAATCTCGAACTGTAAAAAGTTTCAAAAATCATGAAAAATAAAAAATGAGTCATCTTGCCTTGAAACTTCAAGTGGAGGCTTAAGGGACCATTGTATGAATTTACAAGCGATAAAAATGGCTTTGGCATGCAGAAATATGAAGATGTGCCTAAACCCACCCACCACGCTATCGATCCACGGCTTGCGCATCCCGCCTCTCTGGCCGACGTAGTGCCCGCCTGCCCGTCCGCCCGCTCGTTTTGTCGGTTGTCTTAGGCATACGGAGTTCATTCCCAGTCTAAGATCGGACCAGACTGAGGTTTGCGATAGTAGGATCGGTAGCATGTAGAGGGGGACCCGATCGATCCCCGGTTTACGCATCCCGCCCTTCTGGCCGGCTGAGTGCCCGCACGCTTCTTTCGTGGGTTGACTTAGGCATACGGATTTCATTCCCAATTTAAGCATATGGAGTTCATTCCCATTCTAAGATCAGACCGGATTGAGGGTTGAGGCAGCACATGTCGGGCTCAAGCATGTGCTGGTGCTATATTTTTCTTTACCAGGGCACCATCACCGGAGCATCGTCGGAGAACTTGACCAGCGGCATTGGGGTTCTGACGATGGGCGGCCAGGGGGGGTGTGCACACATGATGTGCGATGGGTGCTGGTACTTGGCCCTTATATTGGCCCCCTATCCCTCATCAAACCTTGAGAACTCACACCCCTTTAAAGAGCATTTGAGATTTTACAGGTTTGCTGCCAGTAGCCATTAAAGTGTCTGAAATGGGGACACTTTTTTCAAATGGTCACAAAGTCTTGTACACTTTGAGTTCTTAGCTGAATTTTTTTGTGCATGCCAACAAAAATACAAGGATCACATCTAACAAGTTTGGGGCCAGAACTCCTTCCTTAAAAATTTTAAAAAATCCCGAACCGTAAAAAGTTTCAAAAATCATGAGAAATAGAAAACGAGTCGTCTCGTCATGAAACTTCACGTGAAGGCTTAAAGGACCATTGTATGAATTTACAAGTGATAAAAATGGCTTTGGCATGCAGAAATATGAAGATGTGCCTAAACCCACCTGCAACGCTATCGATCCACGGCTTGCGCATCCCGTCTCTTTGAACGGCATAGTGCCCGCCCGCCCGCCCGCTTGTTTCGTCGGTTGGCTTAGGCATACGGAGTTCATTCCCAGTGTAAGATTCGAGCGAACTGAGGGTTGTGGTAGCACATACTGGGCTCGGGCATGTGTTGGTGCCACATTTTTCTTCATCGGGGCACCATCATCGGAGCATCATCGAAGAACCTGACTGACGGCATCGGGGTTTTGGCGATCGGGGTAGCCGGGGGTTGTGCGCACATGATGTGCGATGGGTGCTGGTACTTGGCCCTTATATTGGCCCCCTATCCCTCATCAAACCTTGAGAACTCACACCCCCTTAAAGAGCATTTGAGATTTTACAAGTTTGCTGGCAGTAGCCATTAAAGTGTCTGAAATGGGGACACTTTTTTCAAATGGTCACAAAGTCTTGTACACTTTGAGTTCTTAGCTGAATTTTTTTATGCATGCCAACAAAAATACAAGGATCACATCTACCAAGTTTGGGGCCAAAAATCCTTCCTTAAAAATTTTAAAAAATCCCGAACCGCAAAAAGTTTCAAAAATCATAAGAAATAGAAAACGAGTCGTCTCGCCATGAAACTTCACGTGAAGGCTTAAGGGACCATTGTATGAATTTACAAGTGATAAAAATGGCTTTGGCATGCAGAAATATGAAGATGTCCCTAAACCCACCCACCACGCTATCGATCCACGGCTTGCGCATCTCGCCTTTCTGGCCGACATAGTGCCCGCCCGCCTACCCGCTTGCCCGCTCGTTTCGTCGGTTGCCTTAGGCATACGGAGTTCATTCCCAGTCTAAGATCAGACCGGACTGAGGGTTGCAGTAGTAGGATCGGCAACACGTATAGGGGGAACCGATCGATCCCCGGCTTACGCATCCCGCCCCTCTGGCTAGCTGAGCGCCCGCACACTTGTTTCGTGGGTTGACTTAGGCATACGGAGTTCATTCCCAGTCTAAGCATACGGAGTTCATTCCCAATCAAAGATCAGACCGGACCGAGGGTTGAGGCAGCACGTGCCGGGCTCGAGCAAGTGCTAGTGTCGCATTTTTCTTCGTCGGGGCACCATCACAGGAGCAACGCGGAGAACCTGACCGGCGGCATTGGGGTTCTGACGATAGGGGGGTCGGGGGGGTGTGCGCACATGATGTGCGATGGGTGCTGGTACTTGGCCCTTATATTGACCCCCTATCCCTCATCAAACCTTGAGAACTCACACCCCCTTAAAGAGCATTTGAGATTTTATAGGTTTGCTGCCAGTAGCCATTAAAGTGTCTGAAATGGGGACACTTTTTTCAAATGGTCACAAAGTCTTGTACACTTTGAGTTTTTTGCTGAATTTTTTGTGCATGCCAACAAAAATACAAGGATCCCGTCTACCGAATTTGGGACCAAAACTCCTTCCTAAAAAATTTTAACAAATCCCGAACCGCAAAAAGTTTCAAAAATTATAAAAAATAGAAAACGAGTCATCTTGGCATGAAACTTCACGTGAAGGCTTAAACGACCATTGTATGAATTTACAAGCCATAAAAATGGCATTGGCACGTAGAAATATGAAGATGTGCCTACGCCCACCTACCACCCTATCGATCCACGGCTTGCGCATCCCGTCTCTCTGGTCGACGTAGTGCCCGCCCGTCCGCCCGCTCGTTTCGTCAGTTGGCTTAGGCATACGGAGTTCATTCCCAGTCTAAGATTGGACCAGACCGAGGGTTGCGGCAGCACATGCTGGGCTCGAGCATGTGCTGGTGCCGTATTTTTCTTCGTCGAGGCACCATCACCGGAGCATCACCAGAGAACCTGACCGGCGGCATTGGGGTTCCGACGATCGGGGGGCCCGGGGGGGTGTGCGCATATGGTGTGGTGGGTGGTGATACTTGGCCCCTATATTGACCCTCTATCCGTCATCAAACCTCGAGAACTCACACCTCCTGAAAGAGCATTTGAGATTTTAAATTTTTGTTGCCAGTAGCCATTAAAGTGTTTGAAATGGGGACACTTTTTTCAAATGGTCACAAAATCTTGTACGCTTCGAGTTTTTAGCTGAATTTTCTTATGCATGCCAACAAAAATACAAGGATGACGTCTACCAAGTTTGCGGCCAAAACACCTTTCGAAAAAATTTTAAAAAATCCCGAACCGTAAAAAGTTTCAAAAATCATGAAAAATAGAAAACGAGTCGTCTTGTCATGAAACTTCACGTGAAGGCTTAAGGGAACGTTTATGAATTTACAAGCCATAAAAATGGCATTGGCACACAAAAATATGAAGATGTGCCTAAACCCAACTACCACCCTATCGATCCACGGCTTGCACATCCCGCATCTCTGGCCGGCATAGAGCTCGCCTGCCCGCCCGCCCGCACGTTTTGTCAGTTGGCTTAGGCATACGGAGTTCATTCGCAGTCTAAGATCAGACCAGACCAAGGGTTGTGGCAGCACGCAAAGGGGAACCTGACCGATCCCCGGCTTGCGCATCCCGCCCTTCTGGCCGGCTGAGCGCCCGCACGTTCATTTCGTGGGTTGACTTAGGAATACAGAGTTCATTCCCAGTCTAAGCATACGGAGTTCATTCCCAGTCTAAGATCAGACCGAACCGAGGATTGAAGCAGCACATGCTAGGCTCGGGCATGTGCTGGTGCCGTATTTTTCTTCATCGGGGCACCATCGTCGGAGCATCGTCGGAGAACTTGATCGATGGCATTGGTATTCCAGCGATCGGAGGGGCCAGGGGGTGTGCGTACATGATGTGCGATGGGTGCTGGTAGTTGGCCCTTATATTGGCCCCCTATCCCTCATCAAACCTCAAGAACTCACACCCCCTTAAAGAGCATTTGAGATTTTACAAGTTTGCTGCCAGAAGCCATTAAAGTGTCTGAAATGGGGACACTTTTTTCAAATGGTCACAAAGTCTTGTACACTTCAAGTTTTTAGTTGAATTTTTTTATACATGCCAACAAAAATACAAGGATCACGTCTACCAAGTTTGGCGCCAAAATGCCTTTCGAAAAAATTTTAAAAAATCCCAAAACGTAAAAAGTTTCAAAAATCATGAAAAATAGAAAACGAGTCGTCTTGCCATGAAACTTCACGTGAAGGCTTAAGGGACCATTTATGAATATACAAGCCATAAAAATGGCATTGGCACGTAGAAATATGAAGATGTGCCTAAACCCAACTACCACCCTATCGATCCACGACTTGCACATCCCGGCTCTCTGGCCGACATAAAGCCCGCCCGCCCCCCATCTGCTCATTTCGTCGGTTGCTTACGCATACGAAGTTCATTCCCAGTCTAAGATCGGACAGGACTGAGGTTTGCAACAGCACGTAGAGGGGGACCCGGCCGATCCCTGGCTTACGCATCCCGCCCCTCTGGCGGTCTGATCGTGTGGTTCGTTTCATGGGTTGACTTAGCATACGGAGTTATTCTCTCAGTCTAAGCATACGGAAGTATTCCCAGTTAAGATACAGACCAATTGATTTGAGGTAGCAATGTGGGCTCGCGGCATGTGCTTGGTGCCGCATTTTCTTCACCGGAGGCACCATTGCCGGAGCATCGTCGGGATACCTGATTGATGGCATTGGATTCATACGATCGGGTGGCAGGGTGTGCGCACATGATGTTTACGATTGGTACTGTGACTTTGCCCTTATATTTTTGGTCCCTTATCCCTCATCAAACTCAGAACTCACACCCCTTAAAGAGCATTTGAGATTTTACAGGTTTTTGCTGCCAGTAGTTATTAAGTGTTCAAATGGGACAAACTTTTTCAAATGGTCACAAAGATCTGTCTACACTCGAAGTTTTTGAGTTGAATTTTTTTGTGCATGCCAACAAAAATACAAGGATCACGTCTACCACGTTTGGGGCCAAAACTCTTTCTGAAAAAATTTTAAAAAATCCTTAACCGTAAAAAGTTTCGAAAATCGTGAAAAATAAAAAACGAGTCGTCTTGCCATGAAACTTCACGTGAAGGCTTAAGGGACCATTGTATGAATTTACAAGCCATAAAATTCACATTGGCACATAGAAATATGAAGATGTGCCTAAACCCGCCTACCACCCTATCGATCCACGGCTTGCGCATCCCGCCTCACTAGCAGACGTAGTGCCCGCCCGCCCGCCCGCTCGTTTCATCGGTTGGCTTAGGCATACGGAGTTCATTCCTAGTCTAAGACTAGACCGGACCGAGGGTTGTGGCAGCAGGATCGCCAGCACACAGAGGGGGACCCGATCGATCCCCGACTTGCGCATCCCACCCCTCTAGCCGTCTGAGTGCCCGCACGCTCGTTTCATGGGTTGACTTAGGCATACGGAGTTCATTCCCAGTCTAAGCATACGAAGTTCATTCCTAGTCTAAGATAAGACCAGACCGAGGGTCATGGCAGCACATGCTGGGCTTGGGCATGTGCTGGTACCGCATTTTTCTTCACCGGGGCACCATTGCCGGAGAACTTGACCGACGAAATTGGGGTTCCGACGATCGAGGGGGCTGAGGGGTGTGCGCACATGATGTTCGATGGGTGCTGGTACTTGGCCCTTATATTGGCCCCCTATCCCTCATCAAACCTTGAGAACTCACACCCCCTTAAAGAGCATTTGAGATTTTACAAGTTTGCTGCCAGTAGTTATTAAAGTGTCTCAAATGGGGGCACTTTTTTCGAATGGTCACAAAATCTTGTACACTTCGAGTTTTTAGCTGAATTTTTTTGTGCATGCCAACAAAAATACAAAGATCACATCTACCAAGTTTGGGGCAAAAACTCCTTTCGAAATAATTTTAAAAAATCCCAAACCGCAAAAGTTTCAAAAATCATGAAAAATAGAAAATGAGTCGTCCTGCCATGAAACTTCACGTGAAGGCATAAGGGACCATTGTATGAATTTACAAGCCATAAAAATGGCGCTGGCACATAGAAATATGAAGATGTGCCTAAACCCACCTGCCACCCTATCGATCACCGGCTTGCGCATCCTGTCTCTCTGGCCGACGCAGTGCCCGCCCGCCCGCCCGCTCGCTCGTTTCGTCGGTTGGCTTAGGCATACGGAGTTTATTCCCAGTCTAAGATCATACCAGGCCGAGGGTCGTGGCAGCAGGATCGGTAGCACGCAGAGGGGGACTCGACTGATCCCCAGCTTACACATCCCGCCCTTTTGGCCGACTGAGCGCCCGTACGCTTGTTTCGTGGGTTGACTTAGGCATACGAGGTTCATTCCCAGTCTAAGCATACGGAGTTCATTCCCAGTCTAAGATCGGACCGAACCGAAGGATGCGATAAAACATGATGGAATCGAGCATGTGTCGGCGCTGCATTTTTCCTCACCAGGGCACCATTACTGAAGAACCTTACCGACGGCATTGTGCTTCCAATGATCGGGGGGGCCGAGGGGGTATGCACACATGATGTACGATGGGTGCTGGTACTTGGCCCTTATATTGGCCCCCTATCCCTTATCAAACCTCAAGAACTCACAACCCCTTAAAGAGCATTTGAGATTTTATAGGTTTGCTGCCAGTAGCCATTAAAATATCTGAAATAGGGACACTTTTTTCTAATGGTCACAAAATCTTGTACACTTCAAGTTTTTAGCTGAATTTTTTTATGCATCCCAACAAAAATACAAGGATCACGTCTACCAAGTTTGGGGCAAAAAATCCTTTCGAAAAAATTTTAGAAAATCCTGAACCGTAAAAAGTTTTGAAAATCATGAAAAATAGAAAACGAGTCGTCTTGCCATGAAACTTCACGTGAAGGCTTAAGGGACCATTGTATGATTTTACATGCCATAAAAATGGCATTGGCATGCAAAAATATGAAGATGTGCCTAAACCCACCTACCACCCTATCGATCCACGGCTTGCGCATCTCGTCTCTCTGGCCGACTTAGTGCCCACCCGTCCGTCCTCCCACTCATTTGGCTTAGGCAGACGGAGTTCATTCCCAGTCTAAGATCAAACCAGACTGAGGGTTACAGTAGCAGGATCGGCAGCACACAGAGGGGGACCCGACCAATCCCTGGCTTGCGCATCCCGCCCCTCTAGCTGGCTGAGTGTCCGCACACTCATTTCGTGGGTTGACTTAGGCATATGGAGTTCATTCCCAGTTGAAGATCGAACCGGACCGAGGGTTATGGTAGCACATGCTGGGCTTGAGCATATGCTGGTGTCACATTTTTCTTCATCAGGGCACCATCATCGGAGCATCACCGGAGAACCTGACCGGTGGCATTTGGCTACCGAAGACATTGGGGTTCCGATGATCGGGGGGCCGAGGGGGGTGTGCGCACATGATGTGTGATGAGTGCTAGTACTTGGCCCTTATATTGGCCCCCTATCCCTCATCAAACCTTGACAACTCACACACCCTTAAAGAGCATTTGAGATTTTACAGGTTTGCTACCAGTAGCCATTAAAGTGTCTAAAATGAGGCCACTTTTTTTGAATGGTGACAAAATCTTGTACACTTCGAGTTTTTAGCTGATTTTTTTTTGTACATGCAACAAAATACAAGGATCAGGTCTACCAAGTTTGGGGCCAAAACTCCTTCCAAAAAAATTTTAAAAAATCCCGAACCGCAAAAAATTTCAAAAATCGTGAAAAATAGAAAACGAGTCGCTTTGCCATGAAACTTCACGTGAAGGCTTAAGAGACCATTATATGAATTTACAACCCGTAAAAATGGCATTGGCATGCAGAAATATGAAGATGTACCTAAACCCACCTACCACCCTATCGATCCACGGCTTGCGCATCCCATCTCTCTGGCCGACGTAGTGCCTGCCCGCCCGCCCGCTCGCTCATTTCGTCGGTTGGCTTAGGCATACGGAGTTCATTCCCAGTCTAACATCGGATCGGATCGAGGGTTGCGGCAGTAGGATCGACAGTATGCAGATTGACCCAGTTGATCCCCAGCTTGTGCATCCCACCCCTCTGGCTGGCTGAGCACCCGCACGATCATTTCGTAGGTTGACTTAGGCATACGGAGTTCATTCCCAGTCTAAGCATACGGAGTTCATTCCCAGTCTAAGATCAGACTGGACCGAAGGTTACGGCAGCACATGCTGGGCTCGAGCATGTGCTGGTGCCGCATTTTTCTTTGCCGGGGCATCATCACCGGAGCATCGTCGGAGAACCTAGCCGACGACATTGGGGTTTCGGTGATCGAGGGGCCGGGGGGTTTGCGCACATGATTTACGATGGGCGCTGGTGTTTGGCCCTTATATTGGCCCCATATCCCTCATCAAACCTCGAGAACTCACACCCCCTTAAAGAGCATTTGAGATTTTACAGGTTTGCTGCCAATAGCCATTAAAGTGTTTGAAATAGGGACACTTTTTTCAAATGGTCACAAAATCTTGTACACTTCGAGTATTTAGCTCAATTTTTTTGTGCATTCCAACAAAAATACATGGATCACGTCTTTCAAGTTTGGGGCCAAAACTCCTTCGAAAAAAATTTTAAAAAATCTCGAACCGTAAAAAGTTTTGAAAATCGTGAAAAATAGAAAACGAGTCGTCTTGCCATAAAACTTCAAGTGAAGGCTTAAGGGACCATTGTATGAATTTACAAGCCATAAAAATGGCATTTGCTTGCAGAAATATGAAGATGTGCATAAACCCACCTACCACCCTATCGATCCATGGCTTGCGCATCCCGTCTCTCTGGCCGACGTAGTGCCCGCCTGCCCATCCGCCCGCTCATTTCGTCGGTTGGCTTAGGCATACGGAGTTCATTCCCAGTCTAACATTGGACCGGACCGAGGGTTGCGGCAGTACATGCTGGGCTCGGGCATGTGCTGGTGTCGCATTTTTCTTCGTCGAGGCACCATTGCCAGAACATCGCAGGAGAATTTGACCGACGTCATTGGGGTTCCGGCGAACGGGGGGGCCGGGGGGTGTGCCCACATGATGTGCGATGGGTGCTGGTACTTGGCCCTTACATTGGCCCCCTATCCCTCATCAAAGCTCAAGAACTCACACCACCTTAAAGAGCATTTGAGATTTTACAGGTTTGCTGCCCGTAGCCATTAAAGTGTCTGAAATGGGGACACTTTTTTCAAATGGTCACAAAATCTTGTACACTTGGAGTTTTTAGCTGAATGTTTTTGTGCATGCTAGCAAAAATATAAGGATCACATCTACCAACTTTGGGGCTAAAACTCCATCCGAAAAAATTTTAAAAAATCCCGAATCGTAAAATGTTTCGAAAATCATGAAAAATAGAAAACAAGTCGTCTTGCCATGAAACTTCACGTGAAGGCTTAAAGGACAATTGTATCAATTTACAAGCCATAAAAATGGCATTGGCACACAGAAATATGAAGATGTGCCTAAACCCACCTACCACCCTATCAATCCACGGCTTGCGCATCCCGTCTCTCTGGCCAGCGTAGTGCCCGCCCGCCTGCCCACCCGCCCGCTTGTTTCATCGGTTGGCTTAGGCATATGGAGTTTATTTCCAGTCTAAGATCAAAACAGACCGAGGGTTACGGTAGCAGGATCGGTAACACGCAGAGGGGGACCCGGCTGATCCCTGGCTTGCGCATCTCGCCCCTCTGGCCTGCTGAACGCTCGCCCGCCCGTTCGTTTCATCAGTGGGCTTAGGCATACGGAGTTCATTCCCAGTCTAAGCGTACGGAGTTCATTTCCAGTCTAAGATCGAACGGGACCAAGTGTTGCGGCAGCACATGCTGGGCTCAGGCATGTGCTGGTGCCGCATTTTTCTTCGTCGGGGCACCATCGCCGGAGCATCGTCGGAGAACCAGACCAACGGCATTGGGGTTCTGGCGATCGGGGGGGCCGGGGGGTGTGCGCAATTGATGTGCGGTGGGTGCTGGTACTTGGCCATTATATTGGCCCCCTATCCCTCATCAAACCTCGAGAACTCACACCCCCTTAAAGAGCATTTGAGATTTTATGGGTTTGCTGCCAGTAGCCATTAAAGTGTCTGAAATGGGGACACATTTTTCAAATGGTCACAAAATCTTGTACACTTCAAGTTTTTAGCTGAATGTTTTTTTGCATGGCACCAAAAATACAAGGATGACATCTACCAAGTTTGGGGCAAAAACTCCTTCCAAAAATTTTTTTCAAAATCCCGAACAGTAAAAAGTTTTCAACATCATGAAAAATAAAAAACGGGTCGTCTTGCCATGAAACTTCACGTGAAGGCTTAAGGGACCATTGTATCAATTTACAAGCCATAAAAATGACATTGGCACGTAGAAATATGAAGATGTGCCTAAACCCACCTACCACACTACCGATCCACGGCTTGTCGATCCTGTCTCTCTGGCTAGCGTAGTGCCCGCCCGCCCGCCTGCTCGTTTCTTCGGTTGGCTTGGGCATACGGAGTTCATTCCCAGTCTAAGATCAGACCGGATCGAGGGTTGCGGTAGCACAAGCTGGGCTCGGGCATTTGCTGGTGCCGTATTTTTCTTCACCGGGGCACCATCGTCGGAGCATCATCGGAGAACCTGACCGGCAGCATTGGGGTTCCGACGATCGGGGGGCCGGGGGGGTGTGTGCACATGATGTGCAATGGGTGCTGCTACTTGGCCCTTATATTGGCCCCCTATCCCTCATCAAACCTCGAGAACTCACACCGCCTTAAAATGCATTTGATATTTTACAGGTTTGCTGCCAGTAGCCATTAAAGTGTCTGAAATGGGGACACTTTTTTCAAATCGTCAAAAAATCTTGTACACTTCGAGTTTTTAGCTGAATTTTTGTGTGCATGCCAACAAAAGTACAAGGATCACGTCTACCAAGTTTGGGCCAAAAGCCCTTTCGAAAAAATTTTAAAAAATCCCGAACTATAAAAAGTTTCAAAAATCATGAAAAATAGAAAACGAGTCATCTTGCCATGAAACTTCACGTGAAGGCTTAAGGGACCACTGCATGAATTTACAAGCCATAATAATGGCATTGGCATGCAAAAATTTGCAGATGTGCCTAAACCCACCTACCACCCTATCGATCCACGGCTTGCGCATCCCGTCTCTCTGGTCGGCGTAGTGCCCGCCCGTCCGCTTGTTTTGTCGGTTGGCTTAGGCATACGTAGTTCATTCTCAATCTAAGCATATAGAGTTCATTCCCATTCTAAGATCGGATGGGACCAAGGGTTGCGGCAGCACATGCTGGGCTCGGGCATGTGCTGGTGCTGCATTTTTCTTCATCGGGGCACCATCGCCGGAGCATCGTCGGAGAACCTGATCGGCAGCATTGGGGTTCCGACGATCGGGGGTTCTGGGGGGGGTGCACACATGATGTGCGATGGGTGCTGGTAATTGGCCCTTATATTGGCCCCTACCCTCAACAAACCTTGAGAACTCACACCCCCTTAAAGCGCATTTGAGATTTTACAGGTTTGCTGCCAGTAGCCATTAAAGTGTCTCAAATGTGGACACTTTTTTCAAATGATCACAAAATCTTGTACACTTCTAGTTTTTAGCTGAATTTTTTTTTGCATGCCAACAAAAATACAAGGATCACGTTTACCAAGTTTGGGGCCAAAATTCCTTTCGAAAAAATTTTAAAAAATCCCAAATCGGAAAAAGTTTCAAAAATCGTGAAAAATAGAAAACGAGTCATCTTGCCATGAAACTTCACGTGAAGGCTTAAAAGACCATTGTATGAATTTACAAGCCATAAAAATGGCATTGGCACGTATAAGTATGAAGATGTGATTAAACCCACCTAGCACCCTATCGATCCATGGCTTGCGCATCCCGTCTCTCTGGCCGGCGTAGCGCCCACCCGCCCGTCCACCCACTCGTTTCATTGGTTGGCATAGGCATTCAGAGCTCATTCCCAGTCTAAGATTGAACTGGACCAAGGGTTACGGCAGCAGGATCGGCAGCACGCAGAGGAGGACCCAGCTGATCGCCGGCTCGTGCATCCCGCCCCTCTGGCCGGCTGAGCGCCTGCACGCTCGTTTCATGAGTTGACTTAGGCATACAGAGTTCATTCCCAGTCTAAGCATACGAAGTTCATTCCCAGACTAAGATCGGACCAGACCGAAGGTTGCGGCAGCACATGCTGGGCTCGAGCATATGTTGGTGTCGTATTTTTCTTCCCCGGGGTACCATCGCCGGAGCATCGTCGGAGAACATGACCGGCGGCATTGGGGTTTCGGTGATCGGGTGGGCCGGGGGGGTGTGCGCACATGATGTGCGATGGCTGCTGGCACTTGGCCCTTATTTTGGCCCCCTATCCCTCATCAAACCTCGAGAACTCACAAACCCTTAAAGTGCGTTTGAGATTTTACAGGTTTGCTGCCAGTAGCCATTAAAGTGTCTGAAATGGAGACAGTTTTTTCAAATGTCACAACATCTTGTACACTTCGAGTTTTTAGCTGAATTGTTTTATGCATGCCAACAAGAAGACAAGGATCATGTCTACCAAGTTTGGGGTCAAAAATCCTTCCAAAAAAATTTAAAAAATCCTAAACCGCAAAAAGTTTCAAAAATCATGAAAAATAGAAAACGAGTCGTCTTGCCATGAAACTTCACGTGAAGGCTTAAGGGACCATTGTATGAATTTACAAGCCATAAAAATGGCATTGGCATGCAGAAATATGAAGATGTGCCTAAACCTACATACCACCCTATTGATCCACGGCTTGTGCATCCCATCTCTCTGGCCGACGTAGTACCCGCCCGCCCGCCCGCCCACCCGCTCGTTTTGTCAGTTGGCTTAGGCATACCGAGTTCATTCCCAGTCTAAGATCGGACCGGATCGAGGGTTGTGGCAGCACATGTTGGGCTCAAGCATGTGCTGGTGCCGTATTTTTCTTCGTCGGGGCACCATCGCCAGAGCATCACCGGAGAACCTGACCGGCGGCATTGGGGTTTTGGCGATCGGGGGGGCCGGGGGGTGTGCGCACATGATGTGCGATGGGCGCTGGTACTTGGGCCCATATTTTGGCCCCATATCCCTCATCAAACCTCAAGAACTCACAACCCCTTAAAGTGCATTTGAGATTTTACAGGTTTGCGGCCAGTAGCCATTAAAGTGTCTGAAATGGGGACACTTTTTTCAAATGGTCACAAAATCTTGTACACTTTGAGTTTTTAGCTGATTTCTTTTGGGCATGCCAAAAAAAATGCAAGGATCACATCTACCAAGTTTGGGGCCAAAACGCCTTCCAAAAAAATTTTAAAAAATCCCGAACCACAAAATGTTTCGAAAATCATGAAAAATAAAAAAAGAGTCATCTTGCCATGAAACTTCACGTGAAGGTTTAAGGGACCATTGTATGAATTTACAAGCAATAAAAATGGCATTGGCATGCAGAAATATGAAGATGTACCTAAACCCACCTACCACCCTATCGATCCACAGCTTGCGCATCCCGCCTCTCTGGCCGACGTAGAGCCCGCCTGCCCGCCCGCCCGCTCGTTTCGTCGGTTGCTTTAGGCATACGGAGTTCATTCCCAGTCTAAGATGGAATCGATTTGAGGGTTATGGCAGCAAGATAAGCAGCACGTAGAAAGGGACCCGGCCGATCCCTGGCTTGCGCATCCCGCCCCTCTGGTCGGCTGAGCGCCCGCACGCTCGATTCATGGGTTGACTTAGGCATACGGAGTTCATTCCCAGTCTAAGCATACAAAGTTCATTCCCAATCTAAGATCAGACCGGACCAAGGGTTATGGTAGCACATACTGGACTCGGGCATGTGCTGGTGCCACATTTTTCTTCGTCGGGGCACCATCGCCAGAGCATCGCCAGAGAACCTGACTGGCGACATTGGGGTTTCGACGATCGGGGGGGCCGGGTTGGCTGTGCGCACAAGATGTGCGATGGGTGCTGATACTTGGCCCTTATATTGGCCCCCTATCCCTCATCGAACCTCGAGAACTCACACTCCCTTAAAGAGCATTTGAGATTTTACAGGTTTACTACCAGTAGCCATTAAAGTGTCTGAAATGGGGACACTTTTTTCAAATGGTCAAAAAATCTTGTACACTTCGATTTTTTAGCTGAATTTTTTTGTGCATGCCAAAAAAAATACAAGGATCACGTCTACCAAGTTTGGGGCCAAAACTCCTTCCAAAAAATTTTTAAAAAATCCCAAACCGAAAAAAGTTTCAAAAATTATGAAAAATAGAAAATGAGTCGTCTTGCCATGAAACTTCACGTGAAGGCTTAAGGGACCATTGTATGAATTTACAAGCCATAAAAATGGCATTGGCATGTAGAAATATGAAGATGTGCCTAAACCCACCTACCACCCTATCAATCCACGGCTTGCGCATCCCGTCTCTCTAGCAAGCATAGTGCCCGCCCGCCTGTCCGCCCCTCATTTCGTCGGTTGGCTTAGGCATATGGAGTTCATTCCCAGTCTAAGATAAGACCGGATCGAGGGTTGCAGGAGTAGGATTGGTAGCACCTAGAGGGGGACCCGATCGATCCCGACTTGCGCATCCCGCCCCTCTGGCTGGCTGCACGCCCGCACGCTCATTTCGTGGCATTACTTAGGCATACAGAGTTCATTCCCAGTCTAAGATCAAATCGGACTGAGGGTTGTGGCAACACATGCTGGGCTCGGGCATGTGCTGGTGCCGTATTTTTCTTCGCCGGGGCACCATCGTCGGATGGCATTGGGGTTCCGGCGATCGGGGGGCCGAGGGGTGTGCACACATGATGTGCGATGGGTGCTGGTGCCGCATTTTTCTTCGTCGGGGCATGTGCTGGTGCCACATTTTTCTTCGTCGGGGCACCATCGCCAGAGCATCATCAGAGAACCTAACCGGCGACATTGGGGTTTCGGCGATCGGGTGAGCCGGGTGGGGTGTCCGCACATGATGTGCTATGGGTGCTGGTACTTGGCCCTTATATTGGCCCCCTATCCCTCATCAAACCTCAAGAACTCACACCCCCTTAAAGGGCATTTGAGATTTTACAGGTTTACTGGCAGTAGCCATTAAAGTGTCTGAAATGGGGACACTTTTTTCAAATGGTCACAAAATATTGTACACTTCGAGTTTTTTGCTAAATTTTTTTTTGCATGCCAACAAAAATACAAGGATCACGTCTACCAAGTTTGGGGCCAAAACTCCTTCCGAAAGAATTTTAAAAAATCCAGAACCGTAAAAAGTTTAGAAAGTCGTGAAAAATAGAAAACGTGTCGTCTTGCCATGAAACTTCACGTGAAGGCTTAAGGGACCATTGTATGAATTTACAAGCCATAAAAATGGAATTGGCATGCAGAAATATGAAGATGTGCCTATACCCACCTACCACCCTATCGATCCACGACTTGCGCAACCCGTCTCTCTGGCTGGCGTAGTGCCCCCTGACCGCCCGCCCACTCGTTTCGTCGGTTGGCTTAGACATACGAAGTTCATTCCTAGTCTAGGATCAGATTGGACTGAGGGTTGTAGCAGCAGGATTGGCAGCACGTAGAGGGGACCCGATCGATCACCGGCTTACGAATCCTGCCCCTCTGGCCGGCTGAGCGCCCGCACGCTCGTTTTGTGGGTTGACTTAGGCATACGGAGTTCATTGCCAGTCTAAGCATACGAAGTTCATTCCCAGTCTAAGATCGCACCAGACCGAGGGTTATGGCAGCCATGCTGGGCTCGGGCATGTGCTGGAGCCGCATTTTTCTTCACCAGGGCACCATTGCCGGAGCATCGCTGGAGAACTTGACCAGCGGCATTGGGGTTCCGACGATCGGGGGGGCCGGGGGGGTGTGTGCACATGATGGGTGATGGGTGCTGGTACTTGGCCCTTATATTGGCCCTCTATCCGTCATCAAACCTTGAGAACTCACACCCTCTTAAAGAGCATTTGAGATTTTACAGTTTGCTGCTAGTAGCCATTAAAGTGTCTAAAATGGGGACACTTTTTTCAAATGGTCAAAAAATCTTGTACACTTCGAGTTTTTAGCTGAATTTTTTTGTGCATACTAAAAAAAATACAAGCATCATGTCTACCAAGTTTGGGGCAAAACTCCATCTGAGAAAATATAAAAAAACTCGAACCGTAAAAAGTTTCAAAAATCATGAAAAATAGAAAACGAGTCACCTTGCCATGAAACTTCACGTGAAGGCTTAAGGGACCATTGTATGAATTTACGAGCCATAAAAATGGCATTGGCACGCAGAAATATAAAGATGTGCCTAAACCCACCTACCGCCCTATCGATCCACGGCTTGCGCATCCCGTCTCTTTGGCCGGTGTAGTGCCCGCCCGCCCGCCCGCCAGCTCGTTTCGTCGGTTGGCTTAGGCATACGGAGTTCATTCCCAGTCTAAGATCAGACCAGACCGAGGGTTATGGTAGTAGGATCGGCAGCACACAGAAGGGGACCCGGCCGATCCTCGGCTTTCGCATCCTGCCCCTCTGGCTGGCTGAGTGCCTGCACGTTCGTTTCGTGGGTTGACTTAGGCATACGGAGTTCATTCCCAGTCTAAGCATACGGAGTTCATTCCCAGTCTAACATCGAACCAGACTGAGGGTTGCAGCAGCACATGCTCGGCTTGGGCATATGCTAGTGCCACATTTTTCTTCGTCGGGGCACCATCGCTGGAGCATCGTCGGAGAACCTGACCGGCGGCATTGGGGTTCCGACGATCGGGGGGACCTGTGGGGTGTACGCACATGATGTTGGATGGGTGCTGGTACTTGGCCCTTATATTGGCCCCCTATCCCTCATCAAACCTTGAGAACTCACACCCCTTGAAAGAGCATTTGAGATTTTACAGGTTTATTGCCAGTAGCAATTAAAGTGTCTGAAATGGTGACACTTTTTTCAAATGGTCATAAAATCTTGTACACTTTGAGTTTTTAGCTGAATTTTTTTGTGCATGCCAACAAAAGTACAAGGATCACATCTAACAAGTTTGGGCCAAAACTTCTTCCGAAAAAATTTTAAAAAATCCCAAACCGTAAAAACCTTCGAAAATCGTGAAAAATAGAAAACGAGTCGTCTTGCCATGAAACTTCACGTGAAGGCTTAGGGGACCATTGTATGAATTTACAAGCCATAAAAATGGCATTGGCACACAGAAATATGAAGATGTGCCTAAACCCACCTACCACTCTATCGATTCACGGCTTGCGCATCTCGTCTCTCTGGCCCGCCCGCCCGCCCGCCCGTTTCGTCGGTTGGCTTAGGCATACGGAGTTCATTCCCAGTCTAAGATCGGACCAGACTGAGGGTTGTAGCAGCACGCAAAGGGGGACCCGGTCGATCCCCAGCTTACGCATCTTGCCCCTCTGGCCGGCTGAGCACCTACACGCTCGTTTCATGGGTTGACTTAGGCATACGGAGTTCATTTCCAGTCTAAGCATACGGAGTTCATTCCCAGTCTAAGATCAAACCAGACCGAGGGTTGCGATAGCACATGCTGGGCTCGGGCATGTGCTGGTGCCGTATTTTTCTTCGCCAGGGCACCATCGCCGGAGCATCACCGGAGAACCTGACCGGCGACATTGGGGTTCCGGTGATCGTGGGGGGCGGGGTGTACGCACATGATGTGCGATGGGTGCTGGTACTTGGCCCTTATATTGGCCACCTATCCTTCATCAAAGCTCGAGAACTCACACCCCCTTAACGAGCTATTGAGATTTTAAAGGTTTGCATCCAGTAGCAATTAAAGTGTCTGAAATGGGGACACTTTTTTCAAATGGTCACAAAATCTTGTACACTTCGAGTTTTTAGCTGAATTTTTTTATGCATGCCAAAAAAGTACAAGGATAATGTCTACCAAGTTTGGGGCCAAAACTGCTTTCGAAAAAATTTTAAAAAATCCCGAACCATAAAAAGTTTCAAAAATTATGAAAAATAGAAAACGAGACGTCGTGCCATGAAACTTCACGTGAAGGCTTAAGGGACCATTGTATGAATTTACAAGCCATAAAAATGGCATTGGCACATAGAAATATGAAGATGTGCCTAAATCCACCTACCACCTTATCGATCCACGGCTTGCACATCCCGTCTCTCTGGCCGACGTAGTGCTCGCTCGCCCACCCGCCCGCTCATTTCGTCGGTTGGCTTAGGCATACGGAGTTCATTCCCAATCTAAGATCGGACCAGACTGAGGGTTGCAGCAGCACACAGAGGGGGACCCGGTCGATCCCCAGCTTACGCATATCGCCCCTCTGGCCGACTGAGCACCCACACGCTCGTTTCATGGGTTGACTTAGGCATACGGAGTTCATTCCCAGTCTAAGCATACGGAGTTCATTCCCAGTCTAAGATCAGACCGGACCGAGGTTTACGATAGCACATGTTGGGCTCGGGCATGTGCTGGTGCCGTATTTTTCTTCGCCAGGGCACCATCGCCGGAGCATCACCGGAGAACCTGACCGGCGGCATTGGGGTTCCGGTGATCGTGGGGGGCGGGGGGGTGTGCGCACATGATGTGCGATGGGTGCTGGTACTTGGCCCTTATATTGGCCCCCTATCCCACATCAAACCTCGAGAACTCACACCCCCTTAAAGAGCTATTGAGATTTTAAAGGTTTGCTGCCAGTAGCAATTAAAGTGTCTGAAATGGGG
Organism: Durio zibethinus; assembly: GCF_002303985.1. Next base: position 13,277,430 of record NW_019167827.1, read on the forward strand.
ACATTTTTTTCAAATGGTCACAAAATCTTGTGCACTTCGAGTTTTTAGCTGAATTTTTTTATGCATGCCAAAAAAATACAAGGATAACGTCTACCAAGTTTGGGGCCAAAAAATTCTTTCAAAAAAATTTTAAAAAATCCCGAACCGTAAAAAGTTTCAAAAATCATGAAAAATAGAAAACGAGTCGTCGTGCCATGAAACTTCACGTGAAGGCTTAAGGGACCACTGTATGAATTTACAAGCCATAAAAATGGCATTGGCACGTAGAAATATGAAGATGTGCCTAAACCCACCTACCACCTTATCGATCCACGGCTTGCACATCCCGTCTCTCTGGCCGACGTAGTGCTCGCCCGCCCGCTCATTTCGTCGGTTGGCTTAGGCATACGGAGTTCATTCCCAGTCTAAGCATACGGAGTTCATTCCTAGTCTAAGATCAGATCGGACCGAGGGTTGCGACAGCACATGCTGGGCTCGGGTATGTGCTGGTGCCGCATTTTTCTTCATCGGGGCACCATCGCCGGAGCATCGCCGGAGATCCTGATCGACGGCATTGGGGTTCTGGCGATCGGGGGGGCTGGGGGGTGTGAGCACATGATGTGCGATGGGTGCTGGTACTTGGCCCTTATATTGGCCCCCTATCCCTCATCAAACCTTGAGAACTCACACCCCCTTAAAAAGCATTTGAGATTTTACAGGTTTGCTGCCAGTAGCCATTAAAGTGTCTGAAATGGGGACACTTTTTTCAAATGGTCTCAAAATCTTGTACACTTCGAGTTTTTAGCTGATTTTTTTTGTGCATGCCAACAAAAATACAAGGATCACGTCTACCAAGTTCGGGGCAAAGACTACTTCCAAAAAAATTTTTAAAAATCCTGAACCGTAAAAAGTTTCCAAAATCGTGAAAAATAGAAAATGAGTCGTCTTGCCATAAAACTTCACGTGAAGGCTTAAGGGACCATTGTAGGAATTTACATGCCATAGAAATGGCATCGGCACGCAAAAATATGAAGATGTGCCTAAACATACCTACCACCGTATCAATCCACGGCTTGCGTATCCCGTCTCTCTGCCCGACGTAATGCCCGTCCGCCTGCCCGCCCACTCGTTTCGTCGGTTGGCTTAGGCATACGGAGTTCATTCCCAGTCTAAGATTGAAGCAAATCAAAGGTTGTGGCAATAGATTGGCAGCACGTAGAGGGGGACCCGACCGATCCCCGGCTTGCGAATCCTGCCCCTCTGGTCGGTTGAGCGCACGCACGCTCGTTTCGTGGGTTGACTTAGGCATATAGAGTTCATTCCCAATCTAAGCATACGGAGTTCATTTCCAGTCTAAGATCGGACCAGACCGAGGGTTACGACAGCACATGCTGGGCTCGAGCATGTGCTAGTGCCGCATTTTTCTTCGTCGGGGCACCATCGTTGGAGCATCGCCGTAGATCCTGACCGACGACATTGGGGTTCTGGCGATCAGTGGGCCAGGGGGTGTGAGCACATGATGTGCGATGGGTGCTGGTACTTGGCCCTTATATTGGCCCCCTATCCCTCATCAAACCTCAAGAACTCACACCCCCTTTAAGAGCATTTGAGATTTTTCAGGTTTGCTGCCAGTAGGCATTAAAGTGTCTGAAATGGGGACACTTTTTTCAAATGGTCACAAAATCTTGTACACTTCGAGTTTTTAGCTAAATTTTTTTGTTCATGCCAAAAAAAATACAAGCATCACGTCTACTAAGTTTAGGGCCAAAACTCCTTCTGAAAAAATTTTAAAAAATCCCGAACCGTAAAAAGTTTCAAAAATCATGAAAAATAGAAAACAAGTCGTCTTGCCATGAAACTTCACGTAAAGGCTTAAGGGACCATTGTATGAATTTATAAGCCATAAAAATGGCATTGGCACATAGAAATATGAAGATGTGCCTAAACCCACCTACCACCTTATCGATCCACGGCTTGCACATCCCGTCTCTCTGGCCGACGTAGTGCTCGCCCGCCCGCCCGCTCGTTTCATCGGTTGGCTTAGGCATACGGAGTTCGTTCCCAATCTAAGATCGGACTGGACCGAGGGATGCGTCAGCAGGATCGGCAGCACGTAGAGGGCGACCCAGCCGATCCTCGACTTGCGCATTCTGCCCCTCTGGCCGGCTGAGCGGTCACATGCTCGTTTTATGGGTTGACTTAGGCATATGGAGTTCATTCCCAGTCTAAGCATGCGGAGTTCATTCCCAGTCTAAGATCGAATTAGACCGAGGGTTGTGGCAGCACATGCTGGGCTCGGGCATGTGCTGGTGCCGTATTTTTCTTCGTCGGGGTACCATCGTCGGAGAACCTGACCGGCGACATTGGGGTTCCGACGATTGAGGGGACCGGGGGCGTGTGCACACATGATGTGCGATGGGTGCTGGTACTTGGCCCTTATATTGGCCCCCTATCCCTCATCAAACCTCAAGAACTCACACCCCTTAAAGAGCATCTGAGATTTTACAGGTTTGCTGCCAGTAGCCATTAAAGTGTTTAAAATGGGGACACTTTTTTTAAATGGTCACAAAATCTTGTACACTTCGAGTTTTTAGCTGAATGTTTTTGTGCATGCCAAAAAAAATACAAGGATCATGTCTACCAAGTTTGTGGCCAAAAATCCTTCCAAAAACATTTTAAAAAATCTCGAACCGATAAAAGTTTAAAAAATCATGAAAAATAGAAAACGAGTTGTCTTGCCATAAAACTTGACGGGATGGCTTAAGGGACCATTGTATGAATTTACAAGCCATAAACATGGCATTGGCACGTAGAATATATGATGATGTGCCTAAACCCACCTGCCACCCTATCGATCCACGGCTTGCGCATCCCGTCTCTCTGGTCGGCTTAGTGCCCGCCCGCCTGCCTGCTCGTTTCGTCGGTTGGCTTAGGCATACGGAGTTCATTCCCAGTCTAAGATTGGACCAGATCGAGTGTTACGGTAGCAAGATCAGCAACATGTAGAGGGGGACCCGGTCGATCCCCGACTTGTGCATCCTGCCCATCTGGCCGGCTGAGCGCCCGTACGCTCATTTCGTGGGTTGACTTGGGCATATGGAGTTCATTCCCAGTCTAAGCATGCGGAGTTCATTCCCAGTCTAAGATCGGACGGAATCGAGGGTTGTGGCAGCACATGCTGGGCTTGGGTATGTGCTGTTGCCGTATTTTTCTTCACCGAGGCACCATCGCCGAAGCATCGTCGGAGAACCTGACCAGCGGCATTGGGGTTCAGCGATCGGGGGGGCCGGGGGGGGTGTGCGCACATGATGTGCGATGGGTGCTGGTACTTGGCCCTTATATTGGCCCCCTATCCCTCATCAAAGCTCGAGAACTCACACCCCCTTAACGAGCATTTGAGATTTTACAGGTTTGCTACCAGTAGCCATTAAAGTGTCTGAAATGGGGACACCTTTTTCAAATGGTCAAAAAATCTTGTACACTTCGAGTTTTTAGCTGAAATTTTTTGTGCAAGCCAACAAAAATACAAGGATCACGTCTACCAAGTTTGGGGCCAAAAATCCTTCCAAAAACATTTTAAAAAATCCCGAATCGTAAAAAGTTTCAAAAATCTTGAAAAATAGAAAACGAGTCGTCTCGCCATAAAACTTGACGGGATGGCTTAAGGGACCATTGTATGAATTTACAAGCCATAAAAATGGCATTGGCAGGGAGAAATATGAAGATGTGCCTAAACCCACCTACCACCATATTGATCCACGGCTTGCGCATCCCGTCTCTCTGGCCGACTTAGTGCCCGCCCGCCCGTCCGCTCGTTTTGTCGGTTGGCTTAGGCATACGGAGTTCATTCCCACTCTAAGATCGGACCGGATTAAGGGTTGGGGTAGCAGGATTGACAGCACATAGAGGGGGACCCAACCAATCCCAGGCTTTCACATCCCGCCCCTCTGACCGGCTGAGTGCCCGCACGCTAGTATTATAGGTTGACTTAGGTATACGGAGTTCATTCCCAGTCTAAGCATACGGAGTTCATTCCAGTCTAAGATCGAACGAGACCGAGGGTTGCGACAGCACATGCTGGGCTAGGGCATATTGGCCCCCTATCCCTCATCAAACCTTAAGAACTCACACCCCCTTAAAGAGCATTTGAGATTTTATAGGTTTGCTGTCGGTAGCCATTAAAGTGTCTTAAATGGGGATACTTTTTTCAAATGGTCACAAAATCTTGTACACTTTGAGTTTTTAGCTGAATTTTTTTGTGCATGCCAACAAAAATACAAGGATCACGTCTAAAAAATTTTAGGGCCAAAACTCCTTCCGAAAAAATTTTAAAAAATCTCAAACCGTAAAAAGTTTTAAAAATCATGAAAAATAGAAAACGAGTCGTCTTGCCATGAAACTTCACGTGAAGCCTTCAGGGACCATTGTATGAATTTACAAGCCATAAAAAAGGCATTGTCATGCAAAAATATGAAGATGTGCCTAAACCCACCTACCACCCTATCTATCCACGGCTTGCGCTTCCCGTCTCTCTAGTCGACGTAGTGCCTACCCGCCCGCCCGCCCGCTCGTTTCGTCGGTTAGCTTAGGCATATGAAGTTCATTCCCAGTCTAAGATCAGATCCGACTGAGGGTTGCGGTAGCAGGATCGGCAGCACGCAGAGGGGGACCCGACCGATCCCCAGCTTATGCATCCTGCCCCTCTGGACGGCTGAGAGCCCGCACGCTCGTTTTGTTTGTTGACTTAGGCATATGGAGTTCATCACCAGTCTAAGATCGGATTGGACCGAGGGTTGCAGCAGTACATGCTAGGCTCGGGCATGTGCTGGTGCCACACTTTTCTTCATGGGGGCACCATCGTCGGAGCATCACCGTAGAACCTGTCCGACGGCAATGGGGTTCCGACGATCGGGGGTGCCAAGGGGGTGTTCGCACATGATGTGCGATGGGTGCTGGTACTTGGCCATTATATTTGCCCCCTATCCCTCATCAAACCTCAAGAACTCACACCCCCTTAAAGAGAATTTGAGATTTTACAGGTTTGTTGCCAGTAGCCATTAAAGTATCTAAAATGGGGACACTTTTTTCAAATGGTCACAAAATCTTGTACAATTTGAGTTTTTAGCTGAATTTTTTTGTAAATGTCAAAAAAAATACAAGGATCACGTCTACCAAGTTTCGGCCCAAAAATCCTTAGGAAAAAATTTTAAAAAATCCCGAACCGCAAAAAGTTTCGAAAATCTTGAAAAATAGAAAACGAGTCGTCTTGCCATGAAACTTCACGTGAAGGCTTAAGGGACCATTGTATGAATTTACAAGCCATAAAAATGGCATTGGCATGCAGAAAAATGAAGATGTGCCTAAACCCACCTACCACCCTATCGATCCATGGCTTGCACATCCCGTCTCTCTGGCCGATGTAGTGCCCGCCAGCCCACCCGCCCGCTCGCCCGCTCATGTCGTCGGTTGGCTTAGGCATACAGAGTTCATTCCCAGTCTAAGATCAGACCGGACCGAGGGTTGTGGTAGTAGGATCAGCAGCACACAGTGGGGGACCCAACCGATCTCCGTCTTATGCATCCTGCCCCTCTGGCCGGCTGAGCGCCCGTACGCTCATTTTGTGGTTTGACTCAGGCATACGGAGTTCATTCCTTGTGTAAGATCGGACTGAACCGAGGGTTGCATAAGCACATGCTGGGCTCGGGCATGTGCTGGTGCCACATTTTTCTTTGTCGGGGCACCATCACCGGAGCATCATCGGAGAACCTGACCGATGGCATTGGGGTTTCGACGATCGGGGGGTTCGAAGGGGGTGTGCGCACATGATGTGTGATGGGTGCTGTTACTTGGCCCTTATATTGGCCCCCTATCCCTCATCAAACCTTGAGAACTCACACCCCCTTAAACAACATTTGAGATTTTATAGGTTTGCTGCCAGTAGCCATTAAAGTGTCTTAAATAGGGACACTTTTTTCAAATGGTCACAAAATCTTATACACTTCGAGTTTTAGCTGAATTTTTTTGTGCATGCCAAAAAAAATACAAGGATCATGTCTACCAAGTTTGGGGCCAAAACGCCTTCCAAAAAAATTTTAAAAAATCCTGAAACGTAGAAAGTTTCAAAAATCATGAAAAATAGAAAACGAGTCGTCTTGCCATGAAACTTCACATGAAGGCTTAAGGGACCATTGTATGAATTTACAAACCATAAAAATGGCATTAGCATGTAGAAATATGAAGATGTGCCTAAACCCACCTACCACCCTATCGATCCACGGCTTGCGCATCCCATCTCTCTGGCCAGCGTAGTGCCTTCCCGCCCGCTCGTTTCATCAATTGGCTTACGCATATGGAGTTCATTCCCAGTCTAAGATTGGATCAGACTGAGGGTTGCAGCAGCAGTATTGACAGTACGTAGAGGGGGACCCGATTGATCCCCGACTTGGCATCCCACCCCTCTGGCTGGTTGAGCGCCCGCACGCCGTTTCGTGGGTTGACTTGGGCATACGGAGTTCATTCCCAGTCTAAGCATATGGAGTTCATTCCAGGTCTAAGATCGGACCAGACCGAAGGTTACGACAGCACATGCTGGGCCTGGGCATGTGCTGGTGCCGCATTTTTCTTCGTCGGGGCACCATCATTGGAGCATCACCGGAGAACCTGACCGACGGCATTGGGGTTCCGACGATCGATGAGGCCGGGGGGTGTGTGTGCACATGATGTGCGATGGGTGCTGGTACTTGACCCTTATATTCACCCCCTATCCCTCATCAAACATCGAGAACTCACACCCCCTTAAAGAGCATTTGAGATTTTACAGGATTGCTGCTAGTAGCCATTAAAGTGTCTAAAATGGGGACACTTTTTTCAAATGGTTACAAAATCTTGTACACTTCAAATTTTTAGCTGAATTTTTTTGTACATGCTAACAAAAATACAAGTATCACATCTACCAAGTTTGGGGCCAAAATTACTTGTGAAAAATGTTTAAAAAATCCCGAACCATAAAAAGTTTCAAAAATCGTGAAAAATAGAAAACGAGTCGTCTTGCCATGAAACTTCACGTGAAGGCTTAAGGGACCGTTGTATGAATTTACAAGCCATAAAAATGGCACTGGCATGTAGAAATATGAAGATGTACCCAAACGCACCTACCACCCTATCCATCCACGGCTTGCGCATCCCGTCTTTCTGGCCGGCGTAGTGCCCACCCGTCCGCCCGCCCGCCCGCTCGTTTCATCGGTTGGCTTAGGCAGATGGAGTTCATTCCGAGTCTATGATCAGACCGGACCAAGGGTTACGGCAGCAAGATTGATAGCACGTAAAAGGGGACTCGACCGATCCCCAGCTTGCGCATCCCGCCCCTCTGGTCGGTTGAGCGCCCGCACGCTCATTTCATGGGTTGACTTAGGCATACGGAGTTCATTCCCAGTCTAAGCATATGGAGTTCATTCCCAGTATAAGATCGGATCAGACCGAGGGTTGCGGCAGCAGATACTGGGCTCGGGCATGTGTTGGTGCTGCATTTTTCTTCGTCGGGACACCATCGTCGGAGCATCGTCGGAGAACCTGAATGACGGCATTGGGGTTCTGACGATCGGGTGGGCCGGGGGGGGTGTGCGCACATGATGTGCAATGGGTGCTGGTACTTGGCCCTTATATTGGCCCCCTATCCCTCATCAAACCTCCAGAACTCACAGCCCCTTAAAGAGCATTTGAGATTTTACAGGTTTGCTGCAAGTAGCCATTAAAGTGTCTGAAATGGGGATATTTTTTTCAAATGGTAACAAAATCTTGTACACGTCGAGTTTTTAGCTGAATTTTTATGTGCATGCCAAAAAAAATACAAGGCTCACATCTACCAAGTTTGAGGCCAAAAATCCATCCAAAAAAATTTTTAAAAATCTCGAACTGCGAAAAGTTTCAAAAATCATGAAAAATAGAAAACGACTCGACTTGCCATGAAACTTCACGTGAAGGCTTAAGGGACCATTGTATGAATTTACAAGTAATAAAAATGGCATTGGCATGCAAAAATATGAAGATGTGCCTAAACCCACCTACCACCCTATCGATCCACAGCTTTCGCATCTCGTCTTTCTGGCCGGCGTAGTGCCCGCTCGCATGCCCGCCCGCTCTTTTCGTCGGTTGGCTTAGGCATACGGAGTTCATTCCTAGTCTAAGATCAGACCAGACCGAGGGTTGTGGCAGCAAGATCGGTAGCATGTAGAGGGGGACCCCGTTGATCCTCGCCATACGCATCCTGCCTCTCTGGCCGGCTGAGCGCCCGCACGCTCATTTCGTGGGTTGACTTAGGCATACGGAGTTCATTCCCAGTCTAAGCATACGGAGCTGATTCCCAATCTAAGATCAGGTCAGATTGAGGGTTACGACAGTAATACTGAGCTCGGCCATGTGCTGGTGCCGTATTTTTCTTCGTCGGGGCACCATCGCCGGAGCATCACCGGAGAACCTGATCGGCGGCATTGGGGTTTCGGCGATCGGGGGAATGGGGGGTGTGCGCACATGATGTGTGATGGGTGCTGGTAATTGGCCCTTATATTGGCCCCCTCTCCCTCATCAAACCTCGAGAACTCACACCCTCTTAAAGAGCATTTGAGATTTTACAAGTTTGCTGCTAGTAGCCATTAAAGTGTCTATAATGGGGACACTTTTTTCAAATGGTCACAAAATCTTGTACACTTTGAGTTTTTTAGCTGAATATTTTTGTGCATGCCAACAAAAATACAAGGATCACGTCTACCAAGTTTGGGGCCAAAACTCCTTCCAAAGAAATTTTAAAAAATTTTGAACCGTAAAAAGTTTCGAAAATCGTGAACAATAGAAAATGAGTCGTCTTGCCATGAAACTTCACGTGAAGGCATAAGGGACCATTGTATGTATTTACAAGCCATCAAAATGGCATTGGCACGTAGAAATATGAGGATGTGCCTAAACCCACCTACCACCCTATCAATCCACGGCTTGCACATCCCGTCTCTCTGGCCAACATAGTGCCTGCCCGCCTGCCCACTCGTTTCGTCGGTTGGCTTAGGCATACAAAGTTCATACCCAGTCTAAGATCAAACCGGACTTAGGGTTGCGGCAGTAGGATCGGCAGCACGCAGAGGGGGACCCGACCGATCCCCGGCTTACGCATCCCGCCCCTCTGGTGGCTGAGCGCATCCACGCTCATTTGGTGGGTTGACGTAGGCATACAGAGTTCATTCCCAGTCTAAGATCAGACCGGATCGAGGGTTGCGACGGCACATGCTTCGCTCGGGCATGTGCTGGTGCCGTAGTTTTCTTCGTCGGGCCACCATCGCCAGAGCATCATTGGAGAACCTGACCGATGGCATTGGGGTTTCGGCGATCGGGGGGGGCCGGGGGGGTGTGCGCACATGATGTGCGGTGGGTGCTGGTACTTGGCCCTTATATTGGCCCCCTATCCCTCATCAAACCTCAAGAACTCACACCCCCTTAAAGAGCATTTGAGGTTTTACAGGTTTGCTGCCAGTAGCCATTAAAGTGTCTGAAATGGGTACACTTTTTTCAAATGGTCACAAAATCTTGTACACTTCGAGTTTTTAGCTAATTTTTTTTATGCATACCAACAAAAATACAAGGATCACGTCTGCCAAGTTTGGGGCCAAAAATCCTTCCGAAAAAATTTTAAAAAATCTCGAACCGTAAAAAGTTTCAAAAATCATGAAAAATAGAAAAGAGTCGTCTTGCCATGAAACTTCACGTGAAGGCTTAAGGGACCATTGTATGAATTTACAAGCCATAAAAATGGCATTGGCACGCAAAAATATGAAGATGTGAATAAACCCACCTACCACCCTATCGATCCACGGCTTGCGCATCCCGTCTCTCTGGCCGGCATAGTGCCCGCCCGCCCGTCCACCCGCTCGTTTCGTCGGTTGGCTTTGGCATATGGAGTTCATTCCCAGTCTAAGATTGGACCGAATCATGGGTTGCGGTAGCAGGATCAGCAGCACGCAGAGGGGGACCCGATCGATCCCCGGCTTGCGCATCCTGCCCCTCTGGTCGGCTAAGCACCCGCACGCTCATTTCGTGGGTTGACTTAGGCATACGGAGTTCATTCCCAGTCTAAGCATACGGACTTCATTCCCACTCTAAGATCGAACTGGACTGAGGGTTACGACAGCACATGCTGGGCTCGGGCATGTGTTGGTGCTGCATTTTTCTTCGTCGGGCACCATCACTGGAGCATCACCGGAGAACCTGACCGGTGGCATTGGGGTTCCAGCGATCGAGGGGGCCGGGGGGTGTGCGCACATGATGTGCGATGGGTGCTGGTACTTGGCCCTTATATTGGTCCCCTATCCCTCATCAAACCTCGAGAACTCACACCCCCTTAAAGAGCATTTGAGATTTTACAGGTTTGCTGCCAGTAGCCGTTAAAGTGTCTGAAATGGGGACACTTTTTTCAAATGGTGACAAAATCTTGTACACTTCGAGTTTTTAGCTAATTTTTTTTTGCACGCCAAGAAAAATACAAGGATCACTTCTACCAAGTTTGGGGCCAAACCTCCTTCCGAAAAAATTTTAAAAAATCTCGAATCGTAAAAAGTTTTGAAAATTGTGAAAAATACAAAACGAGTCATCTTGCCATGAAACTTCACGTGAAGGCTTAAGGAACCATTGTATGAATTTACAAGCCATAAACATGGCATTGACACATAGAAATATGAAGATGTGCCTAAACCCACCTACCACCCTACCGATCCACGGCTTGCGCATCCCGTCTCTTTGGCCGATGTAGTGCCCGCCCGTCCACTCATTTCGTCGGTTGGCTTAGGCATACGGAGCTCATTCCCAGTCTAAGATTGAATCGGACCAAGGGTTGCGGGAGCACATGCTGGGTTCGGGCATGTGCTGGTGTCGTATTTTTCTTCGTTGGGGCACCATCGTATGAGCATCGTCGGAGAACCTGACCGACAGCATTGGGGTTCCAGCGATCGGTGGGCCAGGGTGGTGTACACACATGATGTGCGATGGGTGCTGGTAGTTGGCCCTTATATTGGCCCCCTATCCCTCATCAAACCTCGAGAACTCACACCCCCTTAAAGAGCATTTGAGATTTTACAGGTTTGCTACTAGTAGCAATTAAAGTGTCTGAAATGGGGACACTTTTTTCAAATGGTCACAAAATCTTGTACACTTCGAGTTTTTAGCTGAATTTTTTTGTGCATGCCAACAAAAATACAAGGATCACGTCTACCAAGTTTGGGGCCGAACTCCTGAAAAAATTTTAAAAAATCTCGAATCGTAAAAAGTTTCAAAAATCGTGAAAAATAGAAAACGAGTCGTCTTGCCAAGAAACTTCACGTGAAGGCTTAAGGGACCATTGTATGAATTTACAAGCCATAAAAATGGCATTGGCAAGTAGAAATATGAAGATGTGCCTTAACCCACCTACCACCCTATCGATCCACGGCTTGCGCATCCCGTCTCTCTGGCCGGCATAGTGCTCGTCTGCCCGCCCGCCCGCTCGTTTCGTCAGTCGGCTTAGGCATACGAAGTTCATTCCCAGTCTAAGATCGGACTGGACTGAGGGTTATGGCAGCACATGCTGGGCTCGGGCATGTGCTGGTGCCGTATTTTTCTTCGTCGGGGCACCATCGTCAGAGAACTTGATCGGTGGCATTGGGGTTCCGACGATCGAGGGGCCGGGGGGGTGTGCACGCATGATATGCGATGGGTGCTGGTACTTGGCCCTTATATTGGCCCCGTATCCCTCATCATACCTCAAGAACTCACACCCTCTTAAATAGCATTTGAGATTTTACAGGTTTGCAGCCAGTAGCCGTTAAAGTGTCTGAAATGGGGACACTTTTTTCAAATGGTTACAAAATCTTGTACACTTCGAGTATTTAGCTGAATTTTTTTATGCATGCCAACAAAAATACAAGGATCACGACTACCAAGTTTGGGGCCAAACCTCCTTCTGAAAAAATTTTAAAAAATCCCGAACAGCAAAAAGTTTTGAAAATCGTGAAAAATAGAAAACGAGTCGTCTTGCCATGAAACTTCACGTGAAGGCTTAAGGGACCATTGTATGAATTTACAAGCCATTAAAATGGCATTGGCACGCAGAAATATGAAGCTGTACCTAAACCCACCTACCACCTTATCGATACACGGCTTGCGCATCCCGTCTCTTTGGCCGGCGTAGTGCCCGCCCGCCCGTTCGTTTCGTCGGTTGGCTTAGGCATAGGAGTTCATTCCCAGTATAGGATCGGATAGGACCGAGGGTTGCGACAATAGGATCGACAGCGCACAGAGCGGGACCCGATCGATCCTCGACTTGTGCATCCGGCCCCTCTGGTCGGATGAGCGCCTGCACACTCGTTTCGTTGGTTGACTTAGGCATGCGGAGTTCATTCCCAGTCTAAGCATATGAAGTTCATTCCCAGTCTAAGCATATGAAGTTCATTCCCAGTCTAAGATCGGACTGAACTGAGGGTTACGACAGCACATGCTAGGCTCGAGCATGTGCCGGTGCCACATTTTTCTTCACCGGGGCACCATCGTCGGAGAACCTGACCGGCAGCATTGGGGTTCCGACGATCAGGGGGCCGAGGGGGTGTGCGCACATGATGTGCGATAGGTGTTGGTACTTGTCCCTTATATTGGCCCCCTATCCCTGATCAAACCTTGAGAACTCACACCCCCTTAAAGAGCATTTGAGCTTTTACAGGTTTGCTGCCAGTAGCCATTAAAGTGTCTGAAATGGGGACACTTTTTGCAAATGGTCATAAAATATTGTACACTATGAGTTTTTAGCTGAATTTTTTTGTGCATGCCAACAAAAATGCATGGATCATGTCTACCAGGTTAGGGGAAAAAACTCCTTCCAAAAAATTTTTAAAAAATCTTGAACCGTAAAAAGTTTTGAAAATCATGAAAAATAGAAAACGAGCTATCTTGCCATGAAACTTCACGTGAAGGCTTAAGGGACCATTGTATGAATTTACAAGTCATAAAAATGGCATTGGCATGCAGAAATATGAAGATGTGTCTAAACCCACCTACCACTCTATCAATCCACGACTTGCGCATTCCATCTCTCTGGTCGACGTAGTGCTCGCCCGCCCGTCCGCTCGCCCTCCCGCTCGTTTTGGGGTTCCGACGATCGAGGGGCCGGGGGGGGTGTGTGCGCATGATATGCGATGGGTGCTGGTACTTGGCCCTTATATTGGCCCCCTATCCCTCATCAAACCTCAAGAACTCACACCCTCTTAAATAGCATTTGAGATTTTACAGGTTTGCTGCCAGTAGCCATTAAAGTGTATGAAATAGGGACACTTTTTTCAAATGGTCACAAAATCTTGTACACTTCGAGTTTTTAGCTGAATTTTTTTGTGCATGCCAAAAAAAATACAAGGATCATGTCTACCAAGTTTGGGGCCAAAACTCCTTTCGAAAAAATTTTAAAAAATCTGGAACCGCAAAAAGTTTCAAAAATCATGAAAAATAGAAAACGAGTCATTTTGCCATTAAACTTCACGTGAAGGCTTAAGGGACCATTGTATGAATTTACAAGCCATAAAAATGGCATTGGCATGCAGAAATATAAAGATGTGCCTAAACCCACCTACCACCCTATCGATCCACGGCTTGCGCATCCCGTCTCTCTGGCCGGCGTATTGCCCACCCGCCCGCCCGCTTGTCTCGTCGGTTGGCTTAGGCATACGGGGTTCATTCCCAGTTTAAGATTGGACCGCAGTGAGGGTTGTGGTAGCAGGATCGACAGCATGCAGAGGGGGACCCGATCGATCCCCGGCTTGTACATCCCGCCCCTCTGGTCGGCTGAGCGCCCGTAAGCTCATTTCGTGGGTTGACTTAGGCATACGGAGTTCATTCCCAGTGTAAGCATACAGAGTTCATTCCCAGTCTAAGCATACGGAGTTCATTCCCAGATCAAGGGTTCCAGCAGCACATGCTAGGCTTAGGCATGTGCTGGTGTCGCATTTTTCTTCGTCGGGGCACCATCACCGGATCATCGTCGGGAACCTGACCGACAGCATTGGGGTTCCGACGATCGGGGGGGTCGGGGGGCTGTACGCAAATGATGTGCGATGGGTGCTAGTACTTGGCCCTTATATTGGCCCCCTATCCCTCATCAAACCTTGAGAACTCACACCCCCTTAAATAGCGTTTGAGATTTTATAGGTTTGCTGCCAGTAGCCATTAAAGTGTCTGAAAAGGGGGACACTTTTTTCAAATGGTCACAAAATCTTGTACACTTCGAGTTTGTAGCTGATATTTTTGTGCATGCCAACAAAAATACAAGGATCATGTCTACCATGTTTGGCGCAAAAACTCCTTCTGAAAAAATTTTAAAAAATCTCGAACCGTAAAAAGTTTTGAAAATCATGAAAAATAGAAAATGTGCCTAAACCCACCTACGACCCTATTGATCCGTGGCTTGCGCATCCCGTCTCTCTGGCCGGACGTTAGTGCCCGCCCGCCCCCCCGTCGATCGTTTTCATCGGTTGGCCTTAGGCATCGGACGTTCAGTTCCAGTCTTAGATTGGACCGGATCAAGTGTTGCGGCAGCACATGTTGGGCTTGGGCATGTGCTGGTGCCGCATTTTCTTCGTCGGGGCACCATCGTCGGTAGGCTATCGGCCAGAGAACCTGATCGGCGGGATTGGGGTCGGCAATCGAGGGGGCCAGGGTGGGTGTGCGCACCATGATATGTGATGGATTGCTGGTACTTGGCCCTTATAGTGGCCCCCATCCCTCATCAAAATTAAGAACTCCACACACCCATTAAAAAGCATTTGAGATTTTACAAGTTTGCTGTCAGTAGCCATTTAAAGTTTCTGAAATGGGGATACTTTTTTCAAATGGTCACAAAATCTTGTACACTTCGAGTTTTTAGCTGAATTTTTTTTTGCATCCAACAAAATACAAGGGATCACGTCTACCAAGCTTGCGGGCCAAAACTCCTTCCAAAAAAACTTTTAAACAATCCTGAACAGCATAAAGTTTTGAAAATCGTGAAAAGTAGAAAACGAGTCATCTTGCCATGAAACTTCACGTGAAGGCTTAAGGGACCATTGTATGAATTTACAAGCCATAAAAATGGCATTGGCACACAGAAATAAAAAGATGTCCCTAAACCCACCTACCCCATATCGATCCACGGCTTGCACATCTCGTCTCTCTGGCCGGCGTAGTGCCTGACCGCCTGCCCGCCCACTCGTTTCGATGATTGGCTTAGGCATACGGAGTTCATTCCCAGTCTAAGATCAGACCAGACCGAGGGTTGCGGCAGCACATGCTGGGCTCGGGCATGTGCTGGTGCCGCATTTTTCTTCACCGGGGCACCATCGCCGGAGCATCGCCAGAGAACCTGATCGGCGGGATTAGGGTTCCGGTGATCGAGGGGGCCGGGGTGGGTGTGCGCGCATGATATGTGATGGGTATTGGTACTTGGCCCTTATATTGGCCCCCTATCCCTCATCAAACCTTGAGAACTCACACCCCCCTGAAAAGCATTTGAGATTTTACAGGTTTGTTGCCAATAGCCATTAAAGTGTCTGAAATGGGGACATTTTGTTCAAATGGTCACAAAATCTTGTACACTTCGAGTTTTTAGTTGAATTTTTTTTTGCATGCCAAAAAAAATACAAGGATGACGTCTACCAAGTTTGGGGCCAAAACTCCTTCCGAAAAAATTTTAAAAAATCCTGAACCCCAAAAAGTTTCAAAAATCGTGAAAAATACAAAACGAGTCGTCTTGCCATGAAACTTCACGTGAAGGCTTAAGGGACCATTGTATTAATTTACAAGCCATAAAAATGACATTGGCATGCAGAGATAAGAAGATGTGCCTAAACCCACGTACCACCCTATCGATCCACGGCTTGCGCATCCCGTCTCTCTGGCTGGAGTTGTGCCCGCCCGCCCGCATGTTTCCTCAGTTGGCTTAGGTATACGGAGTTCATTCCTAGTCTATGATCGGATCGGACTGAGAGTTGCGGCAGCACATGCTGGGCTCGGACATGTGCTGCTATCGCATTTTTCTACGTCGAGGCACCATCGTCGGAGCATTGCCGAAGAACCTGACCGACGGCATTAGGGTTCCGGGGATCGGGGGGCCAGGGGGTGTGTGCGCACATGGTGTGCGATGGGTGCTGGTACTTGGCCCTTATATTGGCCCCCTATCCCTCATCAAACCTCGAGAACTCACACCCCTTAAAGAGCATTTCAGATTTTACAGGTTTGCTGCCAGTAGCCATTAAAGTGTCTAAAATGGGGACACTTTTTTCGAAGGATCACAAAATCTTGTACACTTCGAGTTTTTAGCTGAATTTTTTTGTGTAGGCCAAAAAAAATACAAGGATCATGTCCACCAAGTTTGGGGCCAAAAAGTTTTGAAAATCGTGAATAATAGAAAATGAGTCGTCTTGCCATGCAACTTAACGTCAAGGCTTGAGGGACCATTGTATGAATATACAAGCCATAAAAATGGCATTGGGATGCAAAAAATATGAAGATGTGCCTAAAGCCACCTACCACCCTATGGATCCACGGCTTGCGATCCCGTCTCTCTTGCCGGCGTAATGCCCGTCCGTCCGCCCACCTGCCCACCCGCCTACTCGTTCGTTTTATCGGTTGGCTTAGGCATACGGAGTTCATTTCCAGTCTAAGATCGGACCGGAAAAATGGTTGATGCAGCACATGCTGAGCTCGAGCATGTGCTGGTGCCACGTTTTTCTTCACCGGGGCACCATCATCAGAGCATCGCTGGAGAACCTGATCGGCGACATTAAGGTTCCGACGATCGGGGGGCGGGGGGGGTGCACACATGATGTGCGATGGGTGCCAGCTCTTGGCCCTTATATTGGCCCCGTATCCCTCATCAATCCTCGAGAACTCACACCCCCTCAAAGAGCATTTGGGATTTTACAGGTTTGTTGCCAGTAGCCATTAAAGTGTTTAAAATGGGGACACTTTTTTTGAAATGGTCACAAAATCTTGTACACTTCGAGTTTTTAGCTGATTTTTTTTGTGCCTGCCAACAAAAATACAGGGATCATGTCTACCAAGTTTGGGGCAAAACTCCTTCTGAAAAAATTTTAAAAAATTCTGAACTGTAAAAAGTTTCAAAAATCATGAAAAATAGAAAACGAGCCGTCTTACCATGCAAGTTCATGTGAAGGCTTAAGGGACCATTGTATGAATTTACAAGCCATAAAAATGGCACTGGCATGCAGAGATATTAAGATGTGCCTAAACCCACCTACCACCCTATCGATCCATGGCTTACGCATCCCGTCTCTCTGGCCGGCGCAGTGCCCGCCTACCTGCCTGCTCATTTCGTCGGTTAGCTTAGGCATACGGAGTTCATTCCCAATCTAAGATCGAACCGGATCGATGGTTGTGGTAGCACATGCTGGGCTCGGGCATGTGCTGGTGTAGTATTTTTCTTCACCGGGGCACCATCGTCGGAGCATCGCCGGAGAACCTGACCGACGGCATTGGGGTTCCGACGATCGGGGGGCCGGGGGGGTGTGCACACATGATGTGCGATGGGTGCTGGTACTTGGCCCTTATATTGGCCCGCTATCCCTCATCAAACCTCGAGACCTCACACCCCCTTAAAAAGCATTTGAATTTTACAGGGTTTGCAGCCAGTAGCTATTAAAGTGTCTGAAATGGGCACACTTTTTTCAAATGTCACAAAATCTTGTACGCTTCGAGTTTTTAGGTGAATTTTTTGTGCATGCAACCAAAAATACAAGGATCACGTCTACCAAGTTTTTGGCCAAAATACTTTCCAAAAAAATTTAAAAAAATCTCGAACTGCAAAAAGTTTGGAAAATCATGAAAATTGGAAAAGAGTCGTCTTGCCATGAAACTTCACGTGAAGGCTTAAGGGACCATTGTATGAATTTACAAGCCATAAAAATGGCATTGGCATGCAAAAATATGAAGATGTGCCTAAACCCACCAACCACCCTATCGATCCACGGCTTGTGCATCCCGTCCCTCTGGCCAGCGTAGTGCCCGCCAGCCCGTCCACCCGCTCGTTTCGTCAGTTGGCTTAGGCATACGAAGTTTATTCCCAGTCTAAGATCATACTGGACCGAGGGTTGCGACAGCACATGCTACGCTCGGGCTTGTGCTGGTGCCGTATTTTTCTTTATCGGGGCACCATCGTCGGAGAACCTGACTGGCAACATTGGGGTTCCGGCGATCGGGGGGGCGGGGGGGGTGTGCACACATGATGTGCGATGGGTGCTGGTACTTGTCCCATATATTGGCCCTCTATCCCTCATCAAACCTCAAGAACTCACACCCCCTTAAAGAGCATTTGAGATTTTACAGGTTTGCTGCCAGTAGCCATTAAAGTGTCTGAAATGGGGACACTTTTTTCAAATGGTCACAAAATCTTGTACACTTCGAGTTGTAGCTGATTTTTTTTGTGCATTCCAACAAAAATACAAGGATCACGTCTACCAAGTTTGGGGCCAAAACTCCTTTCGAAAATGTTTTAAAAAATCTCGAACTGTAAAAAGTTTTGAAAATCGTGAAAAATAGAAAATGAGTCTTTGCGATGAAACTTCACGTGAAGGCTTAAGGGACCATTGAATGAATTTACAAGCCATAAAAATGGCATTGGCAGAAGAAATATGAAGATGTGCCTAAACCCACCTACCACCCTATCGATCCACGGCTGATGCTTCTCGTCTCTCTGGCCGGTATAGTGCCTGCCCGCCCGCCCGTCCACTCATTTCGTCAGATGGCTTAGGCATACGGAGTTCATTCCCAGTCTAAGATCGGACCGGCCCGAGGGATGCGGCAGTACATGCTAGCCTCGGGCATGTGCTGGTGCCGCATTTTTCTTTGCCAGGGCACCATCGCCGGAGCATCGTCGGAGAACCTGACCAACGACATTGGGTTTCCGACGATCGGGGGGGCCGGTGGGTGTGTGCTCATGATGTGCAATGGGTGCTGGTACTTGGCCCTTATATTGGCCCCCTATCCCTCATCAAGCCTCGAGAACTCACACCCCCTTAAAAAGCATTTGAGATTTTACAGGTTTACAGCCAGTAGCCATTAAAGTGTCTAAAATGGGGACACTTTGTTCAATTGGTCACAAAATCTTGTACACTTCGAGTTTTTAGCTGAATTGTTTTATGCAAGCCAACAAAAATACAAGGATCACGTCTACCAAGTTTGGGGCCAAAAATCCATTTGAAAAAATTTTAAAAAATCCTGAACCGTAAAAAGTTTCAAAAATCGTGAAAAATAGAAAACGAGTCATCTTGCCATGAAACTTCACGTGAAGGCTTAAGGAACCGTTGTATGAATTTACAAGACATAAAAATAGCATTGGCATGCAGAAATATGAAGATGTGCCGAAACCCACCTACCACCCTCTCGATCCACGGTTTGCACATCCGGTCTCTCTGGCCGACGTAGTGCCCGCCCGCCCGTTCGTTTCGTCGGTTGGATTAGGCATACGGAGTTCATTCACAGTCTAACATCAGACAGGACTGAGGGTTCTAGTAGTAGGATCGACAGCACGCAGAGGGGGACCCGACCAATCCCCGGCTTGCGCATCCTACCCCTCTGGCAAGCTGAGCGATTGCACGCTCGTTTCGTGGGTTGACTTAGGCATACGGAGTTCATTCCCAGTCTAAGCATACGGAGTTCATTTCCCAGTCTACGATCAGACCAGGCTGAGGGTTGCAGCAGCACATGATGGGCTTGGGCATGTGCTGCTGTCGCATTTTTCTTCATTGGGGCACCATCGTCGGAGCATCGTCGGAGAACCTGACCGACGGCATTGGGGTTCTGGCGATCGGAGGGGCCGGGGGGGGTGTGCACACAAGATGTGCGATGGGTGCTGGTACTTGAACTTTATATTGGCCCCCTATCCCTCATCAAACCTCGAGAACTCACACCCCCTTAAAGAGCATTTGAGATTTTATAGGTTTCCTTCCAGTGGCCATTAAAGTGTCTGAAATGGGGACACTTTTTTCAAATGGTCACAAAATCTTGTACACTTCGCGTTTTTAGCTGAATTTTTTTGTGCATGCCAACAAAAATGCAAGGATCATGTCTACCAAGTTTGGGGTCAAAAATTCTTCCGAAAAAATTTTAAAAAATCCCAAACCGTAAAAAGTTTTGAAAATCGTGAAAAATAGAAAACGAGTCGTCTTGCCATGAAACTTCACGTGAAGGCTTAAGGGACCATTGTATGAATTTACAAGCCATAAAAATGGCATTGGCATGCAAAAATAAGAAGATGTGCCAAAACCCACCTACCACCCTATCGATCCACGGCTTGTGCATCCCGTCTCTCTGGCCGATGTAGTGCCCGCCCGCCCGCCCGCTCGTTTCGTCAGTTTACTTAGGCATATGGAGTTCATTCCTAGTCTAAGATCGTACTGGACCGAGGGTTGTGGCAGCACATGTTGTGCTCGAGCATGTGCTGGTGCCACATTTTTCTTCACCGGGGCACCATCGTCGGAGAACCTAACCGACGGCATTGGGGTTCCGACGATCGGGGGGGCCGGAGGGGGGTGTGCACACATGATGTGCGATGGGTGCTGGTACTTGGCCCTTATAGTGGCCCCCTATCCCTCATCAAACCTCGAGAACTCACACCCCCTTAAAGAGCATTTGAGATTTTACAGGTTTGTTGCCAGTAGCCATTAAAGCGTCTGAAATGGGGACACTTTTTTCAAATGGTCAGAAAATCTTGTACACTTCGAGTTTTTAGCTGATTTTTTGTGTGCATGCCAACAAAAATACAAGGATCACCTCTACCAAATTTGGGGCCAAAACTCCTTCCAAAAAAGTTTTAAAAAATCTCGAACTGCAAAAAATTTTGAAAATTATGAAAAATAGAAAATGAGTCGTCTTGCCATGAAACTTCACGTGAAGGCTTAAGGGACCATTGTATGAATTTACAAGTCGTAAAAATGGCATTGGCAGGAAGAAATATGAAGATGTGCCTAAACCCACCTACCACCCTATCGATCCACGACTGACGTATCCCATCTCTTTGGCCGACATAGTGCCCATCCGCCCGCCCGTCCGCTCATTTCGTCGGATGGCTTAGGCATACGAAGTTCATTCCCAGTCTAAGATCGGACCGGCCCGAGGGTTGTGGCAGCACATGCTAGCCTCGAGCATGTGCTGGTGCGGCATTTTTGTTTGCCGTGGCACCATCGCCGGAGCATCGTCGGAGAACTTGACCAACGACATTGGGTTTCCAGCGATCGGGGGGGGCCGGGGGGGTGTGCGCACATGATGTGCAATGGGTGCTGGTACTTGGCCCTTATATTGGCCCCATATCCCTCATCAAACCTCGAGAACTCACACCCCCTTAAAGAGCATTTGAGATTTTATAGGTTTCCTGTCAGTGGCCATTAAAGTGTCTAAAATGGGGACACTTTCTTCAAATTGTCACAAAATCTTGTACACTTCGAGTTTTTAGCTGAATTTTTTTGCGCATGCCAACAAAAATACAAGGATCACGTCTACCAAGTTTGGGGCCAAAACTCCATTTGAAAAAATTTTAAAAAATCCTGAACCGTAAAAAGTTTCAAAAATCGTGAAAATAGAAAACGAGTCGTCTTGCCATGAAACTTCACGTGAAGGCTTAAGGGACCGTTGTATGAATTTACAAGACATAAAAATAGCATTGGCATGCAAAAATATGAAGATGTGCCTAAACCCACCTACCACCCTCTCGATCCACGGCTTGCACATTCGGTCTCTCTGGCCAACGTAGTGCTCGCTCGCCCGCCAGCCCATTCGTTTCGTCGGTTGGCTTAGGCATACGGGGTTCATTCACAGTCTAACATTAGATCAGACTGAGGGTTGCAGTAGTAGGATCGACAGCACGTAGAAGGGGACCCGACCGATCGCCGGCTTACGCATCCTGCCCCTTTGGCCGACTGAGCGACCGCACGCTCGTTTTATGGGTTGACTTAGGCATACGGAGTTCATTCCCAGTCTAAGCATATGAAGTTCATTCCCAGTCTATGATCAGACCAGACCGAGCATTGCAGCAGCACATGCTGGGCTCGGGCATGTGCTGGTGTCACATTTTTCTTCGTCGAGGCACCATCGTCGGAGCATCGTCGGAGAACCTGATCGGCGGCATTGGGGTTCTGGCGATCGGAAGGGCCGAGGGGGTGTGCACAGAAGATGTGCGATGGGTGCTGGTACTTGGACCTTATATTGGCCCCCTATCCCTCATCAAACCTCGAGAACTCACACCCCCTTAAAGAGCATTTGAGATTTTATAGGTTTCCTGCCAGTGGCCATTAAAGTGTCTGAAATGGGGACACTTTTTTCAAATGGTCACAAAATCTTGTACACATCGAGTTTTTAGCTGAATTTTTTTGTGCATGCCAACAAAAATGCAAGGATCATGTCTACCAAGTTTGGGGTCAAAACGTCTTCCGAAAAAATTTTAAAAAATCCCGAACTGTAAAAAGTTTTGAAAATCATGAAAAATAGAAAACGAGTCGTCTTGCCATGAAACTTCACGTGAAGGCTTAAAGGACCATTGTATGAATTTACAAGCCATAAAAATGGCATTGGCATGCAGAAATAAGAAGATGTGCCAAAACCCACCTACCACCCATCGATCCACGACTTATGCATCCCATCTCTCTGGTCGGCGTAGTGCCCACCCGCCCGCCCGCTCGTTTCATCAGTTGGCTTAGGCATACGGGGTTGATTCCCAGTCTAAGATTAGATTGGACTGAGCATTGCAGCGGTAGGATCAGCAGCACGCAGAGAGGGACCCAATCGATCCCCAGCTTGCGCATCCCGCCCCTCTGGCCGACTGAGCACCCGCACGCTCGTTCCGTGGGTTGACTTAGGCATACAGAGTTCATTCCCAGTCTAAGATCAGACTGGACCGAGGGTTGTGGCAGCACAAGCTGGTGCCGCATTTTTCTTCACCGGGGCACCATCATCGGAGCATTGTCGGAGAACCTGACTGGCGGCATGGGGGTTCCGTCGATCAGGGGGGTCGGGGGCGTGTGCGCACATGATGTCTGATGGGTGCTGGTACTTGGCCCTTATGTTGGGCCCCTATCCCTCATCAAACCTCAAGAACTCACACCCCCTTAAAAAGCATTTGAGATTTTACAGGTTTGCTGCCAGTAGCCATTAAAGTGTCTGAAATGGGTACACTTTTTTCAAATGGTCACAAAATCTTGTACACTTCGAGTTTTTAGATTTTTTTGTGCATGGCAAAAAAAATAAAAGGATCATGTTTACCAAGTTTGGGGCCAAAACTCCTTCCGAAAAAATTTTAAGAAATCCCGAATCGCAAAAAGTTTTAAAAATCGTGAAAAATAGAAAACGAGTCGTCTTGCCATGAAACTTTACGTGAAGGCTTAAGAGACCATTGTATGAATTTACAAGCCATAATAATGGCATTGGCACATAGAAATATGAAGATGTGCCTAAACCCACCTACCACCCTATCGATCCACCGCTTGCGCATCCCGTCTCTCTGGCCGGCGTAATAACCACCCGCCCGTTCATTTCGTCAGTTAGCTTAGGAATACGGAGTTCATTCAAAGTCTAAGATTGGATCGAATAGAGGGCTCTGGCAGCAGGATCGACAGCACGCAGAGGGGGACCCGATCGATCCCCGACTTACGCATCCCGCCCTTCTTGCCGGATGAGCGCCGGCACGCTTGTTTCGTGGGTTGACTTGGGCATAGGAGTTCATTCCCAGTCTAAGATCGGACAGGACCGAGGGTTGCGGCAGCACATGTTGGGCTCAGGCATGTGCTGGTGCCGTATTTTTCTTCATCGGGGCACCATTGTCGGAGCAATATCAGAGAACCTGACCGGCGGCATTGGGGTTCTGGCGATCGAAGGGGCCGGGGGGTGTGCGCACATGATGTGCGATGGGTGCTGGTACTTGGCCCTTATATTGGCCCCCTATCCCTCATCAAACCTCGAGAACTCACACCCCCTTAAAAAGCATTTGAGATTTTACAGGTTGCTGCCAGTAGCCATTAAAGTGTCTGAAATGGGGACACTTTTTTCAAATGGTCACAAAATCTTGTACACTTTGATATTTTAGCGAAATTTTTTTGTGCATGCCAACAAAAATACAGGGATCACGTCTTCCAAGTTTGGGGCCAAAACTCCCTCCAAAAAAATTTTAAAATATCTCGAACCATAAAAAGTTTTGAAAAATGTGAAAAATAGAGAACGGGTAAGGGACCATTGTATGAATTTACAAGCCATAAAAGTGGCATTGGCACACAGAAATATGAAGATGTGCCTAAACCCACCTGCCACCCTATCGATCCACGGCTTGAACATCCTGTCTCTCTGGCCGACGTAGTGCCCGCCCGCCCGCCAGCCCGCTCGTTTCGTCGGTTGGCTTAGGCATACGGAGTTCATTCCCAATCTAACATCAGACTGGATTAAGGGTTGTGGTAGTAGGATCGGAAGCACGTAGAGGGGGACCCGACCAATCCCCGACTTGCGCATCCCACCCCTCTGGCCGGCTGAGCGTCCACACGCTCGTTTTGTGGGTTGACTTAGGCATACGGAGTTTATTCCCAGTCTAGGCATACGAAGTTCATTCCCAATCTAAGATCGGACCAGACCAAGGGTTACGGTAGCACATGCTTGGCTCGGGCATGTTCTGGTGTCACATTTTTCTTTGTCGGGGCACCATCGTCGGAGCATCGCCAGAGAACCTGACCGGCGACATTGGGGTTCTGGCGATCGGGGGGGCCGGGGGGGTGTGCACACAAGATGTGCGATGGTTGCTGGTACTTGGACCTTATATTGTCCACTTATCCCTCATCAAACCTGGAGAACTCACACCCCCTTAAAGAGCATTTGAGATTTTACAAGTTTGCTGCTAGTGGCCATTAAAGTGTCTGAAATGGGGACACTTTTTTCAAATGGTCACAAAATCTTGTACACTTCGAGTTTTTAGCAGAATTTTTTTGTGCATGCCAAAAAAAATACCAGGATCATGTCTACCAAGTTTGGGGTGAGAACTCCTTTTGAAAAAATTTTAAAAAATCTCGAACCGCAAAAAGTTTCAAAAATCGTGAAAAATAGAAAACGAGTCGTCTTGCCAAGAAACTTCACGTGAAGGCTTAAGGGACCATTGTATGAATTTACAAGCCATAAAAATGGCATTGGCATGCAGAAATATGAAGATGTGCCTAAACCCGCGTACCACCCTATCGATCCACGGCTTGCGCATCCTGTCTCTCTGGCCGACGTAGTGCCCGCCCGCCCGCTCGTTTGGTCGGTTGGCTTAGGCATACGGAGTTCATTCCTAGTCTAAGATCAGACCAGATCGAGGGTTGCAGTAGCAGGATCGGTAGCACGTAGAGGGGGACCTGGTCGATCGTCGACTTGCGCATCTCGCCCCTCTGGCCGACTAAGCACCCGTACGCTCGTTTCGTGGGTTGACTTAGGCATACGAAGTTCATTCCCAGTCTAAGCATACGTAGTTCATTCCCAATCTAGGATCGAATCGAGTCGAGGGTGGTGGCAGCACATGCTGGGTTCGAGCCTGTGCTGGTGCCGCATTTTTCTTCACCGGGCACCATCGTCGGAGCATCATCGGAGAACCTGACTGACGACACTGGGTTCCGACGATCGGGGGGGCCAAGGGGGCGTGCGCACATGATGTGCGATGGGTGCTGGTACTTGGCCCTCATATTGGCCGCCTATCCCTCATCAAACCTCGAGAACTCACACCCCCTTAATGAGCATTTGAGATTTTACAGGTTTGCTGCCAGTAGCCATTAAAGTGTCTGAAATGGAGACACTTTTTTCAAATGGTCACAAAATCTTGTACACTTCGAGTTTTTAGCTGAATTTTTTCGTACATGCCAACCAAATACAAGGATCACGTCTAAAAATTTTGGGGCCAAAACCCCTTCCGAAAAAATTTTAAAAAATCCCGAACGGTAAAAAGTTTAAAAATTCCTGAAAAATAGAAAACGAGTCGTCTTGCCATGAAACTTCACGTGAAGGCTTAAGGGACCATTGTATGAATTTCCAAGACATAAAAATGGCATTGGCACTTAGAAATATGAAGATGTGCCTAAACCCACCTACCACCCTATCGATCCACAGCTTGCGCATCCCGTCTCTCTGGCCGGCGCAGTGGCTGCCCACCCGCCCGCTCGCTCGTTTCGACGGTTGGCTTAGGCATATGGAGTTCATTCCCAGTCTAAGATCAGACTGGACTGAGGGTTGCAGCAGTAAGATCGACACCACTCAGAGGGGGACCCGGTCGATCCACGGCTTCCGCATCCCGCCTCTCTGGCCGGCTAAGCGCCCGCACGCTCGTTTCGTTGGTTGACTTAAGCATACGGAGTTCATTCCTAGTCTAAGCATACAGAGCTCATTCTCAGTCTAAGATCAGACTAGACCAAGGGTTGTTATAGCACAAGCTGGGCTCATGCATGTGCTGGTGCCACATTTTTCTTCACCGGGGCACCATCGCCGGAGCATCGCCGGAGAACCTGACCGGCGGCATTGGGGTTCTGACGATCAGGGGGGTTGGGGGGTGTGCGCACAAGATGTGCAATGCGTGCTGGTACTTGGCCCTTATATTGGCCCCCTATCCCTCATCAAACCTAGAAAACTCATGCTCCCTTAAAGAGCATTTGAGATTTTACAGGTTTGCTACCAGTAGCCATTCAAGTGTTTGAAATAGGGACAATTTTTTCAAATGGTCACAAAATCTTGTACATTTTGAGTTTTTAGCTGAATTTTTTTGTCCATGCCAACAAAATTACAGGGATCATGTCTACCAAGTTTGGGACCAAAATCCGTTCCAAAAAAATTTTAAAAAATCTTGAACCGTAAAAAGTTTCAAAAATCGTGAAAAATAGAAAACAAGTCATCTTGCCATGAAACTTCACGTGAAGGCTTAAGGGACCATTGTATGAATTTACAAGCCATAAAAATGGCATTGGCATGCAGAAATATGAAGATGTGCCAAAACCCACCTACCACCCTATCAATCTGCGGCTTGCGCATCCCGTCTCTCTGGTCGGCGTAGTGCTCGCCCGTCCGTCTGCCCGCTCGTTTCGTCTGTTGGCGTAGGCATACGGTGTTCATTCCCAGTCTAAGATTGGATCGGATCGATGGTTGCTGCAGTAGGATCGGCAGCACAAAGAGGTGGACCCGGTCGATCCCCGGCTTGTGCATCCCACCCTTCTGGCCGGCTGAGCGTCCGCACGCTCGTTTAATGGGTTGACTTAGGCATACGAAGTTCATTCCCAGTCTAAGCATACAAAGTTCATTTCCAGTCTAAGATTGGACCGGACCAAGGGTTGCGACAGCACATGCTGGTCTCGGGCATGTGCTGGTGCCGCATTTTTCTTCGTCGGGGCACCACGTCGGAGCATCACCGGAGAATCTGACCGACGGCATTAGGGTTCCGACGATCAGGGGGTCAGGGGGTGTGCGCACATGATGTTCGATGGGTGCTGGTACTTGGCCCTTATATTGGCCCCCTATCCCTTATCAAACCTCTAGAACTCACACCGCTTAAAGAATATTTGAGATTTTATAGATTTGCTTCAGTAGCCATTAAAGTGTCTGAAATGGGAACACTTTTTTCAAATGGTCACAAAATCTTGTACACTTTGAGTTTTTAGTTGATTTTTTTGGACAAGTCACTAAAAATAAAAGGATCACGTTTACCAAATTTGGGGCCAAAACTTCTTGCAAAAAAATTCTAAAAAATCTCGAACTGCAAAAAGTTTTGAAAATCGTGACAAATAGAAAACGAGTCGTCTTGTGATGAAACTTCACGTGAAGGCTTAAGGGACCATTGTATGAATTTACAAGCCATAAAAATGGCATTGGCACACAAAAATATGAAGATGTGCCTAAACGCACCTACCCCCCTATCGATCCACGGCTTGCGCATCCCGTCTCTCTGGCCGACGTAGTGCCCACCCGCCCGTCCGCTAGTTTCGTCAATTGGCTTAGGCATACGGAGTTCATTCCCAATCTAAGATTGGACTGGACCGAGGGTTGCGGCAGTAGGATCGGGAGCACATAGAGGGTGACCCGGCCGATCCTTGGCTTGCGCATCGTGCCCCTCTGGCCGGCTGAGCGCCCGCATGCTCATTTCGTGGGTTGATTTAGGCATACGGAGTTCATTCCCAGTCTAAGCATATGGAGTTCATTCCCAGTCTAAGATCTGACCAGACCAAGGGTTGCGATAGCACATGCTAGGCTCGGGTATGTGCTGGTGCCGCATTTTTCTTCATCGGGGCACCATCGTCGGAGCATCACCGGAGAATCTGACCGGCGACATTGGCGTTCCGACGATCAGGTGGGCCGGGGGGTGTGCGCACATGATGTGCGATGGGTGCTGGTACTTGGCCCTTATATTGGCCTCCTATCCCTCATCAAACCTTGAGAACTCACACCCCCTTAAAGAGCATTTGAGATTTTACAGGTTTGCTTCTAGTAGCCATTAAAGTGTTTGGAATGGGGACACTTTTTTCAAATGGTCACAAAATCTTGTACACTTCGATTTTTTAGCTGAATTTTTTTATGCATGCCAACAAAAATACAAGGATCACGTCTACCAAGTTTGGGGCCGAAACTCCTTCCAAAAAAATTTTAAAAAATCCCGGACCGTAAAAAGTTTCAAAAACCGTGAAAAATAGAAAACGAGTCGTCTTGCCATGAAAGTTCACATGAAGGCTTAAGGGACCATTGTATGAATTTACAAGCCATAAAAAAGGCATTGGCACACAGAAATATGAAGATTTACCTAAACCGACCTACCACCCTATCGATCCACGGCTTGTGCATCCTGTCTCTCTGGCCGACGTAGTGCCCGCCTGCCCGCTCGTTTCATCGGTTGGCTTAGGCATACAGAGTTCTTTCCCAGTCTAAGATTGGATCGAACCGAGGGTTGTGATAGCAGGATCGACAGCACGTAGAGGGAGACCCGGTTAATCCTCGGCTTGCGCATCCCGCCCCTCTGGCCGGCTGAGCGCCAGCACGCTCATTTCGTAGCTTGACTTAGGCATACGAAGTTCATTCCCAGACTAAGCATACGGAGTTCATTCCCAGTCTAAAATCAGACCAGACCGAGGGTTGCGGCAGCACATGCTAGGCTCGGGCATGTGCTGGTCCCGTATTTTTCTTCGTTGGGGCACCATCGTCGGATGGCATTGGGGTTTCGACGATCGGGGGATCGGGGGGGTGTGGGTATAAGATGTGCGATGGGTGCTGGTACTTGGCCCTTATTTTAGCCTCCTATCCCTCATCAAACCTCGAGAACTCACACCCCCTTAAAGAGCATTTGAGATTTTACAGGTTTGCTGCCAGTAGCCATTAAAGTGTTTGAATTGAGGACACTTTTTTCAAATAGTCACAAAATCTTATACACTTTGAGTTTTGAGCTGAGGTTTTTTGTGCATGCCAATAAAAATACAAGGATCACGTCTACCAAGTTTGGGGCCAAAACTCTTTTCGAAAAAATTTTAAAAAATCCCGAACCGCAAAAAGTTTCAAAAATCGTGAAAAATAGAAAACGAGTCGTCTTGCCATGAAACTTCACGTGATGGCTTAAAGGACCGTTGTATAAATTTAAAAGCCATAAAAATGGCATTGGCACATAAAAATATGAAGATGTGCCTAAACTCACCTACCACCCTATCGATCCACGACTTAGGCATCCCGTCTCTCTGGCCGACATAGTGCCCGCCCGCTCGCCCGCTCATTTCGTCGGTTGGCTTAGGCATACGGAGTTCATTCCCAGTCTAAAATCGAACCAGACCAAGGGTTGTGGCAACAGGATCGGCAGCACGCAGAGGGGGACCCGGCCGATCCTGACTTGCGCATCCCGCCCCTCTGGCCAGCTGAGCGCCCGCACGCTCGTTTCGTGGGTTGACTTAGGCACATGAGGTTCATTCCCAGTCTAAGCATACGGAGTTCATTCCCAGTCTAAGATCGGATCGGACTGAGGGTTGCGGTAGCACATGCTGGGCTCGAGCATGTGCTGGTGCCGTATTTTTCTTCGTCGGGGCGCCATCGTTGGAGCATCGCCGGAGAACCTGACCGGCGGCATTGCTGTTCCGACGATCGGAGGGGCTGGGGGGTGTGCGCACATGATTCGCGATGGGTGCTGGTACTTGGCCCTTATATTGGCCCCCTATCCCTCATCAAACCTCGAGAACTCACACTCCCTTAAAGAGCATTTGAGATTTTACAGGTTTGCTGCCAGTAGCCATTAAAATGTCTGAAATGGGGACACTTTTTTCAAATGGTCACAAAATCTTGTACACTTCGATATTTTAGCAAAATTTTTTTGTGCATGCCAACAAAAATATAAGGATCACGTCTATCAAGTTTGGGGCCAACACTCCTTCCGAAAAAATTTAAAAAAATTTGAAACCACAAAAAGTTTTGAAAATCGTGAAAAATTGAAAACAAGTCGTCTTGCCATGAAACTTCACATGAAGGCTTAAGGACCATGTATGGTTACACGCCATAAAAATTGGTATTGAGCAGGAAATATGTAGGATGCAACAAACTACCACCATCGAGCTTGGCTAGCGCATACACAGTCTCTTCTGGCCGACCATGCCCGCACGCCCCCTGCCCCTCATTTCGTCGGTGCTTAGCTACGGAGTTCATTTGTCTAAGATCGGACCGGACTGGGTTTTCATGTTTGCAGGAAGCGGCCAAAACGGAGGAGGACCCACTCATGCCATTGTGCATCCCACCCTTCTGGTCGATTGAGGCCCATGCACGTTCATTTCGTGGCTTGACTAGGCATACAGAGTTTATTCCAGCAAGACATGCAGAGCTCATTCCTAGTCTAAGATCAGAATCGACCGAGGCTTGCGACAGCACATGCTGGGCTCAGGTATGTGCTGGTGCCACATTTTTCTTCACTGGGGCACCATGGTCGGACGGCATTGGGGTTCCAGAGATCGGGGGGGTCAGGGGGGTGTACGGGCAAGATGTGCGATGGGTGCAGTAGGATCGGTAGCATGCAGAGAGGGACTCGATCGATCCCCAGCTTGCGCATCCCACCCTTCTAGCGGGCCGAGCGCCCGCACGCTCGTTTCATGGCTTGACTTAGGCATACGGAGTTCATTCCCAGCCTAAGCATATGGAGTTCATTCCTAGTCTAAGATCAGATCAGACCGAGGGTTACGGCAGCACATGCTAGGCTTGAACATGTGCTGGTGCCGCATTTTTCTTCATCGGGGCACATTACCGAACGGCATTGGGGTTCCGATGATCGGGGGGGTCGGGAGGGGTGTACGCACCTGATGTGCGATGGGTGCTGGTACTTGGCCCTTATATTGGCCCCCTATCCCTCATTAAACCTCGAGAACTCACAGCCCCTTAAAGAGCATTTGAAATTTTACAGGTTTGCTGCCAGTAGCCATTAAAGTGTCTGAAATGGGGATACTTTTTTCAAATGGTCACAAAATCTTGTACACTTTGAGTTTTTAGCTGAATTTTTTTGTGATGCCAAAAAAAATACAAGGATCACGTCTACCAAGTTCGGGGCCAAAACCCCATGCGAAAAAATTTTAAAAAATCTCAAACCGTAAAAAGTTTCAAAAATTGTGAAAAATAAAAAACGAGTCGTCTTGCCACGAAACTTCAGATGAAGTCTTAAGGGTCCATTGTATGAATTTACAAGCCATAAAAATGGCATTGGCATGCAGAAATATGAAGATGTGCCTAAACCCACCTACCACCCTATCGATCTACGACTTGCGCATCCCGTCTCTCTGGCCGGCGTAGTGCCTGCCCGCCCGCCCGCCCGTCCGCCCGCTCGCTTGTTTCGTCAGTTGGCTTAGGCATACAGAGTTCATTTCGAGTCTAAGATAGGACCGGACCGAGGGTTGCGGCAGCAAGATCGGCAGCACGCAGAGGGGGACCCAGCCGATCCCCAGCTTGCGCATCCCGTCCCTCTGGCCGACTGAGCACCCGCACGCTCGTTTCGTGGGTTGACTTAGGCATACGGAGTTCATCCAGTCTAAGCATATGGAGTCATTACCAATCTAAGATCGGATCAGACCGAGGGTGCAGCAGCACATGCTGGCCGACTTTTTGCCGTGCTGCCAGATATTGTTTCGTCAGAGCCATCATTGTCGAATACCGGGCCGTCGGATTGAATCATACAGACAATATCGGGGGGGTGTGCGCACCAAGATATGCGATGGGTTGCTGTACTTGGCCCTATATTGGCCCCTATCCCTCATCAAACCTTGAGAACTGAGCTGCCAGCAGCCTTAAAGTGTCTGAAAGGGGACACTTTTTCAAATGGTCACAAAATCTTGGTACACTTTGAGTTTTTAGCTGAATTTTTTTGTGCATGCCAACAAAAATACAAGGATCACGTCTACCAAGTTTGGGGCCAAAACACCTTCCGAAAAAATTTTAAAAAATCCCAAAACCGCAAACGATTTAAAAGATTATGAAAAATAGAAAACGAGTCGTTCTTGCACGAAACTTCACGATGAGGCTTAAGGACCATTG
This sequence comes from Durio zibethinus, assembly GCF_002303985.1. The sequence continues at coordinate 13,309,968 of NW_019167827.1, forward strand.
TATGAATGTACAGCCATAAAAATGGCATTGGAAATGCAGAAAATATGAAGATTGCCCTAAACCCACCTACCAACCCTATCGATCGACGGCTTGCGCATCCCTTCTCTGGCTGACGTTAGTGCCCACTCGCCCAGGCTTCAGGACATTCTGGGTGCCACATTTTTCTTACCGGCACCATCACTTGGAGCATCACGGAGAACCTACTGAACGGCATGGGGTTCTGACGATCAGGGGGCAGAGGTGGGTGCATGCGTGAATGATGTGCGTTGGGTGTGTACTTGGCCCTTATATTGGCCCCCTATCCCTCATAAAATCGAGTATCACACCCCTTTAAGAGCATTTGAGATTTACAGGTTTGCTGCAGCAGCCATTAAAGTGTCTGAAATGAGGATACTTTTTTCTAATGGTCACAAAATCTTGTACACTTCGAGTTTTTAGATGAATTTTTTTTTGCATGCCAAGAAAAATACAAGGATCACGTCTACTAAGTTTGGGGCCAAAACTCCTTCCAAAATAATTTTAAAAAATCCCGAACCACAAAAAGTTTCAAAAATGGTGAAAAATAAAAAACGTGTCGTCTTGCCATGAAACCTCACGTCAAGGTTTAAAGGACCATTGTATGAATTTACAAGCCATCAAAATGGCATTGGCACTCAAAAATAGGAAGATGTGCCTAAACCCACCTACCGCCCTATCGATCCACGGCTTGCGCATCCAGTCTCTTTGGCCGGCGTAGTGCCCGCCCGCCCGCTCATTTCGTCGGTTGGCTTAAGCAAACGAAGTTCATTCCCAGTCTAAGATTAGACCAGACTGAGGGTTGTGGCACCAGGATCGGCAGCATGCAGAGGGGGACCCGACTAATCCTCGGCTTACGCATCCTGCCCCTCTGGTCGGCTGAGCGCACGCACGCTCATTTCGTGGGTTGACTTAGGCATACGGAGTTTATTCCCATTCTAAGCATACGGAGTTCATTCCCAGTCTAAGATCAGACCGAACCGAGGGTTGCGACAGCACATGCTGTACTAGGGCAAGTGCTGGTGCCACATTTTTCTTCGTCAGGGCACCATCGTCGGAGCATCACCGGAGAGCTTGACCGACGGCATTGGGGTTCCGACGATTGGGGGGGTCGAGGGGGTGTGCGCACATGATGTGCGATGGGTGCGGGTACATGGCCCTTATCTTGGCCCCCTATCCCTCATCAAACCTCGAGAACTCACACCACCTTAAAGAGCATTTGAGATTTTATAGGTTTACTACCAGTAGCCATTAAAGTGTCTGAAATGGGGACACTTTTTTCAAATGGTCACATAATCTTGTACACTTCGAGTTTTTAGCTGAATTTTTTTTGTGCATGCCAACAAAAATACAAGGATCACGTCTATCAAGTTTGGGGCCAAAACTCCTTCCGAAAAAATTTTAAAAAAATCTCGAACGGTAAAAAATTTTCAAAATCATGAGAAATAGAAAACGAGTCGTCTTGCCATAAAACTTCATGCTTAAAGGACGATTGTATGAATTTACAAGCCATAAAAAAGGTATTGGCATGTAGAAATATGAAGATGTGCCTAAACCCACCTACCACCCTATCAATCCATGGCTTGTGCATCCCGTCTCTCTGGCCGGAGTAGTGCCCGCCCGTCCACCCGCCTGCTCGTTTCATCGGTTGGCTTAGGCAAACGGAGTTCATTCCCAGTCTAAGATCAGACCAGACCGAGGGTTGCGGCAGCAGGATCGGCAGCACGTAGAGAGGGACCCGGCCGATCCCCGACTTACGCATCCTGCCCCTTTGGCCGACTGAGCGCCCGCATGCTCATTTCGTGGCCCTGACTTAGGCATACGGAGTTCATTCCCAGTCTAAGCATATGGAGTTCATTCCCAATCTAAGATCAGACCAGACCGAGGGTTACGGTAGCACATGCTGGGCTTGGGCATGTCCTGGTGCCGCATTTTTCTTCACCGGGGCACCATAGTCGGAGCATCACCGGAGAACCTGACCGACGGCATTGGGGTTTCGAAGATCGGTGGGGCCGGGGGGGTGTGCACACAAGATGTGTGATGGGTGCTGGTACTTGGCCCTTATATTGGCCCCCTATCCCTCATCAAACCTTGAGAAGTCACTCCCCCTTAAAGAGCATTTGAGATTTTACAGGTTTGCTGCTAGTAGCCACAAAAGTGTTTGAAATGCGAACACTTTTTTCAAATAGTCACAAAATCTTGTACAGTTCGAGTTTTTAGCTGAAGTTTTTTGTGCATGTGAACAAAAATACAAGGATGACGTCTACTAAGTTTGGGGCCAAAACTCCTTCCGAAAAAATTTTAAAAAATCCCGAACCGTAAAAAGTGTCAAAAATTGTGAAAAATAGAAAACAAGTCGTCTTGCCAAGAAACTTCACGTGAAGGCTTAAGGGGCCACTGTATGAACTTACAAGCCATAAAAATGGCATTGGCACGTAGAAATATGAAGATGGGCCTAAACCCACCTACCACCCTATCGATCCACGGCTTGCGCATCTCGTCTCTCTGGCCGATGTAATGCCTGCCCGCCCGCCCGCTCGTTTCGTCGGTTGGCTTAGGCATACGGAGTTCATTCCTAGTCTAAGATTGGACCAGACCGAGGGTTGCGACAACAGGATTGGCAGCACGCAGAGGGGGACCCGACCGATCCCCGGCTTGTGCATCCCGCCCCTCTGGCCGGCTGAGTGCCCGCACGCTTATTTCGTGGGTTGACTTAGGCATAATGAGTTCATTCCCAGTCTAAGCATAAAGAGTTAATTTGCAGTCTAAGATCGGACTGGACCGAGGGTTGCAGTAGCCCATGCTGGGCTCGAGTATGTGCTAGTGCCGCATTTTTCTTCGCCGGAGCATCGTCGGAGAACTTGACCGACGTCATTGGGGTTACGACGATCGGGGGGGCCGGGGAGGGTGTGCGCACATGATGTGCGATGGGTGCTGGTACTTGGCCCTTATATTGTCCCCTTATCCCTAATCAAACCTCCAGAACTCACACCCCCTTAAAGAGCATTTGTGATTTTATAGGTTTGCTGCCAGTAGCCATTAAAGTGTCTTAAATGGGGACACTTTTTTCAAATGGTCACAAAATCTTGTACACTTCGAGTTTTTAGCTGAATTTTTTTGTGCATGCCAACAAAAATACAAGGATCACATCTACGAAGTTTGAGGCCAAAACTCCTTTCAAAAAAATTTTAAAAAATCCCGAACCACAAAAATTTTTGAAAATTGTGAAAAATAGAAAACGAGTTGTGTTGCCATGAAACTTCACGTGAAAGCTTAAGGGACCATTGTATGAATTTACAAGCCATAAAAATGGCATTGACACGTAGAAATATGAAGATGTGCCTAAACCCACCGACCACCCTATCGATCCACGGTTTACGCATCCCGTATCTCTGGTCGGCGTAGTGCCTGCCCGCCCGCCCGCCCGCTCGCTTGTTTCGTCAGTTGGCTTAGGCATACGGACTTCATTTCGAGTCTAAGATAGGACCGGACTGAGGGTTACGGTAGCAAGATCGGCAGCACACAGAAGGGGACCCAGTTGATCCTCGGCTTGCGCATCCCGCCCCTCTGGCCGACTGAGCATCCGCACGCTCGTTTCGTGGGTTGACTTAGGCATACGGAGTTCATTCCCAGTCTAAGCATATGGAGTTCATTACCAGTCTAAGATCGGATCAGACCGAGGGTTGCAGCAGCACATGCTGGGCTCAAGCATTTGCTGGTGCCAGATTTTTCTTCGTCGAGGCACCATTGTCGGATAACCTGGCCGACGACATTGGGGTTCCGACGAACGGGGCGTCGGGGGGGTGTGCGCACAAGATATGTGATGGGTGCTGGTACTTGGCCCTTATATTGGCCCCCTATCCCTCATCAAACCTTGAGAACTCTGACCCCCTTAAAGAGCATTTGAGATTTTACAGGTTTGCTGCCAACAGCCATTAAAGTGTCTGAAATGGGGACACCTTTTTCAAATGGTCACAAAATCTTGTACACTTTGAGTTTTTAGCTAAATTTTTTTGTGCATGCCAACAAAAATACAAGGATGACGTCTACCAAGTTTGGGGCAAAAACACCTTCCGAAAAATTTTTAAAAAATCCCAAACCGCAAAAAGATTCAAAAATTATGAAAAATAGAAAACGAGTCGTCTTGCCATGAAACTTCACATGAAGGCTTAAGGGACCATTGTATGAATTTACAAGCCATAAAAATGGCATTGGAATGCAAAAATATGAAGATGTGCCTAAACCCACCTACCACCCTATCGATCGACGGCTTGCGTATCCCGTCTCTCTGGCCGACGTAGTGCCCGCTCGCCCAGGCTCGGGCATGTGCTGGTGCCACATTTTTCTTCACCGGGGCACCATCACTAGAGCATCATCGGAGAACCTGACTGACGGCATTGGGGTTCTGACGATCAGGGGGGCCGAGCGTGGGGGTGCGTACATGATGTGCATTAGGTGCTGGTACTTGGCCCTTATATTGGCCCCCTATCCCTCATCAAACATCGAGTACTCACACCCCCTTAAAGAGCATTTGAGATTTTACAGGTTTGCTGCCAGTAGCCATTAAAGTGTCTAAAATGGGGACATTTTTTTCAAATGGTCACAAAATCTTGTATACTTCTAGTTTTTAGCTGAATGTTTTTGTGCATGCCAACAAAAATACAAGGATCGCGTCTACCAAGTTTAGGACCAAAACTCCTTCAAAAAAAATTTTAAAAAATCTCGAACCGCGAAACATTTTGAAAGTTGTAAAAAGTAGAAAACGAGTCGTCTTGCCATGAAACTTCACGTGAAGGCTTAAGGGACCATTGTATGAATTTAGAAGCCATAAAAATGGCATGGCACGCAGAAATATGAAGATGCACCTAAACCAACCTACCATCCTATCGATCCACGACTTGCCCATCTCGTCACTCTGGCCGGCGTAGTGCCCGCCCCTCCGCCCGCCCGCTCATTTCGTCGATTAGTTTAGGCATATGGAGTTCATTCCTAGTCTAAGATTGGATCGGACTGAGGGATGCGGTAGCAGGATTGGCAGCACACAGAGGGGGACCTGACCGATCCCCAGCTTGCGCATCACGCCCCTCTGGCCGGCTGAACGCCCGTACGCTCGTTTCGTTGGTTGACTTAGGCATACGGAGTTCATTCCCAGTCTAAGCATGTGGAGTTCATTCCCAGTCTAAGCATGTGGAGTTCATTCCCAGTCTAAGATAGGACCGGACGAAGGGTTGCTACAGGCATGTGCTGGTGCCGTATTTTTCTTCGTCGGGGCACCATCATCGGAGCATCGCCGGAGAACCTGACCGGTCAGGCACTTAGGGTACGACGATCAAGCATGGGTTCGGAGGGGTGTGCGCCATCTTGCGAGGTTGATGCGGTACTGGCCACTTAATGGCATCCACTCATCCAACATCAAGCTCACACCCTTAGGGCATGGATTACAGGTTTGCTGGTCAGTAGCTATTAAAGTGCCGAAATCCACACTTTTTCAATCATGGCACAAAATCTGTACATTCGGTCCCTCTGAATTTTTGATTATGACTGGAAGAACTGATAGTTCTACATGTCAACTCTTTCAAAAAAAATTGCGGCAATCCCACCGCAAAAAGTTTCGAATCCAAAATAGCAACAGCGTCGGGCCTTGACTTCACTGTATGCTGTAAGAACCATTGTATGCTTACAAGCCATAAAAATGGCATTGTCATGCAAAAATATGAAGACATGCCTGAACCCACCTACCACGCTATCGATCCACGGCTTGCGCATCTCGTCTCTCTGGCCGACGTAGTGCCCGTCCACCCGTCCACTCGTTTCGTCGGTTGGCTTCGGCATACGGAGTTCATTCCTAGTCTAAGATCAGACCAGTAGAGGGTTGTGATAGCAGGATCGACAGCACGTAAAAGGGGACCCGCCCGATCCCCAGCTTACGCATCCAACCCCTCTGGTCGACTGAGCGCTCGCACGCTCATTTTGTGGGTTGACTTAGGCATACGAAGTTCATTCCCAGTCTAAGCATACGGAGTTCATTCCCAGTCTAAGATCAGATCGGACCGAGGGTTACGGTAGCACATGCTGGGCTCGGGCATGTGCTGGTTCCGCATTTTTCTTCCCTGGGGCACCATCATCGGAGAACCTGACCGGCGACATTGGGGTTCCGGCCATAGGGGGGGCCAGGGGGTGTGCGCAGATGATGTGCGATGGGTGCCGGTACTTGGCCCTTATATTGGCCCCTTATTCCTCATCAAACCTCGAGAACTCACACCCCCTTAAAGATCATTTGAGATTTTACAGGTTTGCTGCCAGTAGCTATTAAAGTGTCTGAAATGGGGACACTTTTTTGAAATGGCCACAAAATTTTGTAACCTTCGAGTTTTTAGCTGAATTTTTTTGTGCATGCCAAAAAAAATACAACGATCATATCTACCATGTTTGGGGCCAAAAATCCTTCTGAAAAAATTTTAAAAAATCTCGAACCGCAAAAAAGTTTTGAAAATCTTGAAAAATAGAAAACGAGTCGTCTTGCCATGAAACTTCACGTGAAGGTTTAAGGGACCATTGTATGAATTTACAAGCCATAGAAATCCCATTGGCACATGGAAATATGAAGATGTGCCTAAGCCCACCTACCACCCTATCGATCCACGGCCTGTGCATCCCGTCTCTCTGGCTGACGTAGTGCCCGTCCGCCCGCCCGCCCGCTCGTTTCGTCGGTTGGCTTAGGCATACGGAGTTCATTCCTAGTCTAAGACCAGACCAAACTGAGGGTTGCGGTAGTAGGATCGACAGCACGCAAATCGGGACCCGATCGATCCCCGATTTGTGCATCCCACCCCTCTGGCCAATTGAGCACCCGTACGCTCGTTTCGTGGGTTTACTTAGGCATACGGAGTTCATTCCCAGTCTAAGCATACAGAGTTCATTCCCAGTCTAAGCATACAGAGTTCATTCCCAATCTAAAATCGGACCAGATCGAGGGTTGCTGCAGCACATGTTCGGCTTGGGCATGTGCTGCTGTCGTATTTTTCTTCACCGAGGCACCATCGCCGGAGCATCACCGGAGAACCTGACCGACAGCATTGGGGTTCTGACGATCAGGGGGCCAGGGGGTGTGCGCACATGATGTGCGATGGGTGCTGGTACTTGGCCCTTATATTGGCCCCCTATCCCTCATCAAACCTCAAGAACTCACACCCCCTTAAAAAGAATTTGAGATTTTACAGGTTTGCTGCCAGTAGCCATTAAAGTGTCTGAAATGGGGACACTTTTTTCAAATGGTCACAAAATCTTGTACACTTCGAGTTTTTAGTAGAATTTTTTTGTGCATGCCCAAAAAAAATACAAGGATCACGTCTACGAAGTTTGGGGCCAAAACTCCTTCCGAAAAAATTTGAAAAAATCTCGAACCGCAAAAACTTTCAAAAATCATGAAAAATCGAAAACGAGTCGTCTTGCCATGAAACTTGACGTGAAGGCTTAAGGAACCATTGTATGAATTTACAAGCCATAAAAATGGCATTGGCATGCAGAAATATGAAGATGTACCTAAACCCATCTACCACCCTATCGATCTACGGCTTATGCATCCCGTCTCTCTGGCCGACGCAGTGCCCGCAAGCCCTCCCGCCCGTTTCGTCTGTTGGCTTAGGCATACTGAGTTCATTCTCAGTCTAAGATTGGACCAGACCAAGGGCTACGATGGCAGGATTGGCAGCACGCAGAGGGGGACCCGGTCGATCCTCGGCTTACACCTCCCGCCCCTCTGGCCAGCTGAGCGCCTGCACGCTCGTTTCGGGGGTTGACTTAGGCATACGAGTTCATTCCCAGTCTAAGCATACGGAGTTCATTCCCAGTCTAAGATCAAACCAGACCGAGGGTTACGGTAGCACATACTGCGGTCGGGCATGTGCTGTTGCCGTATTTTTGTTTGTCGGGGCACCATCGTCGGAGCATCGTCGGAGAACCTGATAGGCAGCATTGGGGTTCTGGTGATCGGGGGGGCCGGGGGGTGTGCGCACATGATGTGCGATGGGTGATGGTACTTGGCCCTTATATTGGCCCCCTATCCCTCATCAAACCTCGATAACTCACAACCCCTTAAAGAGCATTTGAGATTTTACAGATTTGCTGCCAGTAGCCATTAAAGTGTCTGGAATGGGGACACTTTTTTCAAATAGTCACAAAAATACAAGGATCACGTCATCCAAGTTGGGGGCCAAAACTCCTTCCGAAAAAATTTTAAAAAATCCCGAACCGTAAAGAGTTTTGAAAATCATGAAAAATAGAAAACGAGTCGTCTTGCCATGAAACTTCACGTGAAGGCTTAAGGGACCATTGTATGAATTTACAAGCCATAAAAATGGCATTGGCACGTAGAAATATGAAGATGTGCCTAAACCCACCTACCACCCTATCGATCCACGGCTTGTGCATCCCGTCTCTCTGGCCGACGTAGTGCCCGCCCGCCTACCCGCTCATTTCGTCAGTTGGTTTAGGCATACGGAGTTCATTCCCAGTCTAAGATTAGACCAGTCTGAGGGTTGCGGTAACAGGATCGACAGCACGCAGAGGGGGACCCGACCGATACCTGGCTTGCACATCCCGCCCCTTTGGCCGGCTGAACGCCCATACGCTCATTTCGTGGGTTGACTTAGGCATACAGAGTTCATTCCTAGTCTAAGCATACGGAGTTCATTTCCATTCTAAGATTAGACCAGACCGAGGGTTGGGCAGCAGATGCTGGGCTCGGGCATGTGCTGGTGCCACATTTTTGAGCGTCGCCGGAGAACCTGACCAGCGACATTGGGGAATCGACGATCGGGGGGCCAGGGGGTGTAGGCACATGATGTGTGATGGGTGCTGGTACTTGGCCCTTATATTGGCCCCCTATCCCTCATCTACCCTCGAGAACTCACACCCCCTTAAAGAGCATTTGATATTTTGTAGGTTTGCTGCCAGTAGCCATTAAAGTGTCTGAACTGGGGACACTTTTTTCAAATGGTCACAAAATCTTGTACACTTCAAATTTTTAGCTGAATTTTTTTATGCATGCTAATAAAAATACAAGGATCATGTCTACCAAGTTTGGGGTTAAAACTCCTTCCGAAAAAATTTTACAAAATCCCGAATCGTAAAAAGTTTCAAAAATCGTGAAAAATAGAAAACGAGTCATCTTGCCATGAAACTTCACGTGAAGGCTTAAGGGACCATTGTATGAATTTACAAGCCATTAAAATGGCATTGGCACGTAGAAATATGAAGATGTACCTAAACCCACCTATCACCCTATCGATCCACGGCTTGCGCATCCCATCTTTCTGGCCGGCGTAGTGCCCGCCCACTCGTTTCATCGGTTGGCTTAGGCATACGGAGTTCGTTCCTTGTCTAAGATTGGATCAGACCAAGGGTTGCGACAGCAGGATCAACAGCACGTAGAGGGGGACTCAGCCGATCCCCGGCTTACGCATCCTGCCTCTCTGGCCGGTTGAGAGCCCGCACCCTCGTTTCATGGGTTGACTTAGGCATACAGAGTTCATTCCCAGTCTAAGCATACAGAGTTCATTTCCAGTCTAAGATCAGACCGAACCGTGGGTTACGACAGCACATGCTGGAATCGGGCATGTGTCGGTGCCACATTTTTCTACGTCGGGGCACCATTGTCGGAGAACCTGACCAGCAGCATTGGGGTTTCGATGATCGGGGGGGCCGGGGGGGTGTGCGCACATGATGTGCGATGGGTGGTGGTACTTGGCCCTTATATTGGCCCACTATCCCTCATCAAACCTCAAGAACTCACACCCCCTTAAAGAGCATTTGAGATTTTACAGGTCTGCTACCAGTAGCCATTAAAGTGTCTGAAATGGGGACACTTTTTTCAAATGGTCACAAAATCTTGTACACTTCGAGTTTTTATCTGAATTTTTTTATGCATGCCAACAAAAATACAAGGATCACGTCTACCAAGTTTGGGGCCTAAACTCCTTCCCAAAAAGTTTAAAAGATCCCAAACCGTAAAAAGTTTCAAAAATCAAGAAAAATAGAAAACGAGTCCTCTTGCCATGAAACTTCACGTGAAGGCTTAAGGGACCAATGTATGAATTTACATGCCATAAAAATGGCATTGGAATGCAGAAATATGAAGATGTACCTAAACCCACCTACCACCATATCGATCCACAGCTTGCACATCCCGTCTCTCTGGCCGACGTAGTGCCCGCTTGCCCGCTCATTTCGTCGGTTGGCTTAGGCATATGGAGTTCATTCCCAGTCTAAGATCAGATCGAAACGAGGGTTTCGGCAGCAGGATTGGCAGCACACTGAGGGGGACCCGATCGATGCACGGCTTGCGCATCTCGCCCCTTTGGCCGGCTGAGCGCCCGCACTCTCATTTCGTGTCTTGACTTAGGCATGCAGAGTTCATTCCCAGTCTAAGCATACGGAGTTCATTCCTAGTCTAAGATCGGACCGGACCAAGGGTTGTAGCAGCTCATGCTGGGCTCGGGCATGTGCTGGTGCCGCATTTTTCTTCACCGGGGCACCATCGCTGGAGCATCACCGGAGAACCTGACCGATGGCATTGGGGTTCCGACGATCGAGGGGGCCAGGGGGTGCGCACACATGATGTGCGATGGGTGCTTGTACTTGGCCGTTATATTGGCCCCCTATCCCTCATCAAACCTCGAGAACTCACACCCCCATAAAGAGCATTTGAGATTTTACAGGTTTACTGCCAGTAGCCATTAATGTGTCTGAAATGGGGACACTTTTTTCAAATGGTCACCAAATCTTGTACACTTCGAGTTTTTATCTGAATTTTTTTGTGCATGCCAACAAAAATACAAGGATCACGTCTACCAAGTTTGGCGCAAAAACACCTTCCAAAAAAGTTTAAAAAATCCTGAACCGTAAAAAGTTTTGAAAATCATAAAAAATAGAAAATGAGTCGTCTTGCCATTAAACTTCACGTGAAGGTTTAAGGGGCCATTGTATGAATTTAGAAGCCATAAAAATGGCATTGTCATTCAAAAATATGAAGATGTGCCTAAACCCACCTACCTCCCTATCGATACATGGCTCGCGCATCCCGTCTCTCTGGCCGACGTAGCGCCCGCCTGCCCGTCTGCCCGTTCATTTCGTCAGTTCGCTTAGGGATACGGAGTTCATTCCCAGTCTAAGATCGAATCGGACCGAGGGTTGCAGTAGCAAGATCTGCAGCACATAGAAGGGGAACCGGCCGATCCCCGGCTTGTGCATCCCGCCCCTCTGGCCAGCTGAGCGCCCGCACGCTCATTTCGTGGGTTGACTTAGGCATACGGATTTCATTCCCAGTCTAAGATCGGATCAGACTGAGGGTTGCGGTAGCACATGCTGGGCTCGGGCATGTGCTGGTGCCGTATTTTTCTTCACCGGGGCACCATCGCCCGAGCATCGTCGGAGAACCTGACTGACGATATTAGGCTTTCGACGATCGGGAGGGCCGGGGGGTGTGCGCACAAGATGTGCGATGGGTGCTGGTACTTCACCCTTATATTGGCCCCCTATCCCTCATCAAACCTCGAGAACTCACACCCCCTTAAAGAGCATTTGAGATTTTACAGGTTTGCTGCCAGTAGCCATTAAAGTGTCTGAAATGGGGACACTTTTTTCAAATAGTCACAAAATCTTGTACACTTCGAGTTTTTAGCTGATTTTTTTTGTGCATGCCAACAAAAATACAAGGATCACGTCTACCAAGTTTGGGGACAAAATTCCTTCCAAACAAATTTTAAAAAATCCCAAATCGTAAAAAGTTTTGAAAATCGTGAAAAATAGAAAATGAGTCATCTTGCCATTAACCTTCACGTGAAGGCTTAAGGGACCATTGTATGAATTTGCAAGTTATAAAAATGGCATTCGCATGCAAAAATATGAAGATGTACCAAAACCCACCTACCACCTATCGATCCATGACTTGTGCATCCCGTCTCTCTGGCCAGCGTAGTGACCACCCGCTCGCCCGTCCGCTTGTTCATCGGTTGGCTTAGGCATACGGAGTTCATTCGCAGTCTAACATCCGACCGGATCGAGGGTTGTGGCACCAGGATCGATAGCACGGAGAGTCAGACCCGATCGATCCCCGACTTGCGCATCCGCCCCTCTGGCCGGCTGAACGTTCGCACGCTCGTTTCGTGGGTTAACTTAGGCATACGGAGTTCATTCCCAGTCTAAGCATACGAAGTTCATTCCCATTTTATGATCATACCGGACCGAGGGTTACGGCAGCATATGTTGGGCTCGGTCATGTGCTGGTGCCGCATTTTTCTTCACCGGGGCACCATCGCCGGAGAACCTAACCGACGGCATTAGGGTTCTGGTAGCAGGATCGGATCGGACCGGATCAGAGAACCTGACTGGCAGCATTGGGATTCCGATGATCGGGGGGCCGGGGGGTGTGCGCAAATGATGTACAATGGGTGCTGGTACTTGGCCCTTATATTGGCCCCCTATCGCTCATCAAACCTCGAGAACTCACACCCCTTTAAAGAGCATTTGGGATTTTACAGGTTTGCTGCTAGTAGCCATTAAAGTGCCTGAAATGGGGACACTTTTTTCAAATGGTCACAAAATCTTGTACACTTCGAGTTTTTAGCTGATTTTTTTTGTGCATGCCAACAAAAATACAAGGATCATGTCTTCCAAGTTTGGGGCAAAACTCCTTTCGAAAAAATTTTAAAAAATCCTGAACCGCAAAAAGGTTCAAAAATCGTGAAAAATAGAAAACGAGTCGTCTTGCCATGAAATATCTGGTGAAGGCTTAAGGGACCATTGTATTAATTTACAAGCCATAAAAATGGAATTGGCACACAGAAATATGAAGATGTGCCTAAACCCACCTACCACCCTATCGATCCACGGCTTGCGCATCCCTCTCTCTGGTTGACGTAGTGCCCGCACGCCAGTCCGCCCCCTCGTTTCCTCAGTTGGCTTAGGCATACGGAGTTCATTGCTAGTCTAAGATCAGACCGGACAGAGGGTTGGGGTAGCACATGCCGGGCTCGGGCATGTGCTGGTGCCGTATTTTTCTTCGTCGGGTCACGATCACCGAAGAATCATCAGAGAACCTGACCGACGGCATTAGGGTTCCGACGATCGAGGGGGCCGGGCGGTGTTCGTACATGATGTGCTGGTGCTACATTTTTCTTTGTCGAGTCACCAACTTCGGAGAATCTAACCGACGGCATTAGGGTTCCGATAGCAGGATTGGACCGGACCGGATCAGAGAACCTGACTGGCAGCATTAGGATTCCGACGATCGGGGGGTCGGGGGGTATGCGCAAATGATGTACGATGGGTGCTGGTACTTGGCCCTTATATTGGCCCCCTATCGCTCATCAAACCTCGAGAACTCACACCCCCTTAAAGAGCATTTGAGATTTTACAGGTTTGCTGCCAGTAGCCATTAAAGTGTCTGAAATGGGGACACTTTTTTCAAATGGTCACAAAATCTTGTGCACTTCAAGTTTTTAGCTGAATTTTTTCATGCATGCGAAAAAAAATACAAGGATCATGTCTACCAAGTTTGGGGCCAAACTCCTTTCGAAAAAATTTTAAAAAATCTCGAACCGTAAAAAGTTGCCAAAATTGTGAAAAATAGAAAACGAGTCGTCTTGCCTTGAAAATTCACGTGAACGCTTAAGGGACCATTGTATGAATTTACAAGCCATAAAAATGGCATTGGCACGCAAAAATATGAAGATGTACCTAAACCCACCTACCACCCTATCGATCCACAGCTTGTGCATCCCGTCTCTCTGGTCGACGTAGTGCCCGCCCACCCGCTCGTTTCGTCGGTTGGCTTAGGCATACGGAGTTCATTCCCAGTCTAAGATTGGACCAGACTGAGGGTTGTAGCAGCAAGATCGACAGCATACTGAGGTGGACCCGACCGTGCCCCAGCTTGTGCATCCCGCCCCTCTGGCCGGTTGAGCTCCCGCACGCTCGTTTCGTGGGTTGACTTAGAAATACGAAGTTCATTCCCAGTCTAAGCATATGGAGTTCATTCCCAGTCTAGGATTGAACTGGACCAAGGGTTACGGCAGCACATGCTGGGCTCGGGCATGTGCTGGTGCTGCAGTTTTCTTCGTCGGGGCACCATCGTTAGAGCATCACCAGAAAACCTGACCGACGGCATTGGGGCTCTGACGATCGGGGGGCCCGGGGGGTTGTGCGCACATGATGTGCGATGGGTGCTGGTACTTGGCCCTTATATTGGCCACCTATCCCTCATCAAACCTCAAGATCTCACACCCCCTTAAAGAGCATTTGAGATTTTACAGGCTTGCTGCCAGTAGCCATTAAAGTGTCTGAAATGGGGACACTTTTTTTAAATGGTCACAAAATCTTGTACACTTCGAGTTTTTAGCTGATTTTTTTGCATGCCAACAAAAATACAAGGATCACGTCTAGCAAGTTTGGGGCCAAAACTCCTTTTGAAAAAATTTTAAAAAATCCCGAACCCTAAAAATTTTGAAAATCGTGAAAAATAGAAAACGAGTCGTCTTGCTAGGAAACTTCACGTGAAGGCTTAGGGGGCCGTTGTATGAATTTAGAAGCCATAAAAATGGCATTGGCACGTAGAAATATGAAGATGTGCCTAAACCCACCTATCACCCTATCGATCCACGGCATGCGCATCCTGTCTCTCTGATCGGCGTAGTGCCCGCCCGTCTGCTCGTTTCGTCCATTGGCTTAGGCATACGGAGTTCATTCCCAGTCTAAGATTGGACCAGACCAAGGGTTGTGGTAGCAGGATCGGCAGCACGTAGAGGGGGACCTGACCAACCCCCGGCTTGCCCATCCTGCCCCACTGGCCGGCTGAGTGCCCGCACACTCGTTTCGTGGGTTGACTTAGGCACACGGAGTTCATTCCCAGTCTAAGCATACGAAGTTCATTCCCAGTCTAAGATCGGACCAGACCGAGGGTTACGACAGCACATGCTGGGCTCGGGCATGTGCTGGTACCGTATTTTTCTTCGTCGGGGCACCATCGTCAGAGAACCTAACCGGTGACATTGGGGTTCCGACGATCGGGGGGCTGGGGGGTGTGCGCACATGATGTGCGATGGGTGCTGGTTTTTCGCCCTTAATTTGACCCCCTATCCCTCATCAAACCTCGAGAACTCACACCCCTTTAAAGAGCATTTGAGATTTTACAAGTTTGTTGCCAGTAGCCATTAAAGTGTGTGAAATGGGGGACACTTTTTTCTAATGGTCACAAAATCTTGTACACTTCGAGTTTTTAGCTGAATTTTTTGTCCATGCCAACAAAATACAAGGATCACGTCTACCGAGTTTAGGGCCAAAACTCTTTTCGAAAAATTTTAAAAAATCTCAAATCGCAAAAAGTTTGGAAAGTCGTGAAAAATAAAAAATGAGTCGTCTTGCCATGAAACTTCACGTGAAGGATTAAGGGACCGATATATGAATTTACAAGCCATAAAAATGGCATTGGCACGTAGAAATATGAAGATGTGCCAAAACCCACCTACCACCCTATCGATCCAGAGCTTGCGCATCCCGTTTCTCTGGCCGACGTAGTGCCTGCCCGCCCGCCCGCCTGCTCGTTTCATCAGTTGGCTTAGGTATACAGAGTTCATTCCAAGTCTAAGATCAAACCAGACCGAGGGTTGCGGCAGCAGGATCGATAGCACGTAGAGGGGGACCCGATCGATCCCCGGCTTGCGCATCCCGCCCCTCTGGCCGGATGAGTGCCTGCACGCTCATTTCGTGAGTTGACTTAGGCATACAAAGTTCATTCCCAGTCTAAGATCAGACCGGACCGAGGGTTACGACAGCACATGCTAGGCTCGGGCATGTGCTAGTGCCGTATTTTTCTTCGTCGGGGCACCATCGCTGAAGAACCGACCGACGACATTGGGGTTCCGACGATCGGGGGGGCCGAGGGGGGGTGTGCGCACGTGATGTGCGATTGGTGCTGGTACTTGGCCCTTATATTGGCCCCCTATCCCTCATTAAACCTCGAGAACTCACACCCCCTTAAAGAGCATCTGAGATTTTAGAGGTTTGCTACCAGTAGCCATTAAAGTGTTGAAATGGGGACACTTTTTTCACATGGTCACAAAATCTTGTACACTACGAGTTTTTAGCTGAATGTTTTTGTGCATGCCAACAAAAATACAAGGATCACGACTACCAAGTTTGGGGCCAAAAATCCTTCCAAAAAAATTTTAAAAAATCTCGAAACGCAAAAAGTTTTGAAAATTGTGAAAAATAGAAAACGAGTCGTCTTGCCATGAAACTTCATGTGAAGGCTTAAGGGACATTTGTATGAATTTACAAGCCATAAAAATGGCATTGGCATGCAGAAATATGAAGATGTGCCTAAAACCGCCTACCACCCTATCGATCCACGGCTTGCGCATCCTGCTTCTCTGGCCGGCGCAGTGCCCGCCCGCTCATTTCATCGGTTGGCTTAGGCATACGGAGTTCATTCCCAATCTAAGTTTGGACCAAACTGAGGGTTGTGGCAGCAGGATCGTTAGCATGCAGTGGGGGACCCGGCCAATCTCCGGCTTGCACATCCCGCCCCTCTGGCCGGCTGAGCACCCGCACGCTCGTTTCGTGGGTTAACTTCGGCATACGGAGTTCATTCTCAGTCTGGGCATACGAAGTTCATTCCCAGTCTAAGATCAGAACGGACCGAGGGTTGCGGCAGCACATGCTGGGCCCGGGCATGTGCTGGTGCTGCATTTTTCTTCGTTGGGGCACCATCGTCAGAGCATCGTCGGAGAACCTGACCGGCGGGATTGGGGTTCCGACTATCGGGGAGGTGTGTGCACATGATGTGCACCGGGTGCTGGTACTTGGCCCTTATATTGGCCCTCTATCCGTCATCAAACCTTGAGAACTCACACCCCCTTAAAGAGCATTTGAGATTTTACAGGTTTGCTACCAGTAGCCGTTAAAGTGTCTGAAATGGGGACACTTTTTTCACATGGTCACAAAATCTTGTACACTTCAAGTTTTTAGCTGAATATTTTTGTGCATGCCCACTAAAATACAAGGATCACGTCTACCAAGTTTGGGACCAAAAATCCTTCCGAAAAAATTTTTAAAAATCTCGAACCGCAAAAAGTTTGAAAAATCGTGAAAAATAAAAAACGAGTCGCCTTGCCATGAAACTTCACGTGAAGGCTTAAGGGACCATGTTATGAATTTTCAAGCCATAAAAATGGCATTGGCAGGTAGAAATATGAAGATGTGCCTAAACCCATTTACCAACCTATCGATCCATAGCTTGCGCATCCCGTCTCTCTGGCCTCTCTGGCCCGCCCGCTCGTTTCGTCGGTTGGCTTAGGCATACTAAGTTCATTCCCAGTCTAAGATGGGATCGAGCTGAGGGTTGCAGTAGCAGGATCGACAGCGTACAGAGGGTGACCCGATCGATCCCCGGCTTGCGCATCCCACGCCTCTGGCCGGCTGAACGCCCGCACGCTCATTTCGTGGGTTGATTTAGGCATATGGAGTTCATTCCCAGTCTAAGCATACGGAGTTCATTCCAAATCTAAGATCGGACCGGACCAAGGGTTGCCGCAGCATATGCTGGGCTCTGGCATGTGCTGGTGCCGCATTTTTCTTCGTCGGGGCACCATCGCCGAAACATCACCGAAAAACCTGACCGACGGCATTGGGGTTTCGACGATCCGGGGGGCCGGGGGGGTGTGCGCAAATGATGTGCGATGGGTGCTGGTACCTGGCCCTTATATTGGCCCCCTAACCCTCATCAAACCTCAAGAACTGACACCCCGTTAAAGAGCATTTGAGATTTTACAGGTTTGCTACCAGTAGCCATTAAAGTGTCAGAAATGGGGACACTTTTTTCAAATGATCACAAAATCTTGTACACTTCGATTTTTTAGCTGAATCTTTTTGTGCATGCCAACAAAAATACAAGGATCATGTCTACCAGGTTTGGGGCCAAAACTCCCTTCAAAAAAATTTTAAAAAATCCCGAACCACAAAAAGTTTTGAAAATCATGAAAAATAGAAAACGAGCCGTCTTGCCATGAAACTTCACGTGAAGGCTTAAGGGACCATTGTATGAATTTACAAGCCATAAAAATGGCATCAGCATCAGAAATATGAAGATGTGCCAAAACCCACCTACCACCTATCGATCCACGACTTCCGCATCCCGTCTCTCTGGTCGGCGTAGTGCTCGCCCGCTCATTTCGTCGGTTGGCTTAGCCATACGGAGTTCATTCCCAGTCTAAGATCGAACCAGATCAAGGGTTGTGGTAGTAGGATCGGCAGCATGCAGAGGGGGACACGGTCGATCCCAGGCTTACGCATCCCGTCCCTCTGGCCGGCTGAGCGCCCGAATGCTCATTTTATGGGTTGACTTAGGCATACGGAGTTCATTCCCAATCTAAGCATACGGAGTTCATTCCTAGTCTAAGATCGGACCAGACCGAGCGTTACAGCAGCACATGCTGGGTTCGGGCATGTGCTGGTGCCGTATTTTTCTTCGTCGGTGCACCACCGCCGGAGCATCGTCAGAGAACCTGACCGGCTGCATTGGGGTTCCGATGATCGGGGGGGCTGGGGGGGCTGTGCGCACATGATGTGCAATGGGTGCTGGTACTTGCCCTTATATTTGCCCCCTATCCCTCATCAAACCTCGAGAACTCACACCCCATTAAAGAGCATTTGAGATTTTACAGGTTTACTGCCAGTAGCCATTAAAGTGTCTGAAATGGGGACACTTTTTTCAAATGGTCACAAAATCTTGTACACTTAGAGTTTTTAGCTGAATTTTTTTATGCATGCCAACACAATTACAAGGATCACGTCTACCAAGTTGGGGCCAAAATTCCTTCCGAAAAAATTTTAAAAAATCTCGAACCACAAAAAGTTTCAAAAATCATGAAAAATAGAAAATGAGTCGTCTTGCCATGAAACTTCACGTTAAGGCTTAAGGGACCATTGTATGAATTTACAAGCCATAAAATGGCATCGGCACGTAGAAATATGAGGATGTGCTTAAACCCACCTACCACCCAATCGATCCACGGCTTGCGCATCCTGTCTCTCTGGCCGGCGTAGTGCCCGCCTGCCCGCCCGCTCGCTCATTTCGTCGGTTGGCTTAGGCATACGGAGTTCATTCCCAGTCTAAGATCGGACTGGACCTAGGGTTGCGGCAGCACATGCTGGGCCCGGGCATGTGCTGGTGCTGCATTTTTCTTCGTTGGGGCACCATCGTCGGAGCATCGTCGGAGAACCTGACCGGCGGCATTGGGGTTCCGACGATCGGGGTGGTGTGCGCGCATGATGTGCGATGGGTACTGGTACTTGGCCCTTATATTGGCCCCCTATCCCTCATCAAACCTCAAGAACTCACAGCCTCTTAAAGAGCATTTGAGATTTTACAGGTTTGCTGCCCGCAGCCATTAAAATGTCTGAAATGGGGACACTTTTTTCAAATGGTCACAAAATCTTGTACACTTTGAGTTTTTAGCTGAATTTCTTTGTGCATGCCAACAAAAATACAAGGATCACATCTACCAAGTTTGGTGTGAAAAATCCTTCCAAAAAAATTTAAAAAAATCACAAACCGCAAAAAGTTTGAAAAATCATGAAAAATAGAAAACGAGTCGTCTTGCCATGAAACTTCACGTGAAGGCTTAAGGGACCATTGTATGAATTTACAAGCCATAAAAATGGCATTGGCATGCAGAAATATGAAGATGTGCCTAAACCCACCTACCACCCTATCGATCCATGGCTTGCGCATCTCGTCTCTCTGGCCGGCGTAGTGCCCGCTTGCTTGCCTGCCCACTCCTTTCGTCGGTTGGCTTAGGCATATGGAGTTCATTCCCAGTCTAAGATCAGACCAAACTGAGCATTGCGGTAGTAGGATCAGCAGCACGTAAATGGGGACCTAATCGATCCCCGGCTTTTGCATCCTGCCCCTTTGGCAAGCTGAGCGCCCGCACGCTCGTTTCGTGGGATAACTTAGGCATACGAATTTCATTCCCAGTCTAAGATCGAACTGGACCAAGGGTTGCACTAGCACATGCTGGGCTCGGGCATGTGCTGGTGCCGCATTTTTCTTCGTCGGGACACTATCATCGGAGCATCATCGGAGAACTTGACCGACGGCATTGGGGTTCCGACGATCGGGGGGGCCGGGGGGTGTACGCACAGGATGTGTGATGGGTGCTGGTACTTGGCCCTTATATTGGCCCCCTATCCCTCATCAAACCTCGAGAACTCACACCCGCTTAAAGGGCATTTGAGATTTTACAGGTTTGCTGCCCGTAGCCATTAAAGTGTCTGAAATGGCGACACTTTTTTCAAATGGTCACAAAATCCTGTATACTTCGAGTTTTTAGCTGAATTTCTTTGTGCATGCCAACAAAAATACAAGGATCACGTCTACCAAGTTTGGGGTGAAAAATCCTTCCAAAAAAATTTTAAAAAATCACAAACCGTAAAAAGTTTGGAAAATCATGAAAAATAGAAAACGAGTTGTCTTGCCATGAAACTTCAAGTGAAGGCTTAAGGGACCATTGTATGAATTTACAAGCCATAAAAATGGCTTTGGCATGCAGAAATATGAAGATGTGCCTAAACCCACCTACTACCCTATCGATCCATGGCTTGCGCATCCATCTCTCGGCCGACGTAGTGCCCGCCCGCCCGCCCGCTCCTTTCGTCGGTTGGCTTAGGCATACGGAGTTCATTCCCAGTCTAAGATCGGACCAGACTGAGCGTTACGGCGGTAGGATCGGCAGCACGCAAATGGGGGCCTGACTGAGCCCCAGCTTGTGCATCCCGCCCCTCTGGCCGGCTGAGCGCCCGCACGCTTATTTCGTGGGTTGACTTAGGCATACGGAGTTCATTCCCAGTCTAAGCATACGGAGTTCATTCCTAGTCTAAGCATACGGAGTTCATTCTGAGTCTAAGATCGAACCGGACCGAGGGTTGTGGTTGCACATGCTGGGCTCGGGCATGTTCTGGTGCTATATTTTTCTTCGTTGAGGCACCATCACCGGAGCAACGTCGGAGAACCTAACCGGCGGCATTAGGGTTCCGACGATCGGGGGGCCGGGGGGGTGTGTGCACATGATGTGCGATGGGTGCTGGTACTTGGCCCTTATATTGGCCCCTTATCCCTCATCAAACCTCGAGAACTCACACCCACTTAAAGAGCATTTGAGATTTTACAGGTTTGCTGCCCGTAGCCATTAAAGTGTCTGAAATCGGGACACTTTTTTCAAATGGTGACAAAATCTTGTATACTTCGAGTTATTAGCACAAAATCTTTGTGCATGCCAACAAAAATACAAGGATCACGTCTACCAAGTTTGGGGTGAAAAATCCTTCCGAAAAAATTTTAAAAAATCACAAAGCATAAAAAGTTTGGAAAATCATGAAAAATAGAAAATGAGTCGTCTTGCCATGAAACTCCAAGTGAAGGCTTAAGGGACCATTGTATCAATTTACAAGCCATAAAAATGGCTTTAGCATGCAGAAATATGAAGATGTGCCTAAACCCACCTACCACCCTATCGATCCACGGCTTGCACATCTCATCTCTCTAACCGGCGTAGTGCCCACCTGCTGGCCCGCCCGCTTGTTTTGTCGGTTGGCTTAGGCATACGGAGTTCATTCCCAGTCTAAGATCAGACTGGACCGGGGGTTGCGGTAACAAGATCGACAGCACGTAGAGGGGGACCCGACCGATCCTCGGCTTACGCATCCCCCCCTCTGGTCGGCTGAGCGCCCGCACGCTCGCTTCGTGGGTTGACTTAGGCATACGGAGTTCATTCCCAGTCTAAGCATACGGAGTTCATTCCCAGTCTAAGCATACGGAGTTCATTTCCAGCCAAGATCGGACTGGACCAAGGGTTGCGCCAGCACATGCTCGGCTCGGGCATGTGCTAGTGCCAATTTGTTTCTTCATCGGGGCACCATTGTCGGAGCATCGCCAGAGAACCTGACCGGCGGCATTGGGGTTTCGGCGATCGGGAGAGCCGGGGCGGGTTTGTGCACATGATGTACGATGAGTGCTGGTACTTGGCGCTTATATTAGCCCCCTATCCCTCATCAAACCTCGAGAACTCACACCCCATTAAAGAGCATTTGAGATTTTGCAGGTTTGCTGCCAGTAGCCATTAAAGTGTTTGAAATGGGGACACTTTTTTCAAATGGTCACAAAATCTTGTACACTTCGAGTT
This sequence comes from Durio zibethinus, assembly GCF_002303985.1. The sequence continues at coordinate 13,332,221 of NW_019167827.1, forward strand.
TTTAGATGAATTTTTTTTTTGCATGCCAATAAAAATATAAGGATCTTGTCTACGAAGTTTGGGGCCAAAACTCCATCCGAAAAATTTTTTAAAAATCTCGAACCGTAAAAAGTTTCAAAAATAATGAAAAATAGAAAATGAGTCGTCTTGCCAGGAACCTTCACGTGAAGGCTTAAGGGACTATTGTATGAATTTACAAGCCATAAAAATGGCATTGGCATGCAGAAATATTAAGACGTGCCTAAACCCACCTACCACCCTATCGATCCACGGCTTGCGCATCCCGCCTCTCTGGCCCGTATAGTGCCCGCCTGCCCGCCCGCTCGTTTCATCGATTGGCTTAGGCATACGGAGTTCATTCCCAGTCTAAGATCAGACCGGATTGAGGGTTATGGCAACAGGATCGGTAGCACGCAGAGGGGGACCCGATCGATCCCCTGCTTACGCATCCCGCCCATTTGGTCGGCTGAGTGCCCGCAAGCTCGTTTCGTGGGTTGACTTAGGCATACGGAGTTCATTCCCACTCTAAGATCGGACCAGACCGAGGGTTACAGCAGCACATGCTGGGCTCGAGCATGTGCTGGTGCCGTATTTTTCTTCATCGGGGCACCATCACCGGAGCATCGTCGGAGAACCTGACCGACGGCATTGGGGTTTCGGCGATCGGGGGAGTCGGGGTGGGTGTGCGCACATGATGTGCGATGGGTGCTGGTACTTGGTGCTTATATTGGCCCCCTATCCCTTATCAAACCTCGAGAAGTCACACCCCCCTAAAGAGCATTTGAGATTTTATAGGTTTGCTGCTAGTAGCCATTAAAGTGTCAGAAATGGGGACACATTTTTCAGATGGTCACAAAATCTTGTACACTTCGAGTTCTTAGCTGAATTTTTTTGTGCATACCAACAAAAATACAAGGATCACGTAAGCAAGTTCGGGGCCAAAACTCCTTCCGAAACAATTTTAAAAAATCCCAAACCGTAAAAAGTTTCAAAAATCGTGAAAAATAGAAAATGAGTCGTCTTGCCATGAAACTTCACGTGAAGGCTTAAGGGACCATTGTATGAATTTACAAGCCATAAAAATGGCATTAGCATATAGAAATATGAAGATGTTCCTAAACCCACCTACCACCCTATCGATCCACGGCTTGCGCATCCCGCCTCACTGGCCGGCGTAGTGCCCGCCCGCACGCCTGCCCACCCGCTTGTTTCGTCGGTTGGCTTAGGCATACGGAGTTCATTCCCAGTCTAAGATCAGACCTGACCGAGGGTTGTGGCAGCAGGACCTGACCGAGGGTTGTGGCAGCAGGACCCGACCGATCCCCGACTTGCACATCCCGCCCCTCTGGTTGGCTGAGCGCCCGTACGCTCATTTCGTGGGTTGACTTAGGCATACGGAGTTCATTCCCAGTCTAAGCATATGGAGTTCATTCCCAGTCTAAGATTGGACCAGACCGAAGGCCGCGGCATCACATGCTGGGCTCGGGCATGTGCTGGTGCCGCATTTTTCTTCATCGAGAAACCATCGTCGGAGAACCTAACCGACGGCATTGGGGTTCCGATGATCGGGGGGGCCGAGGGGGGTGTGCGCACATGATGTGCGATGGGTGCTGGTACTTGGCCCTTATATTGGCCCCCTATCCCTCTTTAAACCTCAAGAACTCACGCCCCCTTAATGAGGATTTGAAATTTTACAAGTTTGCTACTAGTCGCCATTAAAGTGTCTGAAATGGGAACACTTTTCTCAAATGGTCACAAAATCTTGTACACTTCGAGTTTTTAGCTGAATGTTTTTATGCATGCCAACAAAAATACAAGGATCATATCTACCAAGTTTTGGGGCCAAAACTCCTTCCGAAATTTTTTTTAAAATCCCGAACCCTTAAAAGTCTCAAACATTGTTTGTGAAAAAAAAACGAGTCATACTTGGCCAGGAAACTTCACTGTAAGGGCTTAAGGGACCATTGTATGATTACAAGCCCATAAAAATGGCATTGGCACGCAGAAATATGAAGATGTGCCTAAACCCACTTACCACCCTATCGATGCACGGCTTGCGCATCTTGTCTCTCTGACCGGCATAGTGCCCGCCCGCCCGCTCGCTTGTTTCGTCGGTTAGCTTAGGCATACAAAAATCATTCCCAGTCTAAGATCAGACCAGACCGAGGGTTGTGGCAGCAGGATCGGCAGCACGCAGAGGGGGACCCGACCGATCCCCGGCTTGCACATTCCGCCCCTCTGGCCGATCGAGCGCCCGTACGCTCGTTTCGTGGGTTGACTTAGGCATACAGAGTTTATTCCCAGTCTAAGATCGGACTGGACCGAGGGTTGCGACAGCACATGCTGGGCTTCAGCATGTGCTGGTGCCATATTTTTCTTCGTCGGGGCACCATCGCTGGAGCATCGCCGGAGAACCTGACCGGTGGTATTGGGGTTCCAGCGATCGGAGGGGCCGGGGGGTGTGCGCACATGATGTGCGATGGGTGCTGGTACTTGGCCCCTATATTGGCCCCCTATCCCTCATCAAACCTCTAGAACTCACACCCCCTTAAAGAGCATTTGAGATTTTACAGGTTTGCTGCCAGTAGCCATTAAAGTGTCTGAAATGGGGACACTTTTTTCAAATGGCCACAAAATCTTGTACATTTCGAGTTTTTAGCTGAATTTTTTTGTGCTTGCCAACAAAAATACAAGGATCACAACTATTAAGTTTGGGGCCAAAACTCCTTCTGAAAAAATTTTAAAAAATCCCGAACCGTAAAAAGTTTGAAAAATCTTGAAAAATAGAAAACGAGTCATCTTGGCATGAAACTTCACGTGAAGGCTTAAGGGAACATTGTATGAATTTACAGGCCATAAATATGGCATTGGCACATAGAAATATGAAGATGTGCCTAAACCCACCTACCACTCTATCGATCCACAGCTTGCGCATCCCGTCTCTCTGGCTGACGTAGTGCCCGCCCGCTCGTTCCGTCGGTTCGTTTAGGCATACGGAGTTCATTCCTAGTCTAAGATCAGATCGGACCGAGTGTTACGGCAGCACATGCTGGGCTTGGGCATGTGTTGGTGCCGTATTTTTCTTCGTCGGGGCACCATCACCGAAGCATCGCTGCAGAACCTGACCGGCGGCATTGGGGTTCTGGCGATCGGGGGGGCCGGGGGGGTGTGCACACATGATGTGCGATGGGTGCTAGTACTTGGCCCTTATATTGGCCCCCTATCCCTCATCAAACCTTGAGAACTCACACCCCCTTAAAGAGCATTTGAGATTTTACAGGTTTGCTGCTAGTAGTCATTAAAGTGTCTGAAATGGGGACACTTTTTTCAAATGGTCACAAAATCTTGTACACTAAGAGTTTCTAGCTGATTTCTTTTGTGCATACCAAAAAAAATTCAAGGATCACGTCTACCTAGTAATTTGGGGCCAAAACTCCTTCCAAAAAAATTTTAAAAAATCCCGAACCGTAAAAAGTTTCTAAAATTGTGAAAAATAGAAAACGAGTCGTCTTGGCATGAAACTTCACGTGAAGGCTTAAGGGACCATTGTATGAATTTACAAGCCATAAATATGGCATTGGCACATAGAAATATGAAGATGTGCCTAAACCTACCTACCATCCTATCGATCCACGGCTTGCGCATCCCGTCTCTCTGGCCGGCGTAGTGCCCGCCCGCCCGCTTTTTTCTTCACCGGGGCACCATCGGCGGAGCATTGCCAGAGAACCTGATTGATGGCATTGGGATTCCAACGATCGGGGGGGCGGGGGTGTGCGCACATGATGTGCGATGGGTGCTGGTACTTGGCCCTTAGATTGGCCCCCTATCTTTCATCAAACCTTGAGAACTCACACCCCCTTAAAGAGCATTTAAGATTTTACAGGTTTGCTGCCAGTAGCCATTAAAGTGTCTGAAATGGGGACACTTTTTTCAAATGGTCACAAAATCTTGTACACTTCGAGTTTTTAGCTGAATTTTATTGTGCACGCCAACAAAAATACAAGGATCACGTCTACCAAGTTTGGGGCCAAAACTCCTTCCAAAAAAATTTTAAAAAATCCCGAACTGCAAAAAGTTTTAAAAATCGTGAAAAATAAAAAACGAGTCATCTTGCCATGAAACTTCACGTGAAGGCTTAAGGGACCATTGTATGAATCTACAAGCCATAAAAATGGCATTGGCACATAGAAATATGAAGATGTGCCTAAACCCACCTACCACCCTATCGATCCACGGCTTGCGCATCCCGTCTCTCTGGCTGGCGTAGTGCCCGCCCGTCCGCCCGCCCGCTCATTTCTTCGGTTGGCTTAGGCATACAAAGTTCATTCCCAATCTAAGATTGGACCAGATGGAGGGCTGCGGTAGCAGGATCGGTAGCAAGCAGAGGGGGGCCCAGTCGATCCCCAGCTTGCGCATCTTGGCCCTCTGGCAAGCTTAGAGCCCGCACGCTCGTTTCTTGGGTTGACTTAGGCATACGGAGTTCATTCCCAGTCTAAGATCGGATCGGATTGAGGGTTACGGCAGCACATGCTGGGCTCGGGCATGTGTTGGTGCCGCATTTTTCTTTGTCGGGGCACGATCATCTGAGCTTCGTCGGAGAACCTGACTGGCGGCATTAAGGTTCCGACGATCGGGGGAGCCGAGGGGGTGTGCGCACATGATGTGCGATGGGTGCTGGTACTTAGCCCTAATATTGGCCCCCTATCTCTCATTAAACCTCGAGAACTCACACCCCCTTAATGAGCATTTAAGATTTTACAGGTTTGCTGCCTGTAGCCATTAAAGTGTCTGAAATGGGGACACTTTTTTCAAATGGTCACAAAATCTTGTACACTTCGAGTTTTTGGCTGAATTTTTTTATGCATGCCAACAAAAATACAAGGACCACGTCTACCAAGTTTGGGGCCAAAATCCCTTCTGAAAAAATTTTGAAAAATCCAGAACCGCAAAAAGTTTTAAAAATCGTGAAAAATAGAAAACGAGTCGTCTTGCCATGAAACTTCACGTGAAGGCTTATGGGACCATTGTATGCATTTACAAGCCATAAAAATGGCATTGGCATGCAGAAATATGAAGATGTGCCTAAACTCACCTACCACCCTATCGATCCACGGCTTGCGCATCCCGTCTCTCTGGCCGGCATAGTGCCCGCCCGCCCGCCCGCACATTTCGTCGGTTGGCTTAGGCATACGGAGTTCATTCCCAGTCTAAGATCGGACCGGACCGAGGGTTACGGCAGCATATGCTCCGCTCGGGCATGTTCTGGTGCCGTAATTTTCTTCGTCGGGGCACCGTCGTTGGAGCATCGTCGGAGAACCTGATCGGCGGCATTGGGGGTTCCGGCGATTGGGGGGGCCGAGGGGGGTGTGCGCACATGATGTGCGATGGGTGCTGGTACTTGGCCCTTATATTGGCCCCCTATCCCTCATCAAACCTCGAGAACTCAGACCCCCTTAAAGAGCATTCGAGATTTTACAGGTTTGCTGCCAGTAGCCATTAAAGTGTCTAAAATGGGGGTACTTTTTTCAAATGGTCACAAAATCTTGTACACTTCGAGTTTTTAGCAGAATTTTTTTGTGCATGCCAACTAAAATACAACGATCACATCTACCAAGTTTGGGGCCAAAACTCCTTCCGAAAAAATTTAAAAACATCACAAACCTTAAAAATTTTCGAAAATCATGAAAAATAGAAAACGAGTCGTCTTGCCATGAAACTTCATGTGAAGGCTTAAGGGACCATTGTATGAATTTACAAGGCATAAAAATGGCATTGGCAAGCAAAAATATGAAGATGTGCCCAAATCCACCTACCACCCTATTGATCCACGGCTTGCGCATCCCGCCTCTCTGGCCGGCGTAGTGCCCGCCCGCCCGTTCGTTTCGTCAGTTGGCTTTGTCATACGGAGTTCGTTCCCAGTCTAAGATCAGAATGGACTAAAGGTTACGGTAGTAGGATCGGTAGCACGTAGAGGGGGACCCGATCGATCGTCGGCTTGCGCATCCCGCCCCTTTGGCCGACTGAGCGTCCGCACACTCGTTTCATAGGTTGACTTAGGCAGACGGAGTTCATTCCCAATCTAAGCATACGGAGTTCATTCTCAGTCTAAGATCAGACTGGACCGAGGGTTACGGCCGCACATGCTAGGCTCAGGCATCTGCTGGTGCCACATTTTTCTTCGTCGGGGCACCATCACCGGAGCATCGCTGGAGAACCTGACCGACAGCATTGGGGTTCCGACGATCGGGGGGCCGAAGGGGGTGTGTGCACATGATTTACGATGGTGCTGGTACTTGGCCCTTATATTGTCCCCCTATCCCTCATCAAACCTCGAGAACTCACACCCCCTTAAAGAGCTTTTGAGATTCTACAGGTTTGCTGCCAGTAGCCATTAAAGTGTCTGGAATGGGGACACTTTTTCCAAATGGTCACAAAATCTTGTACACTTCGAGTTTTTAGCTGAATTTTTTTTTGCATGCCAAAAAAAATACAAGGATCACGTCTACCAAGTTTGGGGCCAAAACTCCTTCCGAAAAAATTTTAAAAAATCTCAAACCTCAAAAATATTCGAAAATCGTGAAATATAGAAAACGAGTCGTCTTGCCATGAAACTTCACGTGAAGGCTTAAGGGACCAATGAATGAATTTACAAGCCATAAAAATGGCATTGGCACACAGAAATATAAAGATGTGCCTAAACCCACCTACCACACTATCGATCCACAGCTTGCGCATCCCGTCTCTCTGGCCGACGTAGCACCCGCTCGCCTACCTGCCCGCTCGTTTCGTCGATAGGCTTAGGCATATGGAGTTGATTCCCAATCTAAGATTGAACCAGACCGAGGGTTGCAGTAGCAGGATCGACAGCACGCAAAAGGGGACCCGACCAATCCCCGACTTGCGCATCCCACCCCTCTGGCCGGCTGAATGCCCGCACGTTCGTTTCGTAGGTTGACTTAGGCATATAGAGTTCATTCCAGTCTAAGCATACGGAGTTCATTCACAGTCTAAGAGTGAACTGGATCGAGGGTTACGACAGCACGTGCTAGGCTCGGGCATGTGCTGATGCCGTATTTTTTTTCATCGGGGCACCATCGTCGGAGCATCGCCGGAGAACTTGACCGGCGGCATTGGGGTTCTGATGATCGAGGGGGCCGGGGGGTGTGCGCACATGATGTGCAATGGGTGCTGGTATTTGGCCCTTATATTGGCCCCCTATCCCTCATCAAACCTCGAGAACTCACACCCCCTTAAAGAGCTTTTGAGATTTTACAGATTTGCCGCCAATAGCCATAAAAGTGTCTGAAATGGGGACACTTTTCTCAAATGGTCACAAAAAACAAGGATCACATCTACCAAGTTTGGGGCCAAAACTCCTTCTGAAAAAATTTTAAAAAATCTCGAACCGCAAAAAGTTTCAAAAATTATGAAAAATAGAAAACGAGTCGTCTTGCCATGAAACTTCACGTGAAGGCTTAAGGGACCATCGTATGAATTTACAAGCCATAAATATGGCATTGGCATTCAGAAATATGAAAATGTGCCTAAACCCACCTACCACCCTATCGATCCATGGCTTGCACATCCCGTCTCTCTTGCCGGCGTAGTGCCCGCCCGCCCGCCAGCCAGCTCGTTTTATCGGTTGGCTTAGGCATACAGAGTTCATTCCTAGTCTAAGATCTAACAAGACCAAGGGTTGCAGTAGCAGGATCGGCAGCACGTAGAGGGGGACCCGATCGATCCCTGGCTTGCGCATCCCGCCCCTCTGGCCGGTTGAGCGCCCGAACGCTCGTTTTGTGGGTTGACTTAGGCGTTCAGAGTTCATTACCAGTCTAAGCATACGTAGTTCATTCCCAATCTAAGATCGGACTGGATTGAGGGTTGCGGCAGCACATGCTGGGCTCGAGCATGTGCTGGTGCCATATTTTTCTTCATCGGGGCACCATGTCGGAGAACCTGACCTGCGACATTGGGGTTCCGACGATCGGGGGGGCTGTGCGCACATGATGTGGGATGGGTGCTGGTACTTGGCCCTTATATTGGCCCCCTATCCCTCATCAAACCTCGAGAACACACACCCCGTTAAAGAGCATTTCAGATTTTACAGGTTTGCTGTCAGTAGCCATTAAAGTGTCTCAAATGGGGACACTTTTTTCAAGTGGTCAGAAAATCTTGTACACTTCGAGTTTTTAGCTGAATTTTTTTGTTCATGCCAATAAAAATAAAAGGATCATGTCTACCAAGTTTAGGGCCAAAACTCCTTCCGAAAAAATTTTAAAAAATCATGAACCGTAAAAAGTTTCAAAAATCGTGAAAAATAGAAAACGAGTCGTCTTGCCATTAAACTTCACGTGAAGGCTTAAGGGAGCATTGTATGAATTTACAAGCCATAAAAATGGCATTGGCACACAGAAATATGAAGATGTGCCTAAACCCACCTACCACCCTATCGATCCACGACTTGCGCATCCCGTCTCTCTGGCAGGCGTAGTGCTCGCCTGCCCACCCGCCCACTTGTTTCGTCGGTTGGCTTAGGCATACGGAGTTCATTCCCAGTCTAAGATTGGATCGGACTGAGGGTTCCAGCAGCACGTGCTGGGCTCAAGCACGTGCTGGTGCCGCATTTTTCTTCGTCGGGGCACCATCGTCGGAGCATCACCGGAGAACCTGACCGACGGTATTGGGGTTTCGGCGATCAGGGGGGCCGGGGGGGTGTGTGCACATGATGTGCAATGGGTGCTCGTACTCAGCCCTTATTTTGGCCACCTATCCCTCATCAAACCTTGAGAACTCACACCCCCTTAAAGAGCATTTGAGATTTTACAGGTTTACTACCAGTAGCCATTAAAGTGTCTGAAATGGGGACACTTTTTTCAAATGGTCACAAAATCTTGTACACTCCGAGTTTTTAGCTGAATTTTTTTGTTCATGCCAATAAAAATAAAAGGATCACGTCTACCAAGTTTGGGGCCAAAACTCCTTCCGAAAAAATTTTAAAAAATCCTGAACCGTAAAAAGTTTCAAAAATCCTAAAAAATAGAAAACGAGTCATCTTGCCAAGAAACTTCACGTGAAGGCTTAAGGGACCATTGTATGAATTTACAAGCCATAAAAATGGCATTGGCACATATAAATATGAAGATATGCCTAAACCCACCTACCACCCTATCAATCCACGGCTTGCGCATCCCGTCTCTCTGGTCGGCATAGTGCCCGCCCACCCGCCTGCTCGTTTTGTCGGTTGTCTTAGGAATACGGAGTTCATTCCTAGTCTAAGATCAGATCTCACCGAGGCTTGTGGCAGCAAGGTCAGCAGCACGTAGAGGGAGATACGGCCAATCCTTGGCATACGCATCCCTCCCCTGTGGCCGACTGAGCACCCGTACACTTGTTTCGTGGGTTGACTTATGCATACGGAGTTCATTCCCAGACTAAGCATATGGAGTTCATTCCCGTCTAAGACCGGACTGGACCGAGGGTTACGGCAGCACATGCTGGGCTCGGGCATGTGCTGGTGCCGCATTTTTCTTCGTCGGGGCACCATCGTCGGAGCATTCCCGGAGAACCTGACCAGCGGCATTGAGGTTCTGGCGATCAGGGGGGGCGGGGAGGGTGTGCGCACATGATGTGTGATGGGTGCTGGTACTTGGCCCTTCTATTGGCCCTCTATCCCTCATCAAACCTAAAGAACTCAAACCCACTGAAAGAGCATTTGAGATTTTATAGGTTTGCTGCCGGTAGCCATTAAAGTGTCTAAAATGGGGACACTTTTTTCAAATTGTCACAAAATCTTGTACACTTCGAGTTTTTAGCTGAATTTTTTTATGCATGCCAACAAAAATACAAGGATCACGTCTACCAAGTTGGGTTCAACACTCCTTACGAAAAAATTTTAAAAAGTCTCGAACCGTAAAAAGTTTCAAAAATCGTGAAAAATAGAAAACAAGTCGTCTTGCCATGAAACTTCATTGAAGGTTAAGGGACCATTGTATGAATTTACAAGCCATAAAAATGGCATTGACAAGTAGAAATATGAAGATGTCCCTAAACCCACCTACCACCCAATCGATCCATGGCTTGCGCATCCCGTCTCTCTGGCCGGCGTAGTGCCCGCCCGCCCGTTCGCTCGCTCGTTTCGTTGGTTGCCTTAGGCATACGGAGTTCATTCCCAGTCTAAGATTAGACCGTACCGAGGGTTGCGGCAGCAGGATTGGCAGCATGTAGAGGGGGACCCGGCCGATCCCCGGCTTACGTATCCCCCCCTCTGGCCGGCTGAGCGCCCACACGCTCATTTCGTGGGTTGACTTAGGCATACGGAGTTCACTCCCAGTCTAAGCATACGGAGTTCATTCCCAGTTTAAAATCGGACCAGACCGAGGGTTGTGGCAGCACATGCTGGGCTCGGGCATGTGTTGGTGCTGTATTTTTCTTCGTCAAGGCACCATCGCCGGAGAACCTGACCAACGACATTGGGGTTCCGCCGATCGGAGGGACCGGCGGGGTGTGCACACATGATGTGCGATGGGTGCTGGTACTTGGCCCCCTATCCCTCATCAAACCTCGATAACTCACACCCCCTTAAAGAGCATTTGAGATTTTACAGGTTTGCTGCCAGTAGCCATTCAAGTGTCTGAAATGGGGACACTTTTTTCAAATGGTCACAAAATCTTGTACACTTCGAGTTTTTAGGTGATTTTTTTTGTGCATGCCAACAAAAATACAAGGATCACGTCTACCAAGTTTGGGGCCAAAACTCTTTCCGAAAAAATTTTAAAACATCCCGAACCGCAAAAAGTTTCAAAAATCGTTAAAAATAGAAAACGAGTCGTCTTGCCATGAAACTTCACGTGAAGGCTTAAGTGACCATTGTATGAATTTACAAGCCATAAAAATGGCATTGGCTCGCAGAAATATGAAGATGTGCCTAAACTACCTACCAACCTATCGATCTACGGCTTGCGCATCCTGTCTCTCTGGCTGGCATAGTGCCCGCCCGCCCGCTCGTTTCATCAGTTGGCTTAGGTATACGAAGTTCATTCCCAGTCGAAGATCAAATCAGATCGAAGGTTGCGACAGCAAGATCGATAGCAAGCAGTGGGGGACCCAACCGATCCCGGGCTTGCGCATCCTGCCCCTCTGGTCGGTTGAGCGCCCGCACGCTCGTTTCGTGGGTTGACTTTGGCATACGGAGTTCATTCCCAGTCTAAGATCAGACCGGACTGAGGGTTGCGGCAGCACATTCTGGGCTCGGGCATGTGCTAGTGCCGTATTTTTCTTCGTCGGGGCACCATCGCCGGACAACCTGACCGACGGCATTGGGGTTCGAGCGATCGGGGGGGCCGGGGGGTGTGCGCACATGATGTGCGATGGGTGCTGGTACTTGGCCCTTATATTGGCCCCCTATCTCTCATCAAACCTCGAGAACTCACACACCCTTAAAGAGCATTTGAGATTTTACAGGTTTGCTGCCAGTAGCCATTCAAGTGTTTGAAATGGGGACACTTTTTTCAAATGATCACAAAATATTGTACACTTTGAGTTTTTAGTTGAATTGTTTTGTGCACGCTGACAAAAATACGAGGATCATGTCTACCAAGTTTGGGGCCAAAAATCCTTTCGAAAAAATTTTAAAAAATACCAAACCGTAAGAAGTTTCAGAAATCGTGAAAAATAGAAAACGAGTCGTCTTGCCATGAAACTTCACGTGAAAGCTTAAGGGACCATTGTATGAATTTACAAGCCATAAAAATGGCATTGGCACGTAAAAATATGAAGATGTGCCTAAACCCTCCTACCACCCTATTGATCCACGGCTTGCGCATCCCATCTCTCTGGCCGGTGCAGTGTCCGCCCATCGGCCCGTCCGCTCATTTCATCGGTTGGCTTAGGGATACGGAGTTCATTCCCAGTCTAAGATAGGACCGAACAGAGGGTTGCACCAGCAGGATCGCTAGCTCATAGAGGGGGACCTTGTCGATCCCCGGCTTGTGCATCCCGCCCCTCTGGCCGGCTGAATGCACGCACGTTCGTTTCGTGGGTTCACTTAGGCATACGGAGTTCATTCCCAGTCTAAGCATGCGAAGTTCATTCGCAGTCTAAGATCGGACCCGATCGAGGGTTGCGGCAGCACATGCTGGGCTCAGGCATGTGCTGGTGCCCTATTTTTCTTCACCGGGTCACCATCGCAGGGGCATTGCCGGAGAACCTGACCTTCAGCACTGGGGTTCCGATGATCGGGGGGGCCGGGGGTGTGTGTGCACATGATGTGCGATGGGTGCTGGTACTTGGCCCTTTTATTGGCCCCTATCCCTCACCAAACCTTGAGAACTCACAACCCCTTAAAGAGCATTTGAGATTTTACAGGTTTGCTGCCAGTAGCCGTTAAACTGTCTGAAATGGGGACACTTTTTTCAAGTGATCACAAAATCTTGTACACTTCGAGTTTTTAGCTAATTTTTTTTGTGCATGACAACAAAAATACGCCATTCACCTCTACCAGGTTCGGGGCTAAAACTCCTTCCGAAAAAATTTTGAAAAATCTCAAACCATAAAAAGTTTCAAAAATCATGAAAAATAGAAAACGAGTCGTCTTGCCATGAAACTTCACGTGAAGGCTCAAGGGACCATTGTATGAATTTACAAAAAATAAAAATTGCATCGGCACGCAGAAATATGAAGATGTGCCTAAGCCCACCTACCACCTTATCGATCCACGGCTTACGCATCCCGTCTCTCTGGCCAGCATAGTGCCCGCCCGTCCCTCCGCCCGCTCGTTTTGTCGGTTGGCTTAGGCATACGGAGTTCATTCCCAGTCTAAGATTGGACCGGATAGAGGGTTACAGTAGCAGGATCGACAGGACGCAGAGGGGGACCCAACCTATCCTCAGCTTGCGCATCCCGTCCCTCTTGCCGGCTGAGCGCCCGCACGCTCGTTTCATGGGTTAAATTAGGCATACGGAGTTCATTCCCAGTCTAAGATCGGATCAGACCGAGGGTTGGGGCATTGGGGTTTCGACGATCGGGGGGGCTAGGGGGTGTGCACACGTGATGTGCGATGGGTGGTGGTACTTGGCCAATATCCCTCATCAAACCTCAATAACTCACACCCCCTTGAAGAGCATTTGAGATTTTACAGGTTTGCTACCAGTAGCCATTAAAGTGTCTCAAATGAGGACACTTTTTTCAAATGGTCACAAAGTCTAAGATCGGACCGGACCGAGGGTTACGGTAGCACTTGTTGGGCTCGAGCATCTGCTGGAGCCGCATTTTTCTTCATCGAGGCACCATCACCGGAGCATCGTCGGAGAACCTGACCGACGGCAATGTGGTTCCGACGATCGTGGGGGCCGGGGGGGTGTGCGCACATGATGTGCGATGGGTGCTGGTTTTTGGCCCTTATATTGGCCCCCTATGCCTCATCAAACCTCGAGAACTCACATCTCCTTAAAGAGCATTTGAGATTTTACAGGTTTGCTGCCAGTAGCCAATAAAATGTCTGAAATGGGGACGCTTTTTTCAATTGGTCACAAAATCTTGTACACTTTGAATTTTTAGCCGAAGTTTTTTGTGCATGCCAAAAAAAATTAAAAGGATCACGTCTACCAAGTTTGGGGCCAAAACTCCTTCTGAAAAAATTTTAAAAAATCCCGAATTGCAAAAAGTTTCAATAATCGTGAAAAATAGAAAACGAGTCGTCTTGCCATGAAACTTCATGTGAAGGCTTAAGGCACCATTGTATGAATTTAGAAGCCATAAAAATGGCATTGGCATGCAGAAATATGAAGATGTGCTTGAACCCACTTACCACCCTATCGGTCCACGGCTTGCACATCCCGTCTCTCTGGCCGGCGTAGTGCCCGCCCGTCCGCTCATTTCGTGGGTTGGCTTAGGCATACGGAGTTCATTCGCAGTCTAAGATTGGATCAGACCGAGGGGGGTTCATTCCCAGTCTAAGATCGGATCACCGAAGAACCTGACCGATGACATTGGGGTTCCTGCGATCGGGGGGCCGGGGGGGTGTCCGCACATGATGTGCGATGGCTGCTGGTACTTGGCCCTTATATTGGCCCCCTATCCCTTATCAAACCTCAAGAACTCACACCTCCTTAAATAGCATTTGAGATTTTACAGGTTTGCTGCCAATAGCCATTAAAGTGTCTTTCAAATGGTCACAAAATCTTGTACACTTCGAGTTTTTAGCTGAATTTTTTTTTGCATGCCAACAAAATACAAGGATCACGTCTACCAAGTTTGGGGCAAAAAATCCTTCCGAAAAAATTTTAGAAAATCCCGAACCTCAAAAGTTTCGAAAATCATGAAAAATAGAAAACGAGTCGTCTTACCATGAAACTTCACGTGAAGGCTTAAGGGCCATTGTATGAATTTACAAGCCATAAAAATGGCATTGGCACACAGAAATATGAAGATGTGCCTAAACCCACCTACCACCCTATCGATCCACGGCTTCCGCATTTCGTCTCTCTGGCCAGCGTAGTGCTCACCCGCCCACCCACCCACCCGCTTGTTTCGTCGGTTGGCTTAGGCATACGGAGTTCATTCCCAGTCTAAGATAGGAGTAGACCGAGGGTTGCGACAGTAGGATCGGCAGCACACAGAGAGGGACCCGACCAATCCCCAGCTTGCGCATCCTGCCCCTCTGGCTGGCTGAGTGCCCGCACACTCATTTCGTGTTTTGACCTAGGCATACGAAGTTCATTACCAGTCTAAGCATACGGAGTTCATTCCCAGTGTAGGTTCGGACCAAACTGAGCGTTACGACAGCACATGCTGGGCTCGGGCATGTGCTGGTGCCGCATTTTTCTTCGTTGGGGTACCATCGTCGGAGCATCGTCAGAGAACCTGATCGACGGCATTGGGGTTCCAGCAATCGGGGGGGCTAGGGGGTGCGCACATGATGTGCGATTGGTGCTGGTACTTGGCCCTTATATTGGCCCCCTATCCCTCATCAAACCTCAAGAACTTACACCCCCTTAAAGAGCATTTAAGATTTTACAGGTTTGCTGCTAGTAGCCATTAAAGTGTCTAAAATGGGGACACTTTTTTCAAATGGTCACAAAATCTTGTGCACTTCGAGTTTTTAGCTGAATTTTTTTTGCACATGTGAACAAAAATATAGGGATCACGTCTACCAAGTTTGGGGACAAAACTCTTTCCAAAAAAATTTTCAACAATCCCGAACCGTAAAAAGTTTCAAAAATCGTGAAAAATAGAGAACGAGTCGTCTTGCCATGAAACTTCACGTGAAGGCTTAAGAGACCATTGTATGAATTTACAAGCCATGAAAATGGCATTGGTATGCAAAAATATGAAGATGTTCCTAAACCCACCTACCACCCTATCGATCCACGGCTTACGCATCTCGTCTCTCTGGCCGGTGTAGTACCCGTCCGCCCGTCCGTTCGTTTCGTCGGTTGGCTTAGGCATACGGAGTTCATTCCCAGTCAAAGATCGAACCAGACCGAGGGTTGCGGCAGCAGAATCAGCAGTAAGTAGAGGGGGACCCGATTGATCCCCGGCTTGTGCATCCCACCCTTCTAGCTGGCTAAACGCCCGCACACTCGTTTCGTGGGTTGACTTAGGCATACGGAGTTCATTCCCAGTCTAAGCATACGGAGTTCATTCCCAGTCTAAGATTGGACCAGACCGAGGGTTGCGGCAGCACATGCTAGGCTCGGGCATGTGCTGGTGCTGCAGTTTTCTTCGTCGGGGCACCATCACCAGAGCATCGTCGGAGAACCTGACCGACAGCATTGGGGTTTCGGTGATTGGAGGGGCCGGGGGGTGTGCGCGCATGATATGCGATGGGTGCTGGTACTCGGCCCTTATATTGGCCCCCTATCCCTCATCAAACCTCGAGAACTCACCCCTTAAAGAGCATTTGAGATTTTACAGGTTTGTTGCCAGTAGCAATTAAAGTGTCTGAAATGGTGACACTTTTTTCAAATGGTCTCAAAATATTGTACACTTCAAGTTTTTAGCTTAATTTATTTTGTGCATGCCAACAAAAATACAAGAATCATGTCTACCAAGTTTGGGGCCAAAACTCCTTCCGAAAAAATTTTAAAAAATCTCGAACCGTAAAAAGTTTCGAAAATCGTGAAAAATAGAAAACGAGTTGTCTTGCCATGAAACTTCACGTGAAGGCTTAAGGGACCGTTGTATGAATTTACAAGCCATAAAAATGGCATTGGCACATAGAAATATGAAGATGTGCCTAAACCCACCTACCACCTTATCGATCCATGGCTTGCACATCCCATCTCTCTGGCCTGCGTAGCCCCCGCCCGTCTGCCCGCCCTCTCGTTTGATCGGTTGGCTTAGGCATACGGAGTTCATTCCCAGTCTAAGATTGGTCCGAACAGAGGGTTGTGGCAGCAAGATCGGTAGGACGCAGAGGGGGACCCGACCAATCCCTCGCTTGCGCATCCCACCCCTTTGGCCGGTTGAGCGCCCGCACGCTCGTTTCATGGGTTGGCTTAGGCATACGGAGTTCATTCCTAGTCTAAGCATCCGGAGTTCATTCCTAGTCTAAGATCAGACCAGACCAAGGGTTACGGCAGCACATGCTGGGCTCGAGCATGTGCTGGTGTCACTTTTTTCTTCGTCAGGGCACCATCGTCGGAGCATCGTCGGAGAGCCTGACCGATGGCATTAGGGTTTCGACGATCGGGGGGGCCGGGGTGGTGCGCGCACATGGTATGCGATGGGTGCTGGTACTTGGCCCTTATATTGGCCCCCTATCCCTCATCAAACCTCGAGAACTCACACCCCCTTAAAGAGCATTTGAGATTTTACAGGTTTGCTGCCAGTAGCCATTGAAGTGTTTGAAATGGGGACACTTTTTTCAAATGGTGACAAAATCTTGTACACTTCAAGTTTTTAGCTGAATTGTTTTGTGCATGCCAATAAAAATACAAGGATCACGTCTACCAAGTTTGGGGCCAAAACTCTTTCCGAAAAAATTTTAAAAAATCTCGAACCGTAAAAAGTTTCAAAAATCGTGAAAAATAGAAAACGAGTCGTCTTCCAATGAAACTTCACGTGAAGGCTTAAGGGACCATTGTATGAATTTACAAGCCATAAAAATGGCATTGGCACATAGAAATATGAAGATATGCCTAAACCCACCTACCACCCTATCGATCCACGGCTTGCGCATCCCATCTCTCTTGCCGGCGTAGTGCTCACCCGCCCGCCCGCTCGCTCGCTCGTTTAGTCGATTGGCCTGGGCATACGGAGTTCATTCCCAGTCTAAGATCGAACCAGACCGAGGGATGCGGTAGCAGGATCGGCAGCACGCAGAGGGGGACCCAGCCAATCCCCGACTTGCGCATTTCGCCCCTCTGGCCGGCTGAGCTATCGCATGCTCGTTTCATGGGTTGACTTAGGAATACGAAGTTCATTCCCAGTCTAAGCATACGGAGTTCATTCCCAATCTAAGATCGGACCAGACCGAGGGTTGCGGCAGCACATGCTGGGCTCGAGCATGTGCTGGTGCCACATTTTTCTTCGTCGGGGCACAATCGCCGGAGCATAATCGGAGAACCTGACCGGCGGTATTGGGGTTCCGGCGATCGGGGGGGCCAGGGGGTGTGCGCACATGATGTGCGATGGGTGCTGGTACTTGGTGCTTATTTTGCCCCCTATTTGTCATCAAACATCGAGAACTCACACTCCCTTAAAAAGCATTTGAGATTTTACAAGTTTGCTGCCAGTAGCTATTAAAGTGTCTGAAATGGGGACACTTTTTTCAAATGGTCACAAAATCTTGTACACTTCGAGTTTTTAGCTGAATTTTTTTGTGCATGCCAACAAAAATACAAGGATCATGTCAACCAAGTTTGGGGCCAAAAATCCTTTCAAAAAAATTTTAAAAAATCCCAAACCGCAAAAAGCTTCGAAAACCTTGAAACTTCACGTGAAGGCTTAAGGGACCATTGTAGGAATTTACAGGCCATAAAAATGGCATTGGCATGCAAAAATATGAAGGTGTGCCTAAACCCCCCTACCACCCTATCTATCCAAGGCTTGCACATCCCGTCTCTCTAGCCGACGTAGTGCCCGCCCGCCCACTTGTTTCATCGGTTGGCTTAGACATACGGAGTTCATTCCCAGTCTAAGGTCGGATCAAATCGAAGGTTGTGGCAGCAAGATTGGCAGCACGTAGAGGGGGACCCGACCGATCCCCAGCTTGCGAATCCTGCCCCTCTGGCCGGTTGAGCGCCCGCACGCTCGTTTCGTGGGTTGACTTAGGCATACAGAGTTCATTCCCAGTCTAGGCATACGGAGTTCATTCCCAGTCTAAGATTGGACCGAACCGAGGTTTGTGACAGCACATGCTGGGCTCGAGCATGTGCTGGTGTCGCATTTTTCTTCATCGAGGCACCATCGTCGGAGCATCGCTGGAGAACCTGACTGGCTGCATTGGGGTTTCGGCGATTAGGGGGGTCGGGGGGGTGTGCACACATGATGCGCCATGGGTGCTGGTACTTGGCCCTTACATTGGCCCCCTATCCCGCATCAAAACTCGAGAACTCACACCCCCTTAAAGAGCATTTGAGATTTTACAGGTTTGCTGCCAGTAGCCATTAAAGTGTCTGAAATGGGGACACTTTTTTGAATGGGCACAAAATCTTGTACACTTCGAGTTTTTAGCTAATTTTTTTTGTGCATGCAAAAAAAAATAGAAGGGTCATGTCTACCAAGTTTGGGGCCAAAAATCCTTCCGAAAAAATTTCAAAAATCCTAAACCGCAAAAAGTTTCAAAAATCATGAAAAATAGAAAACGAGTCGTCTTTCCATGAAACTTGACGTGAAGGTTAAGGGACCATTGTATGAATTTGCAAGCCATAAAAATGGCATTGGCATGCAGAAATATAAAGATGTGCCTAAACCCACCTACCACCCTATCGATCCACGGCTTGCGCATCCCATCTCTCTGGCCTGCGTAGTGCCCACCCACCCGTCAGCCCGATGATTTCATCGATTGGCGTAGGTATACGGAGTTCATTCCAAGTCTAAGATAGGACCGGACTGAGGGTTGCGGTACCAGGATCAGCAGCACGCAGAGGGGGACCCGGCCGATCCCCGGGATGCACGCTCGTTTTGTGGGTTGACTTAGGCATACAGAGTTCATTCCCAGTCTAAGCATACAGAGTTCATTCCCAATCTAAGATCGGACCGGACCGAGGGTTGCGGCAGCACATGCTAGGCTTGGGCATGTGCTGCTACCGCATTTTTCTTTGTCGGGGCACCATCGTCGGAGAATCATCGGAGAACTTGACCGGCGGCATTGGGGTTCTGGCGATCGAGGGGCCAGGGGGTGTGCGCACATGATGTGCGATGGGTGCTGGTACTTGGCCCTTATATTGGCCCTTATCCCTCATCAAACCTCAAGAACTCACACCCCTTTAAAGAGCATATGAGATTTTATGGGTTTGCTGCCAGTAGCCATTAAAGTGTCTAAAATGGGGACACTTTTTTCAAATGGTCACAAAATCTTGTGCACTTCGAGTTTTTAGCTGAATTTTTTTGTGCATGCCAACAAAAATACAAGGATAACATCTACCTAGTTTGGGGCCAAAACTCCTTCTAAAAAATTTTTAAAAAATCTCGAACAGTAAAAAGTTTCAAAAATCATGAAAAATAAAAAACGAGTCGTCTTGCCATGAAACTTCACGTGAAGGCTTAAGGGACCATTGTATGAATTTAGAACCCATAAAAATGGCATTGGCACTTAGAAATATGAAGATGTGCCTAAACCCACCTACCACCTTATCGATCCAAGGCTTGCGCATCCCATCTCTCTGGTCGATGTAGTGCCCGCCCGCCCGCTCATTTCGTCAGTAGGCTTAGGCATACGGAGTTCATTCTCAGTCTAAGATCGGATCAGACCGAGGGTTGCAGCAGCACATGCTAGGCTCGGGCATGTGCTGGTGCCGTATTTTTCTTCACCGGGGTACCATCGCCGGAGCATCATCGGAGAACCTGACCGGCGGCATTGGGGTTCTGGCGATCAGGGGGCCAGGGGGTGTGCGCACATGATGTGCGATGGGTGCTGGTACTTGGCCCTTATATTGGCCCTTATCCCTCATCAAACCTCGAGAACTCATACCCCCTTAAAGAGCATTTGAGATTTTACAGGTTTGCTGCCAGTAGCCATTAAAGTGTTTGAAATGGGGACACTTTTTTCAAATGGTCACAAAATCTTGTACACTTTGAGTTTTTGGCTAAATTTTTTTGTGCATGCCAACAAAAATACAAGGATCACGTCTACCAGGTTTGGGGCCAAAAATCCTTCTGAAAAAATTTTAAAAAATCCCGAACCATAAAAAGTTTCAAAAATCGTGAAAAATGGAAAACAAGTCGTCTTGCCGTGAAACTTCACGTGAAGGCTTAAGGGACCATTGTATGAATTTACAAGCCATAAAAATGGCATTGGCACGTAGAAATATGAAGATGTGCCTAAACCCACTTACCACCCTATCGATCAATGGCTTGCGCATCCCGTCTCTCTGGCCGACAAAGTGCCCGCCCGTCCGCCCGCCTGCCTGCACGCTCGTTTCATCGGTTGGAGCATGTGCTGGTGGCATAATTTTCTTCGTCGGGGCACCATCGCCGTAGCATTGCCAGAGAACCTGACCGGCGGCATCGGAGTTCCGACGATCGGGGGGGCCGGGGGGGTGTGCGCACATGATGTGTGATAGGTGCTGGTACTTGGCCCTTATATTCACCCCCTATTCCTCATCAAACCTCGAGAACTCACACCCCTTAAAGAGCATTTGAGATTTTACAGGTTTGCTGCCAGTAGCCATTAAAGTGTCTGGAATGGGGACACTTTTTTCAAATGGTCACAAAATCTTGTACACTTCAAGTTTTTAGCTGAATTTTTTTTTTGCATGCCAACAGAAATACAAGGATCACATCTACCAAGTTTGGGGCCAAAACTTGCTCCAAAAAAATTTTAAAATATCTCGAACCGCAAAAAGTTTCAAAAATCTTGAAAAATAGAAAACGAGTGTCTTGCCATGAACTTCACGTGAAGGCTTAAGGGACCATTGTATGAATTTAAAAGCCATAAAAATGGCATTGGCACCCAAAAATTTGAAGATGTGCCTAAACTCACCTACCACCCTATCGATCCACGGCTTGCGCATCCCGTCTCTCTGGCCGGCGTACTACTCGCCCGCCCGCCCGCTCGCTCGTTTAGTCGATTGGCCTAGGCATACGGAGTTCATTCCCAGTCTAAGATTGGACCAGACTGAGGGATACGATAGTAGGATCGGCCGCACGTAGAGGGGGACCCAGTCGATCCCCGGCTTGCGCATTTCGCCCCTCTGGCCGGCTGAGCTAACGCATGCTCGTTTCATGGGTTGACTTAGGCATACGGAGTTCATTCCCAGTCTAAGTGTACGGAGTTCATTCCCAGTCTAAGATTAGATCAGACTGAGGGTTGCGGTAGCACATGCTGGGCTCAGGCATGTGCTGGTGCGACATTTTTCTTCGTCGGTGCACCATCATCGGAGCATCCCCGGAGAACCTGACCGACGGTATTAGGGTTCTGTCAGTCGGGGGGGCCGGAGGGTGTGCGCACATGATGTGCGATGGGTGCTGGTACTTGGCCCTTATATTGGCCCCCTATCCCTCATCAAACCTTGAGAACTTACAACCCCTTAAAGAGCATTTGAGATTTTACAGGTTTGCTGCCAGTAGCCATTAAAGTGTCTGAAATGGGGACACCTTTTTGAAATGGTCACAAAATCTTGTACACTTCGCCTTTTTAGCTGAATTTTTTTGTGCATGCCAACAAAAATACAAGGATCACGTCTACCAAGTTTGGGGCCAAAAATCCTTCCGAAAAAATTTTAAAAAATCTCAAACCGTAAAAAGTTTCAAAAATCATGAAAAATAGAAAACAAGTTGTCTTGCAATGAAACTTCACGTGAAGGCTTAAGGGACCATTGTATGAATTTACAAGCCATAAAAATGGCATTGGCACGCAAAAATATGAAGATATGCCTAAACCCACCTACCACCCTATCGATCCACGGCTTGCGTATCCCGTCTCTCTAGCCGGCGTATTGCCCGCCTGCCCGCCCGTTCGTTTCGTCGGTTGGCTTAGGCATATGGAGTTCATTCCCAGTTTAAGATCAGACCGGGCAGAGTGTTAAAGCACTAGGATCAGCAGCATGCAGAGGGGGACCGGTTGAGCGCCCTCACGCTCGTTTCGTGGGTTGACTTAGGCATACGGAGTTTATTCCCAGTCTAAGCATATGGAGTTCATTCCCAGTCTAAGATCAGACCGAACCGAGGGTTACGGCAACACATCATAGGCTCGGGCATGTGCTTGAGCCATATTTTTCTTCGTCGGGGCACCATTGCCGGAGTATCATCGGAGAACCTGACCGACGGCATTGAGGTTCCATCGATCGGGGGGGTCGAGGGGTGTGCGCACAAGATGTGCGATGGGTGCTGGTACTTGGCCCTTATATTGGCCCCTAATCACTCATCAAACCTCAAGAACTTACACCCCCTTAAAGAGCATTTGAGATTTTACAGATTTGCTGTCAGTAGCCATTAAAGTGTTTGAAATGGGGACACCTTTTTCAAATGGTCACAAAATCTTGCATACTTCAAATTTTTAGCTGAATTTTTTTGTGCATGCCAAAAGAATACAAGGATCACGTCTACCAAGTTTGGGGCCAAAACACCTTCCGAAAAAATTTTAAAAAATCTCGAACTGTAAAAAGTTTCAAAAATCGTGAAAAACAGAAAATGAGTCGTCTTGCCATGAAACTTCACGTGAAGGCTTAAGGGACCATTGTATGAATTTACAAGCCATAAAAATGGCATTGACATGCAGAAATATGAAGGTGTGCATAAACCCACCTACCACCCTATCGATCCACGACTTGCGCATCCCGTCTCTCTGGCTAATGTAGTGCCCACTCGTCCGACCACCTGCTCGTTTCGTCGGTCGGCTTAGGCATACGGATTTCATTCCCAGTCTAAGATTGGACCGGACCAAGGGCTACGGCAGCAAGATCGGTAGCACGCAGAGGGGGACCTGACCGATCCCCAGCTTGTACATCCCGCCTCTCTGGTCGGCTGAGCGCCCGCATGCTTATTTCATGGGTTAACTTAAGCATACAGAGTTCATTCCCAGTCTAAACATATAGAGTTCTAAGATCAGACCGGATCGAGGGTTACGGTAGCACATGCTGGGCTCGGGCATGTGCTGGTGCCGTATTTTTCTTCACCGAGGCACCATCACCGAAGCATCGTCGGAGAACCTGATCGGTAGCATTGGGGTTCCAATGATCGGGGGGTCGGGGGGGTTGAGCGCACATGTTATGCGATGGGTGCTGGTACTTGGCCCTTATATTGGCCCGCACGTTTCGTCGGTTGGCTTCGGCATACGGAGTTCATTCCCAGTTTAAGATCAGATCAGACTGAGGGTTGCGATAGCAGGATTGGTAGTACGCAGAGGGGGACCCGATCGATCCCCGGCTTGCGCATCCCGCCCCTCTGGCCAGCTGAGCGCCCGCAAGCTCATTTCGTGGGTTCACTTAGGCATACGGAGTTCATTCCCAATCTAAGCATAAGAAGTTCATTTCCAGTCTAAGATCAGACTGGACCGAGGGTTGCGACAGCACATGCTGGGCTCAGGCATGTGCTGGTGCTGCATTTTTCTTCGCCGGGGCACCATCGTCGGAGCATCATCGGAGAACATGACCGGCGACATTGGGGTTCCGACGATCGGGGGGGCCGGGGGGGTGTGCACACATGATATGCGATGGGTGCTGGTACTTGGCCCTTATATTGGCCCCCTATCCCTCATCAAACCCCGAGAACTCACACCCCCTTAAAGAGCATTTTAGATTTTGCAGGTTTGCTGCCAGTAGCCATTAAAGTGTCGAAAATGGGGACACTTTTTTCAAATAGTCACAAAATCTTGTACACTTTGAGTTTTTAGCTGACCCGCTCACTTCGCCGGTTGGCTTAGGCATACGGAGTTCATTCTCTGTCTAAGATCAGATTGGACCAAGGGTTACGGCAGCAAGATCGACAGCACGTACAGGGGGACCCGGTCGATCCCCGGCTTGCGCATCCCGCCCCTCTGACCGATTGAGAGCCCGCACGCTTGTTTCATGGGTTGACTTAGGCATACGGAGTTCATTCCCAGTCTAAGCATACGGAGTTCATTCCCAGTCTAAGATTGGATCAGACCGAGGGTTGCAACAGCACATGCTGGAATCAGGCATATGTCGGTGCCATATTTTTCTACGCCGGGGCACCATCGTCGGAGAACCTGACCAGCGGCATTGGGGTTCTGACGATCGGGGGGGTCGGGGGGTGTGCGCACATGATGTACGATGCATGCAGGTACTTGGCCCTTATATTGGCCCCCTATCCCTCATCAAACCTCGAGAACTCATGCCCCCTTAAAGAGCATTTGAGATTTTACAGGTTTGCTACCAGTAGCCATTAAAGTGTTTGAAATGGGGACACTTTTTTCAAATGGTCACAAATTCTTGTACACTTCGAGTTTTTATCTGAATTTTTTTATGCATTCCAACAAAAATACAAGGATCACGTCTACCAAGTTTGGGGCCAAAACTCCTTCCCAAAAAGTTTAAAAAATCCCGAACTGTAAAGAGTTTCAAAAATCATGAAAAATAGAAAACGAGTCATCATGCCATGAAACTTCACGTGAAGGCTTAAGGGACCATTGTATGAATTTACATGCCATAAAAATGTCATTGGCATGCAGAAATATGAAGATGTGGCTAAACCCACCTACCACCCTATCGATCCACGGCTTGCACATCCCGTCTCTCTGGCCGACGTAGTGCCCACCCGCCCGCTCGTTTCGTCGGTTGGCTTAGGCATACGGAGTTCATTCCCAGTCTAAGATCAGACCAGACTGAGGGTTGCGGTAGCAGGATCGGCAGCATGCTGAGGGGGACTCGGTCGATCATCGGCTAGTGCATCCCGCCCCTTTGGCCGGCTGAGCACCCACACGCTCGTGTGTTGACTTAGGCATGCAGAGTTCATTTCCAGTCTAAGCATACGGAGTTCATTCCCAGTCTAAGATCGGACTGAACCGAGGGTTGTGGCAGCACATGCTTGGCTCGAGCATGTGCTGGTGCCGCATTTTTCTTCGTCGGGGCACCATCACCAGAGCATCATCGGAGAACTTGACCGGCAGCATTGGGGTTCCGACGATCGGGGGGCCGGGGGGGTTGTGTGCACATGATGTGTGATGGGTGGTGGTACTTGGCCCTTATATTGGCCCCCTATCCCTCCTCAAACCTCGAGAACTCGCACCCACTTAAAGAGCATTTGAGATTTTACAGGTTTGCTGCCAGTAGCCATTAATGTGTCTGAACTAGGGACACTTTTTTCAAATGGTCACAAAATCTTGTACACTTGGAGTTTTTAGCTGAAGTTTTCTGTGCATGCCTACAAAAATACAAGGATCACGTCTACCAAGTTTGGGGCTAAAACTCCTTTCAAAAAAATTTTAAAAAATCTCGAACCGTAAAAAGTTTCCAAAATCGTGAAAAATAGAAAACGAGTCATCTTGCCATTAAACTTCACATGAAGGCTTAAGGGACCATTGTATGCATTTACAAGCCATAAAAATGGCATTGGCATGCAGAAATATGAAGATGTGCCTAAACCCACCTACCACCCTATCGATACACGGCTTGCGCATCCCGTCTCTCTGGCCAGCGTAGCGCTCGCCCGCCCGTCAGCTCATTTCGTCGGTTCGCTTAGGGATACGGAGTTCATTCCTAATCTAAGATTGGATCAGACCGAGGGTTGTGGCAATAGGATCTGCAGCACGTAGAGGGGGAACCGGCTGATCCCCGGCTTACGCATCCCGCCCCTCTGGCCAGCTGAGCGCCCGCACGCTTGTTTCGTGGGTTGACTTAGGCATACGAAGTTCATTCCCAGTCTAAGCATACCGAGTTCATTCCCAGTCTACGATCGGACCGGACCGAAGGTTGCAGCAGCATATGCTGGTCTCGGGCATGTGCTGCTGTCACATTTTTCTTCGTCGGGGCACCGTCGCCGGAGCATCGCCGAAAAACCTGACCGACAGCATTGGGGTTCCGGTGATCGGGGGGCTCGGGGGGTGTGCGCACATGATGTGCGATGGGTGCTCGTACTTGGCCCTTATATTGGGCCCCTATCCCTCATCAAAACTCGAGAACTCACACCCCCTTAAAGACCATTTGAGATTTTACAGGTTTGCTGCCAGTAGCCATTGAAGTGTCTGAAATGGGGACACTTTTTTCAAATGGTCACAAAATCTTGTACACTTCGAGTTTTTAGCTGAATTTTTTTTTGCAAGCCAACATAAATAAAAGGACCACGTCTACCAAGTTTGGGGCCAAAACTCATTCCGAAAAAATTTTAAAAAATCTCGATCCGTAAAAAGTTTCAAAAATCATGAAAAATAGAAAACGAGTTGTTTTGCCATGAAACTTCACATGAAGGCTTAAGGGACCACTGTATGAATTTACAAGCCATAAAAATGGCATTGGCACACAGAATATGAAGATGCACCTAAACCCACCTACCACCCTATCGATCCACGGCTTGCGCATCCCGTCTCTCTTGCCGGCGTAGTGCCCGCACGCCCGCCCACCCGCTCGTTTCATCGGTTGGCTTAGGCATACAGAGTTCATTCCCAGTCTAAGATCGGACTGGACTGAGGGTTGTGGCAGCACATGCTGGGCTCGGGCATGTGCTGGTGCTGCATTTTTCTTCGACGGGGCACCATCGCTGGAGAACCTGACCAGTAGCATTGGGGTTCCGACGATCGGGGGGCCAAGTGGGTGTGCGCACATGATGTGTGATGGGTGTTGGTACTTGACCCTTATATTGGCCCCCTATCCCTCATCAAACCTCGAGAACTCACACCCCCTTAAAGAGCATTTGAGCTTTTATAGGTTTGCTGCCAGTAGCTATTAAAGTGCCTGAAATGGGGACACTTTTTTCAAATGGCCATAAAATCTTGTACACTTCGAGTTTTTAGCTGAATTTTTTTGTGCATGCCAAAAAAAAATGCAAGGATCATGTTTACCAGGTTAGGGGAAAAACTCCTTTCGAAAAAATTTTTAAAAATCCCAAACCGCAAAAAGTTTCAAAAATCGTGAAAAATAAAAAATGAGTCGTTTTGCCATGAAACATCATGTGAAGGCTTAAGGGACCATTGTATGAATTTACAAGCCATAAAAATGGCATTGGCATGCAGAAATATGGAGATGTGCCTAAACCCACCTACCACCCTATCGATCCACGGCTTGCGTAACCCGTCTCTCTGGCCGATGTAGTGCCCGCCCGCCCGCCCGTTCGTTTTGTCAGTTGGCTTAGGCATATGGAGTTCATTCCCAGTCTAAGATCAGACCAGACCGAGGGTTGTTGCAGCACATGCTGGGCTCGAGCATGTGCTGGTGCCGTATTTTCTTCATCGGGGCACCATCGGCATTGGGGGAGCGGGGGGGTATGCGCACATGATGCATTGGGGTTCCGATGATCGGGGGAGCCGGGGGGTATGCGCACATGATGTGCGATGGGTGCTAGTACTTGGCCCTTATATTAGCCCCCTATCCCTCATCAAACCTCGAAAACTCACACCCCCTTAAAGAGCATTTGAGATTTTACAGGTTTGCTACCAGTAGCCATTAAAGTGCCTAAAATGGGGACACTTTTTTCAAATGGTCACAAAATCTTGTACACTTCGAGTTTTAGCTGATTTTTTTCATGCATGCCAACAAGAATAAAAGGATCACGTCTACCAAGTTTGGGGCCAAAACTCCTTTCGAAAAAATTTTATAAAATCCCGAACCGCAAAAAGTTTCAAAAATCATGAAAAATAGAAAACGAGTCGTCTTGCCATGCAACTTCACATGAAGGCTTAAGCTACCATTATATGAATTTACAAGCCATAAAAATTGCATTGGCGTGTAGAAATATGAAGATGTGCCTAAACCCACCTACCACCCTATCGATCCATGGCTTGCGCATCCCGTCTCTCTGGACCAAGGGTTACGGCAGCACATGCTGGGCTCGAGCATGTGCTGGTGCTGCATTTTTCTTCATCGGGCCACCATCGTCGGAGAACCTGATCGACGGCATTGGGGTTCCGACGATCGGAGGGGCCGGGGGGGTGGTGCGCACATGATGTGCGATGGGTGCTGGTACTTGGCCCTTATATTGGCCCCCTATCCCTCATCAAACCTTGAGAACTCACACCCCCTTAAAGAGCATTTGAGATTTTATAGGTTTGCTGCCAGTAGCCATTAAAATGTTTGAAATTGGGACACTTTTTTCAAATGGTCACAAAATCTTGTAGACTTCGAGTTTTTACCTGAATTTTTTTGTGCATGCCAACAAAAATACAAGGATCACGTCTACCAAGTTTGGGGCCAGAAATCCTTTCAAAAAAAATTTAAAAAATCTCGAACAGTAAAAAGTTTTCAAAATCATGAAAAATAGAAAACGAGTCGTCTTGCCACGAAACTTCACGTGAAGGCTTAAGGGACCATTGTATGAATTTACAAGCCATAAAAATGGCACTAGCATGCAGAAATATGAAGATATGCCTAAACCCACCTACCACCCTATCGATCCAAGGCTTACGCATCCCATCTCTTTGGCCGACGTAGTGCCCGCCCACCCGTCCGCCCGCTCATTTTTTCGGTTGGCTTAGGCATACGGAGTTCATTCCCAGTCTAAGATTGGATCGAACCGAGAGTTACGGTAGTAGGATCGGTAGTATGCAGAGGGGGACCCTACCGATCCCCGGCTTGCGCATACCGCCCCTCTAGCCGGTTAAGCTCTCGCACGCTTGTTTCATGGGTTGACTTAGGCATGCGGAGTTCATTCCTAGTCTAAGCATATGGAGTTCATTCTCAGTCTAAGATCGGATCGGACCGATGGTTATAGCAGCACATGCTGGGCTCGGGCATGCGCTGGTGCCGTATTTTTCTTCGTCGGGGCACCATCACCGGAGTATCGCCAGAGAACCTAACCAGCGGCATTGGGGTTCCGATGATCGGGGGGGCCGGGGGGTGTGCACACATGGTGTGCGATGGGTGCTAGTACTTGGCCCTTATATTGGCCCCCTATCCCTCATCAAACCTCGAGAACTCACACCCTCTTAAAGAGCATTTTAGATTTTACAGGTTCTCTGTCAGTAGCCGTTAAAGTGTCTGAAATGGGGACACTTTTTTCAAATGGTCACAAAATCTTGTACACTTCGAGTTTTTAGCTGAATTTTTTTTGCATCCTAAACCGTAAAAAGTTTTAAAAATCATGAAAAATAGAAAATGAGTCGCCTTGCCATGACACTTCACGTGAAAGCTTAAGGGACCATAACTCATAAAAATGGCATTGGCACGTAGAAATATGAAGATATGCCTAGACACATCTACCACCCTATCGATCCACGGCATGCACATCCCGTCTCTCGGGCCGGCGTAGTGCCCGCCCGCCCGTTCGCTCGTTTCGTCAGTTGGCTTAGGCATACGGAGTTCATTCCCAATTTAAGATCAGACTAGATCGAGGGTTGCCGCAGTAGGATCGGCAGCACGTAGAGGGGGACCCGGTCGATCCCCGGCTTTCGCATCCTGTCCCTCTGGCCGGCTGAGCGCCAGCACGCTCATTTCGTGGGTTGACTTAGGCATATGGAGTTCATTCCCAGTCTAAGCATACGGAGTTCATTCCCAGTCTAAGATCGCATCGGACCGAGGGTTGCGGCAGCACATGCTGGGCTCAGGCATGTGCTGGTGCCACATTTTTCTTCGTCGGGACACCATCGTCAGAGAACCGACTGGCGGCATTGGGGTTCCGGCAATCGGGGGGGTCAGGTGGGCGGTGTCCGGACATGATGTACAATGGGTGCTGGTACTTGGCCCTTATATTGGCCCCCTATCCCTCACCAAACCTCGAGAATTCACACCCCCTTAAAGAGCATTTAAGATTTTACAGGTTTGCTGCCAGTAGCCATTAAAGTGTCTGAAATGGGGACACTTATTTCAAATTGTCACAAAATCTTGTACACTTCGAGTTTTTAGCTGAATTGTTTTGTGCATGCCAACAAAAATACAAGGATCACGTCTACCAAGTTTGGGGCCAAAACTCCTTCCAAAAAAATTTTAAAAAATCTCGAACAGCAAAAAGTTTCAAAAATCGTGAAAATTAGAGAACGAGTCGTCTTGCCATGAAACTTAACGTGAAGGCTTAAGGGACCAATGTATGAATTTACAAGCCATAAAAATGTCATTGGCATGCAGAAATATGAAGATGTGCCTAAACCCACCTAGCACCCTATTGATCCATGGCTTGTGCATCCCGTCTCTCTGGCCGACGTAGTGCCCACCCGCCCGCCCGCTTGCTCATTTCGTCGGTTGGCTTAGGCATACAGTGTTCATTCCCAGTCTAAGATCGGACCGAATCGAGGGTTACGGCAGCAGGATCGGCAGCCCACAGAGGGGGACCCGATCTATCCCTGGCTTGCGCATCCCATCTCTCTGGCCGACTGAGTGCCTACTTGCTCGTTTCGTGGGTTGACTTAGGCATACGAAGTTCATTCCCAGTCTAAGCATACGGAGTTCATTCCCAGTCTAAGATCGGACTAGACCGAGGGTTGCGGCAGCACATGCTGGACTCAGGCATCTGCTGGTGCTGCATTTTTCTTCACTGAGGCACCATCACTGGAGCATCGCCAGAGAACCTGATCGGCGGCATTGGGGTTCCGGCCATCGGGGGAGCCAGGAGGTGTGCGCACATGATGTGCGATGGGTGCTGGTACTTGGCCCTTATATTGGACCCCTATCCCTCATCAAACCTCGAGAACTCACACCCCCTTAAAGAGCATTTGAGATTTTACAGGTTTGCTGCCAGTAGCCATTAAAGTGTCTAAAATGGGGACACTTATTTCAAATGGTCACAAAATCTTGTACACTTCGAGTTTTTAGCTGAATTTTTTTGTGCATCCCAAAAAAAATACAAGGATCACGTCTACCAAGTTCGGGTCCAAAACTCCTTCCAAAAAAATTTTAAAAAATCCCGAACCGTAAAAATTTTTGAAAATCATGAAATATAGAAAACGAGTCGTCTTGCCATGAAACTTCGCGTGAAGGCTTAAAGGACCATTGTATGAATTTACAAGGCATAAAAATGGCATTGGCACGCAGAAATATGAAGATGTGCCTAAACCCACCTACCACCCTATCGATCCTTGGCTTGCGCATCCCGTCTCTCTGGCCGGCGTAGTGCCCGCCCGCCAGCTCATTTCGTCGGTTGGCTTTGGCATACGGAGTTCATTCCCAGTCTAAGATCAGACTAGACCAAGGGTTGCAGTGGCACACGCTGGAATAGGGCATGTGTCGGTGCCACATTTTTTTTTGTTGGGGCACCATCGTCGGAGAACCTGACCGGCGGCATTGGGGTTCCTGCGATCGGGGGGGTCGAGGGGGTGTGCGCACATGACGTGCGGTGGGTGCTGGTACTTGGCCCTTATATTGGCCCCCTATCCCTCATCAAACCTCGAGAACTCACACCCCCTTAAAGAGCATTTGAGATTTTACAGGTTTGCTGCCGGTAGCCAATAAAGTGTTTGAAATGGGGACAATATTTTCAAATGGTCACAAAATCTTGTACACTTCGAGTTTTTAGCTGAATTTTTTTGTGCATGCCAAAAAAAATACAAGAATCACGTCTAACAAGTTTGGGGCCAAAACTCCTTCCGAAAAAATTTTCAAAAAATCCCGAACCGTAAAAAGTTTCAAAAATCATGAAAAATAAAAAACGAGTCGTCTTGCCATGAAACTTCACGTGAAGGCTTAAGGGACCATTGTATGAATTTAAAATCCAGAAAAATGGCATTGGCACACAGAAATATGAAGATGTGCCTAAACCGACCTACCACCCTATCGATCCACGGCTTACGCATCCCGTCTCTCTGGCCAACGTAGTGCCCGCCCGCCCGCCCATTTGTTTCGTCGGTTGGCTTAGGCATACAGAGTTAATTCCCTGTCGAAGATCGAACCGAACTGAGGGTTGCAATAGTAGGATCGGCAGCACACAGAGGGGGACCCGGCCAATCCCCGACTTACGCATCCCGCCCCTCTGGTCGGCTGAGCGCCCGCACGCTCGTTTAATGAGTTGACTTAGGCATATGGAGTTCATTCCCAGTCTAAGCATACGAAGTTCATTCCCAGTCTAAGATTGGATCGGACTGAGGGTTGTGGCAACACATGCTGGGCTCGGGCATGTGCTGGTGCCGCATTTTTCTTCACCGGAGCACCATCGTCGGAGAACCTGACCGGCAGCATTGTGGCTTCCGACGATCGAGGGGGCCGATGGGGTGTGCGCACATGATGTACGATGGGTGCTGGTACTTGGCCCTTATGTTGGCCCCCTATCCCTCATAAAACCTCAAGAACTCACACCCCTTTAAAGAGCATTTTAGATTTTACAGGTTTCCTACCGGTAGCCAGTAAAGTGTCTGAAATGGGGACACTTTTTTCAAATGGTCACAAAATCTTGTACACTTCAAGTTTTTGGCTGATTTTTTTTTCAAATACCAACAAAAATACAAGGATCATGTCTACCAAGTTTGGGGCCAAAAATCTTTCCGAAAAAATTTTAAAAAATCCCAAACCGTAAAAAGTTTTAAAAATTATGAAAAATAGAAAACGAGTCGTCTTGCCACGAAACTTTATGTGAAGGCTTAGGGGACCATTGTATGAATTTACAAGCCACTAAAATGGCATTGGCATGCAGAAATATGAAGATGTGGCTAAACCCACCTACCACCCTATCGATCCACGGCTTGCGCATCCCGTCTCTCTGGCCGACGTAGTGCCCGCCCACCCCCCCGCCCGCTCGTTTCTCCTGTTGGCTTAGGCATACGGAGTCCATTCCCAGTCTAAAATTGGATCAGACCGAGGGTTACGGCAGCACATGCTGGGCTCGAGCATGTGCTGGTGTCGTATTTTTCTTCGCCGGGGCACCATCACCTGAGCATCGCCGGAGAACCTGACCAGCAGCATTGGGGTTCCGACAATCGGGGGGGCCAGGGGGTGTGCGCACATGATGTACGATGGGTGCTGGTACTTGGCCCTTATATTGGCCCCCTATCCCTCATCAAACCTCAAGAACTCACACCCCCTTAAAGAGTATTTGAGATTTTACGGGTTTGCTGCCAGTAGACATTAAAGTGTCTGAAATGGAGACACTTTTTTCAAATAGTCACAAAATCTTGTACACTTCGAGTTTTTAGCTGATTTTTTGTGTGCATGCCAACAAAAATACAAGGATCACGTCTACCAAGTTTGGGGTCAAAACTACTTCCGAAAAAATATAAAAAAATCCCGAACAGCAAAAAGTTTCAAAAATCGTGAAAAATAGAAAACGAGTCATCTTGCCATGAAACTTTACATGAAGGCTTTGGGGACCATTGTATGAATTTACAAGCCGTTAAAATGGCATTGGCACATAGAAATATGAAGATGTGCCTAAACCCACCTACCACCCTATCGATCCACGGCTTGCGCATCCCGTCTCTCTCGTCGGAGTTCATTCCCAGTCTAAGATCGGATCGGACAGAGGGTTACGGCAGCACATGCTGAGCTCGGGCATGTGCTGGTGCCACATTTTTCTTCACCGGTGCACCATCGTCGGAGCATCGCCGGAGAACCTGACCGACAGCATTGGGGTTCCGACGATCGGGGGCCCGGGGGGTGTGTGCACATGATGTGCGATGGGTGCTGGTACTTGGCCTTTATATCGACCCCCTATCCCTCATCAAACCTTGAGAACTCACACCCCCTTAAAGAGCATTTGAGATTTTACAAGTTTACTGCCAGTAGCCATTAAAGTGTCTGAAATGGGGACAATTTTTTCAAATGGTCACAAAATCTCATACACTTTGAGTCTTCAGCTGAATTTTTTTTTGCATGCCAACAAAAATACAAGGATCACGTCTACCAAGTTTGGGGCCAAAACTCATTTCGAAAAGATTTTAGAAAATCTTGAACCGTAACGAGTTTAAAAAATCGTGAAAAATAGAAAAGGAGTCGTCTTGCCATGAAACTTCACGTGAAGGCTTTAGGGACCATTGTATGAATTTACAAGCCATAAAAATGGCATTGGCATGCGGAAATATGAAGAT
This sequence comes from Durio zibethinus, assembly GCF_002303985.1. The sequence goes on from NW_019167827.1 coordinate 13,366,437, forward strand.
GTGCCTAAACCTACCTACCACCCTATCGATCCATGGCTTGCGCATCTCGTCTCTCTGGCCGACGTAGTGCCCGCCCGCCCGCTCGTTTCATCGGTTGGCTTAGGCATACGGAGTTCATTCCTAGTCTAAGATCAGACCGAACTGAGGGTTGCGGTAGTAGGATTGACAACACGCAAAGGGGGACCCGACTGATCCCCGGCTTGCGCATCCTGCCCCTCTGGTCGGCTGAGTGCCCGCACGCTCATTTCGTGGTTTGACTTAGGCATACGAAGTTCATTCTTAGTCTAAGCATACGAAGTTCATTCCCAGTCTATGATCGGACCGGACCGAGGGTTGCGGTAGCACATGCTGGGCTCGAGCATGTGCTGGTACCACATTTTTCTTCGTCGGGGCACCATTACCGGAGCATCACCGGAGAACCTGACCGACGGCGTTGGGGTTCTATCAATCGGGGGGGCCGGGGGGGTGTGCCCACATGATGTGCGATGGGTGCTGGTACTTGGCCCTTATATTGGCCCCCTATCCCTCATCAAACCTCGAGAACTCACACTCCCTTAACGAGCATTTGAGATTTTACAGTTTTGCTGCCAGTAGCCATTAAAATGTCTGAAATGGGGACACTTTTTTCAAATGGTCACAAAATCTTGTACACTTCGAGTTTTTGGCTGATTTTTTTGTGCATGCCAAAAAAAATACAAGGATCATGTTTACCAAGTTTGGGCTCGAAACTCCTTCCAAAAAAATTTTAAAAAATCCTGAACCGCAATACGTTTCAAAAATCATGAAAAATAGAAAACGAGTCGTCTTGCCATGAAACTTCACGTGAAGGCTTAAGGGACCATTGTATGAATTTACAAGCCATAAAAATGACATTGGCATGCAGAAATATGAAGATGTACCTAAACCCACCTACCACCCTATCGATCCACGGCTTGCGCATCCCGTCTCTCTGGCTGACGTAGTGCTCGCCCGCTGCCCGCCTGCCCGCTCGTTTCATCGGTTGGCTTAGGCATAAAGAGTTCATTCCTAGTCTAAGATCAGACCGGACCAAGGGTTGTGGCAGTAGGATAGGTAGCACGTAGAGTGGGACCCGGTTGATCCCCGGCTTGCGCATCTCGCCCCTCTGGCCGACTGAACGCCTAGACGCTCATTTTGTGGGTTGACTTAGGCATACGGAGTTCATTCCCAGTCTAAGCATATGGAGTTCATTCCCAGTCTAAGATCCGACCAGACCAAGGGTTGCGACAGCACATGTTGGGCTTGGGCATGTGCTGGTGCCGCATTTTTCTTCGTCGGGGCACCATCGTCGGAGCATCACCAGAGAACCTGACCGACGGCATTGGGGTTCTGGCAATCGGGGGAGCCGGGGGGTGTGCGCACATGATGTACGGTGGGAGCTGGTACGTGGCCTTTATATTACCCCCTATCCCTCATCAAACCTTGAGAACTCACACCCTCTTAAAGAGCATTTGAGATTTTATAGGTTTGCTGCCAGTATCCATTAAAGTGTTAGAAATAAGGACACTTTTTTCGAATGCTCACAAAATCTTGTACACTTCGAGTTTTTAGCTGATTTTTTTTGTGCATGCTAACAAAAGTACAAGGATCATGTCTACCAAGTTTGGGGCCAAAACTCCTTCCGAAAAAATTTAAAAAATCTCTAACCGTAAAAAGCTTCAAAAATCATGAAAAATAGAAAACGAGTCGCCTTGCCATGAAACTTCACGTGAAGGCTTAAGGGACCATTGTATGAATTTACAAGCCATAAAAATGGCATTGGCACATAGAAATATGAAGATGTGCCTAAACCCGCCTACCACCCTATCGATCCATGACTTGCGCATCCCGTCTCTCTGGCCGACGTAGTGCCCGCCCACCCGCTCGTTTCATCGGTTGACTTAGGCATACGGAGTTCATTCCTAGTCTAAGATTGGACTGGACTGAGGGTTGTGGCAGCAGGATCGGCAGCTCGCAGAGGGGGTCCAGATCGATCCCCGGCTTGCGCATCCTGCCTCTCTGGCTGGCTGAGTGCCCGCACGCTTGTTTCGTGGGTTGACTTAGGCATACGAAGTTCATTCCCCGTCTAAGATCGGATCAGACCGAGGGTTGCAGCAGCACATGCTGGGCGCGGGCATGTGCTGGTGCCGCATTTTTCTTCACTAGGGCACCATCGTTGGAGAACCTGACCGGTGGCATTGGGGTTCTGGTGATCGGGGGGCCGGGGGGTATGCGCATATGTTGTGCGATGGGTGCTTGTACTTGGCCCTTATATTGGCCCCCTATCCCTCATGAAAACTTGAGAACTCACACCCCCTTAAAGAGCATTTTAGATTTTACAGGTTTGCTGCCAGTAGCTATTAATGTGTCTGAAATGGGGACACTTTTTTCAAATTATCACAAAATCTTGTACACTTCGAGTTTTTAGCTGATTCTTTTTGTGCATGCCAACAAAAATACAAGGATCATGTCTATCAAGTTTAGGGCCAAAACTCCTTCCAAAAAAATTTTAAAAAATTCAAACCGTAAAAAGTTTTAAAAATCGTAAAAAATAGAAAACAAGTCGTCTTGCCATGAAACTTCACGTGAAGGCTTAAAGGACCATTGTATGAATTTACAAGGCATAAAAATGGAATTGGCACACAAAAATATGAAGATGTGCCAAAACCCACCTACAACCCTATCGATCCACGGCTTGCGCATCCCGTCTCTCTGACCGACGTAGTGCCCGCCTGTTCGCTTGTTTCGTCGGTTGGCTTAGGCATACGGAGTTCATTCCCAGTCTAAGATCGGACCAGACCGAGGGTTATGACAGTAGGATCGACAGCATGTAGAGGGGAACCCAGCCGACCCCCGGTGTCATGAGCCAACCTTGTATAGGGCCATGACAAAGACTTAGGTTGCCATGAGCCACCTATGTATATGGCCATGGCCGGGTAGATCCATTGTGCTAGGAAAAGTGTCCCCATTTCAAACATTGTAACGGTTACTGGTAGCATAGCTCTAAAATCTCTAAGGCTCTTTAGGGGGTGAGCTGGCAGCGTAGTGTTGGGCTGTCTCACCGGGTGCTATGTGAGCTTAGGCCACCCACCAAGGGTTGCCCCTCTGGCTTTGGTGATGGTAGGAGGTCCCGATGTATGATTCCCATTTTTAATAAAATTCACCTCGATTTAATGCCTCAAATGTTTCCTCGATGTGTTTCTTTCTTTCTTGATGCGAATGTGCCTTATTATGTGTGTGCTTGAGATTGATCTCGATATATTGTGCCTTATTGCGAATGCTTTGGATTAACCATGGTTTATGGTTGTTTGTTCAGATATCGACCTATTGAAGGCTGACTTGGGTGGAAGCGTCCATTCTAGTTCCGTACGGTCTATTGCTTGTTGAGAGAAAGCATAGTCCGTGACACGTGGTATCAGAGCACAGTTGAGAAGTGCTAGAAGATGGATGAGATGGCCACAAGTGGTGGACCTGATCATCAGCAGAGAATTGAGAAACTTGAGGCCGCGATGGCCGCAATGAAAACTCACATGGTGACTAAAGATCGAGTGAGGGAGATCGAGACAACCCAGTAGGAGTTGTCCGATACTCTCCACAACGTGAGCGAGGAGGCTAGAGATGCCTTGAATATTCTCCAAAAGGAGTTTGAAGAGCTCAGAGCACAGGTGAGCATCTTACAAATGGCTGTGGCCAGGTCAGCTTCGAGATCGATGGAAAAGGGGGAAAGACCCAAGGTGCCAGAGCCTCGATGTTATGAGGGGGTAATGGATGCTAAGGAACTTGAAAATTTCTTGTTTGACATAGAGCAGTACTTTCAGACTGTACACACAGATTCAGAGGAAGACAAGGTAGCAATGGCATCGATGTACCTCACAGGAGATGCCAAGCTTTGGTGGCACTCCAAGTTTGTCAATGATGAGTGCCCAATTAAGACTTGGACAGACCTGAAGCAGGAATTGAAAAACCAGTTTTTCCCTGAGAATGTGGAGTATATGGCTCGAAGGAGACTCCGAGAACTGGTGTAAACAGGGACGGTGCGAGAGTTTGTAAGAAACTTCTCTACCTTGATGTTGGATATTCGAGACATGTTCGAGAAGGACAAGATGTTCTATTTTCTTGAGGGTCTCAAGCCTTGGGCTAGAACAGAACTACAAAGACAAAAAGTGCAAGATGTGGCCACAGCCATGGCTGCAGCTGAACGTCTCCATGACTATAACGATGGCTCCTTGAAACGGAAAAATCCTCTATCAGCTGGCAATAGCTTCAACTTTGGGAGTGGAGGAAAGATGACTAGGCTAGACCGACCCTCCAGTGAGGGATCAGATAGAAGGTCTTTCGATCGAGATAGCACCCAACCCAGAACAAACAATGTAGTGACTTTTAAGCCTAGACAACCACTGGCTTGCTTTCTTTGTAAGGGGCCACATCGGGTGGTCGAATGCCCGCATAGAGGAGCCCTTAATTTTTTGAGAACCTCATCTCAAGAGTCGACAAAAGTGCCAGAGAGCGTTGAAGAGATTAAGGAGGAGCCAGCCAGGATAGGCTCAATAAAGTTCCTCAATGCCCTCCACACCCAACTGAACACTATAAGAAAAGAGCAAAGTAGAGGCTTGATGTATGTGAACCTAATTATCAATGAGAAGGCCACCAAGGCTATGGTGGATACGGGTGCAATTGATACTTTCATCATGCCGGAAGAAGCAAAGAGGTGTGGTCTTCAAGTTAACAAAGACTGTGGATGAATGAAGGCGGTCAATTCGCCAGCCTTTGCGATCAGTGGAAGCTCCAAGGGTGTGATAACCAAATTGAGGCTATGGGAAGGGAAGGTAGACTTTACAGTCTCCCCTATGGATGACTTCGATGTTGTTCTCGGATTGGATTTCATGATGTTGGCTCAGGCGATCCCTATCCTCGCTGCTAGCTGCTTGTTGTTCTTAGGGAACACCCATGTGTGGTGCCTGCCTATATGTTGCCAAAGAGTGGGAAGAAAATGATTTCGGCTTTGCAATTCAAGAAAAAGGGTAAAGAGAGGGGAACCCTCTTTTGTGGCCATGCTGATCTACAAAGAAGGGTCAGAAGTAGAACCAATACCCGATAGCGTGAAAAAAGTGCTGGAAGAGTTCGAAGAGGTGATGCCAGAGATATTGCCTAAGGTTTTACCCCCTCGACGAGCAGTGGACCATGAAATTGAACTCCTCTCAAGAGCAAAACCCCCTGCTAGAGCCCCTTACCGCATGGCCCCGCCAGAGTTGGCCGAGCTAAGGAAACAATTAGATGAACTTTTACAAGCCAGATTTATTAGACCATCAAAGGCTCCTTTCGGAGTGCCTGTGCTATTTCAAAAGAAGCATGATGGAAGTCTACGCTTATGTGTTGACTACAGGGCCTTGAACAAAGTCACCGTAAGAAATAAATATCCTATCCCTCTGATAGCAGACTTGGTTGACCAATTGAGCCGGGCCAAGTACTTCTCCAAACTGGACCTGAGATCTGGATACCATTAGGTCAGAATCATTGAAGGAGATGAACCGAAAACCACTTGTGTAACACGGTATGGTGCATTTGAATTTCTTGTTATGCCTTTTGGACTAACCAATGCTCTTGCCACATTTTGTACATTGATGAATCAGGTGTTCCTTGACTACCTAGACAAATTTGTAGTCATCTATTTAGATGATATAGTGGTATATAGCTCCACATTGGAAGAACATCAAGAACACCTACGCCAGGTATTTCAAAGGTTACAGGACCACCGGTTATATGTAAAAAGGGAGAAGTGTGCATTTACTCAGACACAAATCCATTTTCCCGATCACATTGTCAAACGTGGCCACATCCGAATGGACATGAAAAAGGTTAGGGCCATCAAAGAGTGGACAACATCGAAGAATGTTAGTGAGCTTCATTCATTTTTGGGGCTAGCCAACTATTATAGAAGGTTTGTAGAGGGGTACTCTCGTAAGACCATGACCCTCACGGAGCTATTGAAGAAAGAGCACAAATGGTGTTGGACGAATGAGTGCCAAGAGGTCTTTGAGGGATTGAAGGATGCTATTATGAAGGATCCCATCTTAGCTCTCTTTGATATTGAAAAGCCTTTCAAAGTTCAGACGGATGCATCTGATTTTACTATTGAAGGTGTGCTTTTACAACAACATCACCCGATAGCATTTGAAAGTAAGAAGCTAAGCGAAGCTGAGCGAAGCTGAACGAAGCTGAAAGGAAATATACGGCCCAGGAAAAAGAGTTCCTTGCGGTGGTTCACTACTTGAGGGCTTGGCGAAATTACTTGTTGGGTTTACATTTTGTCGTAAAGACAGATAATGCAGCCGTTAGCCATTTTCTCACCCAACCAAGGCTCACGACGAAACAAGCTAGGTGGCAAGAATTTCTAGCGGAGTTTGACTTTTGTTTTGAGCATACCGTTGGAAAGACCAATCAAGTGGTAGATGCCTTGAGCAGGCGACCAGAGTTAGCAGCCCTTAGAAGAATGGCCCCAATGGCGGCTAGCAGAGCCACTACAGGCATTCATAAGTTGATTGGAGATCATCTAGGGAAGGACCCACAAGCCTGTGCCATTCTGAAGCTAGTGAAAGAAGGGAAGTCCAAATACTTCTGGCAAGAAAATGGGGTCTTGTGGACTAAGGGGCCTCGAGTGTTTGTACTAAGAGCAAGAGGTCTGAGACAGATGTTGATGAGGGAATGTCATGACACCCCATAAGCGGGACACCCGGGCTGGCAACGCACTTTGGCGTTATTGAAACAAGGATACTATTGGCCTTAAATACGACAAGATGTGATGGAATATATGAAGACTTACCTCATTTGCCAACAAGACAAAGTCAAAAAGAGGAAACCCACAAGCATGCTTGAACCATTGTCGGTACCCACCAAGCCGTGGGAAAGCATCTCCCTCGATTTCATCTCAAGCTTACCCAAGGTTGGTGATCTTGGAGCTATCTTGGTGCTGATTGACCGATTCTCTAAGTATGCCACATTCATTCCCGCTCACAAGTATTGCACAGCGAAAGACACAACTCGACTATTGTTCAAACATGTGGTCAAATATTAGGGGCTCCCTCAAAGCATTGTCAGTGATAGAGATCCGAGATTCACGGGGTCTTTTTGGAGAGAACTTTTCAAGATTTTGGGGTCCCAACTCAACATCTCTTCAAGCTATCACCCTCAAACTGATAGCCAAATGGAATGGTTCAATGGATTATTGGAGGAATACTTGAGCCACTTTGTCCAAGCCAACCAGAAGGACTGGCTTTCATTATTAGACGTTGCACAACTCTGCTTTAATTCCAACAGAAGCTCTTCCACTAATAAGTGCCCATTTGAGGTGGTCACCGGACAACTACCAAGGCTACCCCACACTTTCTTGGAACAATATGAAGGAAAGAATCCGAGAGCCTTCAACCTCAACAAGGAGTGGAAACAAAACACGGAGATTGCACAAGCCTACCTGGAGAAAGCATCAAAGTGGATAAAGAAATAGGCAGGTAAAGGTCGTAGAGTTCAGTAATTCCAAGTTGGGGATTTGGTTCTGGTTCGACTAGTTCCTGAACAGACTAGGTTCTTGAGAAAGAGAGATTGGAGACTGGTGCACAAATATGAAGGTCCAGTAACAGTCCTTTCCAAGGTGGGGAATGCTTCTTACAAAATTGACCCTCCGAAATGGATGAAGGTGCACCCAGTATTTCATGTTAGCAACCTGAAGCCGTTCCATGTAGATCCTATAGATGCTAGCTGAAGGGAGCCAACCAAAGCCGCCATCACCATGAAACCACCCTCAGAACGTCGAGTCGAAGAGATCTTAGCTAACAGGGAAACCAAGATATCTCGAAGACTAGTTTGGGAATACTTAGTAAAGTGGGAGGGATTAGGCCTAGAAGAAACCAGCTAGGAGAGAGAGAATGACCTCCAGAGATTTCAAAAGAAGATTGAAGAATTTCAAGCCAGCAAGTCGACGAGGACGTCGATAGAATAGGTGGGGGAGGATGTCATGACCCAACCTTGTATAGGGCCATGACAGGGACTTAGGTTGTCATGAGCCACCCATGTATAGGGCCATGGCCGGGTAGATCCATTGTGCTAGGAAAAGTGTCCCCATTTCAAACATCGTAACGGTTACTGCTAGCATAGCTCTAAAATCTCTAAGGCTCTTTAGGGGGGGTGAGTCGGCAGCGTAGTGTTAGGCTATCTCACCGGGTGTTATGTGAGCTTAGGCCACCCATCAAGGGCTGCCCCCTGGCCCTGGTGATAGTGGGAGGTCCCGATGTATGATTCCCATTTTTAATAAAATTCACCCCGATTGAATGCCCTGAATGTTGCCTCGATGTGTTTCTTTCTTTCTTGATGCGAATGTGCCTTGTTGTGTGTGTGCTTGAGATTGATCTCGATATGTTGTGCCTTATTGCGAATGCTTGGGATTAACCATGGTTTATGGTTGTTTGTTCAGATATCAACCTATTGAAGGATGACTTGGGTGGAAGAGTCCATTCAAGTGCCGCACGGTCTATTGCTTGTTGAGAGAAAGCATAGTCCGTGACACCCGGCTTGCCCATCTTGCCCCTTTGGCCGGCTGAGCGCCCGCACACTCGTTTCGTGGGTTGACTTAGGCATACGGAGTTCATTCCCAATCTAAGCATACGGAGTTCATTCCCAGTCTAAGCAGACAGAGTTCATTCCCAGTCTAAGATCGGATCGGATCGAGGGTTGCGGTAGCACATGCTGGGCTTGGGCATGTGCTGGTGTCGCATTTTTCTTCGTCGAGGCACCATCGCTAGAACATGAGCGGAGAACCTGACCGACGACATTGGGGTTTCGACGATCGGGGGGGCCAGGGGGGTGTGCGCACATGATGTGCGATTGGAGTTGGTACTTGGCCCTTATATTGGCCCCCGATCCCTCATCAAACTTGAGAACTCACACCCCCTTAAAGAGCATTTGAGATTTTACAGGTTTGCTACCAATAGCCATTAAAGTGTCTGAAATGGGGACATTTTTTTCAAATGGTCACAAAATCTTGTACACTTCGAGTTTTTAGCTGAATTTTTTTGTGCATGCCAATAAAAATACAAGGATCATGCCTACCAAGTTTGGAGCCAAAATGCCTTCCAAAAAAATTTTAAAAATCTCGAACCGCAAAAAGTTTCAAAAATCGTGAAAAATATAAAACGAGTCATCTTGCCATGAAACTTCAGGTGAAGGCTTAAGGGACCATTGTATGAATTTACAAGCCATAAAAATGGCATTGGCATGCAGAAATATGAAGATGTGTCCAAACCCACCTACCACCCTATCGATCCATAGCTTACGCGTCCCGTCTCTCTGGCCGGTGTAGTGCCCGCCCGCCCTCTCGTTTCGTCTGTTGGCTTAGGCATACGGAGTTCATTCCTAGTCTAAGATCAGACCGGACTGAGGGCTACGACAACAGGATTGGCAACACGTAGAGAGGGACCTGGCCGACCCCCGGCTTGCTCATCCTGCCCCTCTGGCTGGCTGAGTGCCCGTGCGCTCGTTTCATGGGTTGACTTAGGCATACGGAGTTCATTCCCAGTCTAAGCATACGGAGTTCATTCCCAATCTAAGATCGCACCGGACCAAGGGTTGCGATAGCACATGCTGCGCTCGGGCACGTGCTGGTGCCATATTTTTCTTCGCCGGAGCACCATTTCCGAAGCATCGCTAAAGAACCTGACCGACAGCATTGGGGTTCCGACGATCGTGAGGGCCGGGGGGGTGTGCGCACATGATGTGTGATGGGTGCTGGTACTTGGCCCTTATATTGGCCCCCTATCCCTCATCAAACCTAAAGAACTCACACCCCTTTAAAGAGCATTTGAGATTTTACAGGTTTTCTGCCAGTAGCCATTAAAGTGTCTGAAAATGGGGACACCTTTTTCAAATGGTGACAAAATCTTGTACACTTCGAGTTTTTACCTGAATTTTTTTATGCGTGACAAAAAAAATACAAGGATCATGTCTACCATGTTTGGGGCCAAAACTCCTTCCGAAAAAATTTTAAAAAATATCGAACCGTAAAAAGGATCTGAAATCGTGAAAAATAAAAAACGAGTCGTCTTGCCATGAAACTTCACGTGAAGGCTTAAGGGACCATTGTATGAATTTACAAGCCATAAAAATGGCATTGGCATGCAGAAATATGAAGATGTGCCTAAACCCACCTACCAACCTATCGATCCACGGCTTGCACATCCTATCTCTCTGGCCGGGTAGTGCCCGCCCGCCCGCTCGTTTCGTCGGTTCGCTTAGGCATACAGAGTTCATTCCCAGTCTAAGATCGGACCAGACCGAGGGTTGCGGCAGCACATGCTGGGCTCAGGCATGTGCTGGTGCCGCATTTTTCTTCGTCGGGGCACTATCGTCGGAGCATCGTCGGAGAACCTGACCGACGGCATCGGGGTTCCGACGGTCGGGGGGGCCGGGGGGCATGGCACATGATGTGCGATGGGTGCTGGTACTTGGCCCTTATATTGGCCCCCTATCCCTCATCAAACCTCGAGAACTCACACCCCCTTAAAGAGCATTTGAGATTTTACAGGTTTGCTGCCAGTAGCCATTAAAGTGTCTGAAATGGGGACACTTTTTTCAAATAGTCACAAAATCTTGTACACTTCAAGTTTTTAGCTGAAATTTTTTGTCGATGCCAACAAAAAATACAAGGATCACGTCTACCAAGATTGGGGCCAAAACTCCTTTCGAAAAAATTTTAAAAAATCCCGAACCGCAAAAGGTTTTAAAAATCCTAAAAAATAGAAAACGAGTCGTCCTGCCATGAAACTTCACGTGAAGGCTTAAGGGACCATTGTATGAATTTTCAAGATGTAAAAATGGCTTTGGCGTACAGAAATATGAAGATGTGCCAAAACCCACCTACCACCCTATCGATCCACGGCTTGCGCATCCCGTCTCTCTGGTCGGCATAGTGCCCACCCCATCCGCCCGCTCGTTTCGTCGGTTGGCTTAGGCATACGGAGCTCATTCCTACTCTAAGATCAGACCGAACTGAGGGTTGTGATAGCAAGATTGGTAGCACACAGAGGGGGACCCGACCGATCCCCGGCTTGCGCATCCCGCCCCTCTGGCCGGCTGAGCGCCCGCACGCTCGTTTCGTGGGTTGACTTAGGCAGACAGAGTGCATTCCAGTCTAAGCATATGGAGTTCATTCCCCATATAAGAATGAACCGGACCAAGGGTTACGATAGCAGATGCTGGGCTCAGGCATGTGCTGGTGCCGTATTTTTCTTCGTCGGGGCACCATCGTCGGAGCATCACCGGAGAACCAAACCGGCGGCATTGGGGTTTCGGTGATCGGGGGGGCCGGAGGGGGTGTGCGCACATGATGTGCGATGGGTCCTGGTACTTGGCCCTTATATTGGCCCCCTATCCCTCATTAAACCACGAGAACTCATACCCCCTTAAAGGGCATTTGAGATTTTACAGGTTTGCTGCCAGTAGCCATTAAAGTGTCTGAAATGGGGACACTTTTTTCAAATGGTCACAAAATGTTGTACACTTTGAGTTTTTAGCTGAATTTTTGTGTGCATGCCAACAAAAATACAAGGATCACGTCTACCATGTTTGGGGCCAAAAATCATTCCGAAAAAATTTTAAAAAATCTCGAACCGCAAAAAGTTTCCAAAATCATAAAAAATAGAAAAGGAGTCGTCTTGCCATGAAACTTCACGTGATGGCTTAAGGGACCATTGTATGAATTTACAAGCCATAAAAATGGCATTGGCATGTAGAAATATGAAGATGTGCCTAAACCCACCTACCACCCTATCGATCCACGGCTTGCGCATCCCGTCTCTCTGGCTGGCATAGTGCCCGCCTGCCCGCCCGCTCGTTTCGTCAGTTGGCTTAGGCATACAGAGTTCATTCCCATTCTAAGATCGGACCAGACCGAGGGTTGCAGTAGCAGGATCGGCAGCACGCAGAGGGGGACCCGACCGATCCCCGGCTTGCGTATCCCGCCCCTTTGGCCAGCTGAGTGCCCGCACGCTCGTTTCGTGGGTTGACTTAGGCATACGGAGTTCATTCCCTGTTTAAGATCGGACCAAAATGAGGGTTGTGGCAGCACATGCTAGGCTCGGGTATGTGCTGGTGCCTCATTTTTCTTCGCTGGGGCACCATCACCGGAGCATCGTCGGAGAACCTGACCGACGGCATTGGGGTTCCGGCGATTGGGGGGCCAGGGAGGTGTGCACACATGATTTGCGATGGGTGCTGGAACTTGGCCCTTATATTAGCCCCCTATCCCTCATCAATCCTCGAGAACTCACACCCCCTTAAAGAGTATTTGAGATTTTACAAGTTTGCTGCCAGTAGCCATTAAAGTGTCTGAAATGGGGACACTTTTTTCAAATGGTCACAAGATTTTGTACACTTCGATTTTTTAGCTGATTTTTGTTTTGCATACCAATAAAAATACAGGGATCACGTCTACCAAGTTTGGGGCCAAAACTCTTTCCGAAAAAATTTTAAAAAATCTCGAACTGCAAAAAGTTTCAAAAATCATGAAAAATAGAAAATGAGTCGTCTTGCCATGAAACTTCACGTGAAGGCTTAAGGGACCATTGTATGAATTTACAAGCCACAAAAATGGCATTGGCACATAGAAATATGAAGATGTGCCTAAACCGACGTACCACCCTATCGATCCACGGCTTGTGTATCCCGTCTCTCTGGCCGGCGGAATGCCCGCCCGCCCGCCCACCCGCTCGTTTCGTTGGTTGGCTAAGGCATACGGAGTTCATTCCCAATCTAAGATCAGACTGGACCAAGGGTTACGACAGCACATGCTGGGCTCGGGCATGTGCTGGTGCTGCATTTTTCTTCATCGGGGCACCATCACCGGAGCATCGTCGGAGAACCTGACCGACGGCATTGGGGTTCCGACGATCGGGGGGCCAGGGGTGTGCGCACATGATGTGTGATGGGTGCTGGTACTTGGCCCTTATATTGGCCCGCTATCCCTCATCAAACCTCAAGAACTCACACCCCCTTAAAGAGCATTTGAGATTTTACATGTTTGCTGCTATTTGCCATTAAAGTGTCCAAACGACAAAAAGTTTTGAAAATCATGAAAATTAAAAAACGAGTTGTCTTGCCATGAAACTTCACGTGAAGGCTTAAGGGACCATTGTAGGAATTTACAAGCCATAAAAATGGCACTGGCACACAGAAATATGAAGACGTGCCTAAATCCACCTACCACCCTATCGATCCATGGCTTGCGCATCCCGTCTCTCTGGCCGACGTAGTGCCCGCCCACTCGTTTCGTCAGTTGGCTTAGGCATACGGAGTTCATTCCCAGTCTAAGATTATGTCTACCAGGTTTAAGGCCAAAACTCCTTCCGAAAAAATTTTAAAAAATCTCGATCCGTAAAAGGTTTCAAAAATCGTAAAAAATAGAAAACGAGTCGTCTTGCCAAGAAATTTCACGTGAAGGCTTAAGGGACCATTGTATGAATTTACAAGCCATAAAAATGGCATTGGAATGCATAAATATGGAGATGTGCCTAAACTTACCTACCACCCTTTCGATCCATGACTTGCGTAACCCGTCTTTCTAACTGGCGTAGTGCCCGCCCGCCCGCCCGTCGGTTCATTTTGTCGGTTGGCTTAGGCATACGAAGTTCATTCCTAGACTAAGATTGGACTGGACCGAGGGTTGCTGCAGCACATGCTGGGCTCGAGCATGTGCTGGTGCCGCATTTTTCTTCATCGGGGCACCACCGCCAGAGAACCTGATCGGCTGCATTGGGGTTCCGATGATCGGGGGGTCAGGGGGGTATGCGCACATGATGTAAGATGGGTGCTAGTACTTGGCCCTTATATTGGCCCCCTATCCCTCATCAAACCTCGAGAACTCACACCCCCTTAAAGAGCATTTGAGATTTTTCAGGTTTGCTACCAGTAGCCATTAAAGTGTCTAAAATGGGGACACTTTTTTCAAATGGTCACGAAATCTTGTACACTTCGAGTTTTTAGCTGATTGTTTTTGTGTATGCCAACAAAAATACAAGGATCACGTCTATGAAGTTTGGCGCCAAAACTCCTTTCGAAAAAATTTTAAAAAATACTGAACCGTAAAAAGTTTTGAAAATTGTGAAAAATAGAAAATGAGTCGTCTTGCCATGCAACTTCACGTGAAGGCTTAAGGGACCATTGTATGAATTTACAAGCCATAAAAATGGCATCGTCGTGCAAAAATATGAAGATGTGCCTAAACCCACCTACCACCCTATCAATCCACGGCTTGCGCATCCCATTTCTCTGGACGACGTAGTGCCCGCCTACCCGTCTGCCCGCTCGTTTCGTCGGTTGGCTTAGGGTTACGGAGTTCATTCCCAATCTAAGATCGGACCAGACCGAAGGTTTCAGCAGCACATGCTGAGCTCGGGCATGTGCTGGTGCCACATTTTTCTTCGTCGGGGCAGCATCACCGGAGCATTGCCAGAGAACCTAACCGGCGGCATTGGGTTTCGACGATCGGGGGGGCCGGGGGCGGTGTGCGCACATCATGTGCGATGGGTGCTGGTACTTGGCCCTTATATTGGCCCCCTATCCCTCATCAAACCTTGAGAACTCACACCCCCTTAAAGAGCATTTGAGATTTTACAGGTTTGCTGCCAGTAGCCGTTAAAGTGTCTGAAATGGGGACACTTTTTTCAAATGGTCACAAAATCTTGTACACTTTGAGTTTTTGGCTGAATTATTTTGTGCATGCTAACAAAAATAAAAGTATCACATCTACCAAGTTTGGGGCCAAAACTCTTTTCGAAAAAATTTTAAAAAATCTCGTACAGCAAAAAGTTTTGAAAATCGTGAAAAATAGAAAATGAGTCGTCTTCCCATGAAACTTCACGTGAAGGCTTAAGGGACCATTGTACGAATTTAAAAGCCATAAAATTGGCACTGGCATGCAAAAATATGAAGATGTGCCTAAACCCACCTAGCACCCTATCGATCCACGGCTTGCGCATCCCGTCTCTCGGCCGGCGTAGTGCCCGCCGCCCCGCCCTCCCGCCCGCTCGTTTCGTCTGTTGGCATAGGCATACGGAGATCATTCCCAGTCTAAGATCAGACTGGACCGAGGGTTGTGGCAAAACATTCTGGGCTCGGGCATGTGCTGGTGCCGTATGTTTCTTCACCGGGGCACCATCGTCGAAGAACCTGACCGACGACATTGGGGTTCCGGTGGTCTGGGGGGTCGGGCGGGGTGTGCGCACATGATGTGCGATGGGTGCTGGTACATGGTGCTTATATTGGCCCCCTATCCCTCATCAAACCTCGAGAACTCACACCCCCTTAAAGAGCATTTGAGATTTTACAGGTTTGCTGCCAGTAGCCATTAAAGTGTCTGAAATAGGGACACTTTTTTCAAATGGTCACAAAATCTTGTAAACTTTGAGTTTTTAGCTGAATTATTTTGTGCATGCCAACAAAAATACAAGGATCACGTCTACCAAGTTTGGGGCCAAAATTCCTTTCGAAAAAATTTTGAAAAATACCGAACTGTAAAAAGTTTTAAAAATTATGAAACATAGAAAACGAGTCGTCTTGCCATGAAACTTCACGTGAAGGCTTAAGGGACCATTGTATGAATTTACAAGCCATAAAAATGGCAGTGGCATGTAGAAATATGAAGATGTGCCTAAACCCACCTACCACCCTATCGATCCACGGCTTGCGCATCCCGTCTCTCTCACCGACGTAGTGCCCGTCTGCCCGTCCGCTCGCTCGTTTCGTCGGTTGGCTTAGGCATGCGGAGTTCATTCCCAGTCTAAGATCGAACCAGACCGAGGGTTGCGGTAGCACATGCTGGGCTCAGGGATGTGCTGGTGTTGCATTTTTCTTCGTCGGGGCACCATCGTCGGAGCATCACCGGTGAACCTGACCGACGGCATTGGGGTTCCGGTGATCGGGGGGGCCGGGGGGGTGTGCACAGATGATGTGCGATGGGTGCTGGTATTTGCCCTTATATTGGCCCCCTATCCCTCATCAAACCTCAAGAACTCACACCCCCTTAAAGAGCATTTGAGATTTTACAGGTTTGCTGCCAGTAGCCATTAAAGTGTTTGAAATGGAGACACTTTTTTCAAATGGTCACAAAATGTTGTACACTTCGAGTTTTTAGCTGAATATTTTTGTGCATGCCAAAAAAAATACAAGGATCACGACTAAAAAGTTTGGGGCCAAAAATCCTTTCAAAAAAATTCTATAAATCCTGAACCGTAAAAAGTTTCAAAAATCATGAAAAATAGAAAACCGGTCGTCTTGTCATGAAAATTCACGTGAAGGCTTAAGGGACCATTATATGAATTTACAAGCCATAAAAATGGCATTGGCATGAAAAATTATGAAGATGTGCCTAAACCCACCTACCACCCTATCGATTCACGGCTTGCGCATCCCGTCTCTCTGGCTGGCTTAATGCCCGCCCGCCCGCCCGCCTGCTCGTTTCGTCGGTTGGCTTAGGCATACGGAGTTCATTCCTAGTCTAAGATCAGATCGGATCTAAGGTTGCGGCAGCAGGATCGACAGCACGCAGAAGGGGACCCGACCGATCCTCGGCTTGCGCATCCAGCCCCTCTGGCCGACTGAGTGCTCGCACGTTCATTTCGTGGGTTGACTTAGGCATACGGAGTTCATTCCCAGTCTAAGCATACGGAGTTCATTCCCAGTCTCAGATCGGATCAGACAGAGGGTTGCGATAGCACATGCTGAGCTCAGGCATGTGCTGGTGTCGCATTTTTCTTCATCGGGGCACCATCATCGGAGCATCGCCGGAGAACCTGACCGACGGCATTGTGGTTTCGGCGATCGGGGGGGCCGGGGGGTGTGTGCACATGATGTGCGATGGGTGCTGGTACTTGGCCCTTATATTGCCCCCTATCCCTGATCAAACCTTGAGAACTCACACCCTCTTAAAGAGCATTTAAGATTTTACAGGTTTGCTGCCTGTAGCCATTAAAGTGTTTGAAATGGAGACACTTTTTTCAAATGGTCACAAAATCTTGTACACTTCGAGTTTTTAGCTGAATATTTTTGTGCATGCCAAAAAAAATACAAGGATCACGTCGAAAAAGTTTGGTGCCAAAAATCCTTCCGAAAAAAGTTTAAAAAATGCTGAACCGTAAAAAGTTTTAAAAATCGTGAAAAACAGAAAACGAGTCGTCTTGCAATGAAACTTCACGTGAAGGCTTAAGGGACCATTGTATGAATTTACAAGCCAAAAAATGGCATTGGCACGCAGAAATATGAAGATGTGCCTAAACCCACCTATCACCTTATCGATCCACGACTTGCGCATCCCATCTCTCTGGCCGACATAGTACCCGCCCGCCCTCCCGCTCGTTTCGTCGATTGGCTTAGGCATACGGAGTTCATTCCCAATCTAAGGTTGAACCGGATCGAGGGTTGCAGCAGTAGGATTGGTAGCACGTAAAGGGGGACCAGACCGATCCTCGGATTGCTCATCCTGCCCCTTTGGCCAGCTAAGCGCCCGCACGCTCATTTCGTTAGCTGACTTAGGCATACGGAGTTCATTCCCAGTCTAAGATCGGATCGGACCGAGGGTTATGACAGCACATGCTGGGCTCGGGCATCTGCTGGCGCCGCATTTTTCTTCACCGGGGCACCATCGTCGAAGCATCGCCGGAGAACCTGACTGACGATATTGGGGTTCCAGTGATCGGGGGGGCCAGGGGGTGTGTGCACACATGATGTGCTATGGGTGCTGGTACTTGGCCCTTATATTGGCCCCCTATCCCTCATCAAACCTCGAGAAATCACACCCCCTTAAAGAGCATTTGAGATTTTACAGGTTTGCTACCAGTAGCCATTAAAGTGTCTAAAATGGGGACACTTTTTTCAAATGGTCACAAAATCTTGTACACTTCGAGTTCTTAGCTGAATTTTTTTGTGCATGCCAACAAAAATACAAGGATCACATACACCAAGTTTGGGGCCAAAACTCCTTCCGAAAAAATTTTAAAAAATCCCGAACCAGAAAAAGTTTCAAAAATCATGAAAAATAGAAAACGAGTCGTCATGCCATGAAACTTCACGTGAAGGCTTAAGGGACCATTGTATAAATTTACAAACCATAAAAATGGAATTGGCATGCAGAAATATGAAGATGTGCCTAAACCCACCTATCACCCTATCGATCCACGGCTTGCGCATCCCGTCTCTCTGGCCAACGTAGAGC
Organism: Durio zibethinus; assembly: GCF_002303985.1. The sequence continues at coordinate 13,384,684 of NW_019167827.1, forward strand.
CCGCCCGCCCGCTCGTTTCATCGATTGGCTTAGGCATACGGAGTTCATTCCTAGTCTAAGATCGGACCGGACCAAGGGTTGCGGCAGCACATGCTGGGCTCGGTCATGTGCTGGTGCCGTAATTTTTTTCATTGGGGCACCATCACCAGAGAACCTGACCGGCGGCATTGGGGTTCCGGCGATCGGGGGGGCCGGGGTGGGGTCTGCGCACATGATGTGCGATGGGTGCTGGCACTTGGCTCTTATTTTGGCCCCCTATCCCTCATCAAACCTCAAGAACTCACACCTCCTTAAAGAGCATTTGAGATTTTACAGGTTTGCTGCTAGTAGGCATTAAAGTGTCTAAAATAGGGACACTTTTTTCAAATGGTCACAAAATCTTGTACACTTCGAGTTTTTAGCTGATTTTTTTTGTGCGTGCCAACAAAAATACAAGGATCACGTCTACCAAGTTTGGGGCCAAAAATCCTTCCAAAAAAAGTTAAAAAAACCCCGAACCGTAAAAAGTTTCAAAAATCGTGAAAAATAGAAAACGAGTCGTCTTGGCATGAAACTTCACGTGAAGGCTTAAGGGACCATTGTATGAATTTACAAGGCATAAAAATGGCATTGGCACACAGAAATATGAAGATGTGCCTAAACCCACCTACCACCCTATCGATCCACGACTTGCGCATCCTGTCTCTCTCGCCGGCGTAGCGCCCGCCCGCCCGCCCGCCCGCTCGTTTCGTCAGTTAGCTTGGGCATAAGGAGTTAATTCCCATTCTAAGATTCTACCAGATCGAGGGTTGCGGCAGTAGGATCGACAGCACGCAGAGGGGGACCCGGCTGATCCCCGGATTGTGCATCCCACCCCTCTGGCCGGCTGAGCGCCCTCACGCTCATTTCGTGGGTTGACATAGGCATACGGAGTTCATTCCCAGTCTAAGCATACGGAGTTCATTCCCAATCTAAGATAGGACTGGACCGAGCGTTGCGGCAGCACATGCTGGGCTCGGGCATGTGCTGGTGCCACATTTTTCTTCGTCGGGGCACCATCGTCGGAGCATCATCGGAGAACCTAACCGGCATTGGGGTTCCGGCGAACGGGGGGGCCGAGGGGTGTGCGCACATAATGTGCGATGGGTGCTGGTACTTGGCCCTTATATTGGCCCCCTATCCCTCATCAAACCTCGAGAAGTCACACTCGCTTAAAGAGCATTTGAGATTTTACAGGTTTGCTGCAGTAGCCATTAAAGTGTCTGAAATGGGGAAACCTTTTTCAAATGGTCACAAAATCTTGTTCACTTCGAGTTTTCAGCTGATTTTTTTTGTGCATGCCAACAAAAATACAAGGATCACGTCTAACAAGTTTGGGTCCAAAACTCCTTCCAAAAAAATTTTAAAAAATCCCGAACCGCAAAAAGTTTCCAAAATTGTGAAAAATAGAAAACGAGTCGTCTTGCCATGAAACTTCACGTGATGGCTTAAGGGACCATTGTATGAATTTACAAGCCATAAAAATGACATTGGCATGCAGAAATATGAAGATGTGCCTAAACCCACCTACCACCCTATCGATCCACGGCTTACGCATCCCGTCTGTCTGGCCGGCGTAATGCCCGCCCGCTCGTTTCGTCAGTTGGCTTAAGCATACGGAGTTCATTCCCAGTCTAAGATCAAGCCAGACTGAGGGTTGCGGCAGCAGGATCGGCAGCACGTAGAGGGGGACCCGACCGATCCTTGGCTTACGCATCCCGCCCCTCTGGCCGGTTGAGCACCCTCACGCTCGTTTCGTGGGTTGATTTAGGCATACGGATTTCATTACCAATCTAAGCATACAGAGTTCATTCCCAGTCTAAGCTCAGACCAGATCGAGGGTCACGGTAGCTCATGCTGGGCTCGGGCATGTGCTGGTGCTGCATTTTTCTTCATCGGGGCACAATCACCGGAGCATCGTCAAAGAACCTCACCGGTGACATTAGGGTTCTGGCGATCGGGGGGGTGTGCACACATGATGTGCGATGGGTGCTGGTACTTGGCCCTTATATTGGCCCCCTACCCCTCAACAAACCTCGAGAACCCACACCCCCTTAAAGAGCATTTGAGATTTTACAGGTTTGCTGCCAGTGGCCATTAAAATGTCTGAAATGGGGACACTTTTTTCAAATGGTCACAAAATCTTGTACACTTCGAGTTTTTAGCTGAATTTTTTTGTGCATGCCAAAAAAAAATATAAGGATCACGTCTACCAAGTTTGGGGCCAAAACTCCTTCTGAAAAAATTTTAAAAAATCTTGGACAGCAAAAAGTTTCAAAAATCGTGAAAAATAGAAAATGAGTCATCTTGCCATAAAACTTCACGTGAAGGCTCAAGGGACCATTGTATGAAATTACAACCATAAAAATAGCATTGGCATGCAGAAATATGTAGATGTGCCTAAACCCAACTACCACCCTATCGATCCACGACTTGCGCATCCCGTCTCTCTGGCCGGTATAGTGCCCACCCGCCCGCCCGCTCGTTTCGTCAGTTGGCTTAGGCATACGAAGTTCATTCCCAGTCTAAGATCGGACCAGACCGAGGGTTGCGGTAGTAGGATTGGCAGCACGCAGAGGGGGACCCGGCCGATCCTCGGCTTACGCATCTCGCCCCTCTGGCCGGCTGAGCGGCCGCGCGCTCGTTTCGCGGGTTGACTTAGGCATACAGAGTTCATTCCCAGTCTAAGATCGGACCGGACCGAGGGTTACGGCAGCATATGCTGGGCTCGAGCATGTGCTGGTGCCGTATTTTCTTCGTCGGGGCACCATCGCCGGAGCATCGCCGGAGAACCTGACCGGCGACATTGGGCTTCCGGTGATCGGGCGGGCCAGGGGTGTGCGCACATGATGTGCGATGGGTGCTGGTACTTGGCCCTTATATTGGCCCCCTATCCCTCATCAAACCTCAACAACTCACACCCCCTTAAAGAGCATTTGAAATTTTACAAGTTTGCTGCCAGTAGCCGTTAAAGTGTCTGAAATGGGGACACTTTTTTCAAATGGTCACAAAATCTTGTACACTTTGAGTTTTTAGCTGAATTGTTTTTTGCATGCCAAAAAAAATACAAGGATCACGTCTACCAAGTTTGGGGCCAAAATTCCTTCCGAAAAAATTTTAAAAAATCTCGAACCGAAAAAAGTTTTGAAAAACGTGAAAAATAGAAAACAAGTCGTCTTGCCATGAAACTTCACGTGAAGGCTTAAGGGACCATTGTATGAATTTACATGCCATAAAAATGGCATTGGCATGTAGAAATATGAAGATGTGCCTAAACCCACCTACCACCCTATCGATCCACGGCTTGCGCATCTCATCTCTCTGCCTGGCGTAGTGCCCGCCCGCTCATTTCGTCGATTGGCTTAGGAATACGGAGTTCATTCCCAGTCTAAGATCAGACCAAACCGAGGGTTGTGGTAGCACAAGCTGGGCTCAGGTATGTGCTGGTGCCGCATTTTTCTTCACCGGGGCACTATCGCCAGAGCATCGCCGGAGAACCTAACCAGCGGCATTGAGGTTTCGACGATCGGGGGTGCCGGGGGGGTGTGCACACTTGCTGTGCAATGGGTGCTGGTACTTGGCCCTTCTATTGGCCCCCTATCCCTCGTCAAACCTCCAGAACTCACACCCCCTTAAAGAGCATTTGAGATTTTACAGGTTTACTGCCAGTAGCCATTAAAGTGTTTGAAATGGGGACACTTTTTTCAAATGGTCACAAAATCTTGTACACTTCAAGTTTTTAACTAAATATTTTTGTGCATGCCAAGAAAAATACAAGGATCACATCTACCAAGTTTGGCATTAAAACTCCTTCCCGCAAAAATTTTAAAAAATATCGAACCACAAAAAGTTTGGAAAATCGTGAAAAATAGAAAACGAGTCATCCTGCCATGAAACTTCACATGAAGGCTTCAGGGACCATTGTATGAATTTACAAGCCATAAAAATGGCATTGGTAGGCAGAAATATGAAGATGTGCCTAAACCCACCTACCACCCTATCGATCCACGGCTTGCACATCCCGTCTCTCTGGCCGGCGTAGTGCCCGCCAGCCTGCTCGTTTCATCGGTTGGCTTAGGCATACGGAGTTCATTCCCAGTCTAAGATCAAACCAGACCGAGGGTTGCGGCAGCACATGCTGGGCTCAGGCATGTGCTGGTGCCACATTTTTCTTCATCGGGGCACCATCACCGGAGCATCACCGGAGAACCTGACCGGTGGCATTGGGGTTCCGACGATAGGGGGCCGGGGGGGTGTGCGCAAATGATGTGCGATGGGTGCTAGTACTTGGCCCTTATATTGGCCAGCTATCCCTCATCAAACCTCGAGAAGTCACACCCGCTTAAAAGCATTTAAGATTTTACAGGTTTGCTACCAGTAGCCATTAAAGTGTCTGAAATGGGGACACTTTTTTCAAATGGTCACAAAATCTTCTACACTTCGAGTTTTTAGCTGAATTTTTTTGTGCATGCCAAAAAAAATACAAGGATCACATCTACCAAGTTTGGGGCCAAAACTGCTTTTGAAAAAATTTTAAAAAATCCCGTATGACAAAAAGTTTTGAAAATCGTGAAAAATAGAAAACGAGTCATCTTGCCATGAAACTTCACATGAAGGCTTAAGGGACCATTGTATGAATTTACAAGCCATAAAAATGGCATTGGCATGCAGAAATATGAAGATGTGCCTAAACCCACCTACCACCCTACCGATCCACGGCTTGCCCATCCCGTCTCTCTGGCCGACGTAGTGCCCACGCGCCCGCCCGCCTGCTCATTTCGTCGGTTGGCTTGGGCATACGGAGTTCATTCCCAGTCTAAGATCAGACCAGACCGAGGGTTGCAGTAGCAAGATCGGCAGCACATAGAGGGGGACCCGGCCGATCCCCGGCTTGTGCATCCCGCCCCTCTGGCCGGTTGAGTGCCCGCACGCTCGTTTCACGGGTTGACTTAGGCATATGGAGTTCATTCCCAGTCTAAGCATATGGAGTTCATTCCCAATATAAGATCGGACCGGACCGAGGGTTGCGACAGCACATGCTGGGCTCAGGCATGTGCTAGTGTCACATTTTTCTTCGTCGGGGCACCATCGTCGGAGCATCGTCAGAGAACCTAACCGACGGCATTATGGTTCCGATAATCGGGGGGCGGGGGGTGTGCGCACATGATGTGCGATAGGTGCTGGTACTTAGCCCTTATATTGGCCCCCTATCCCTCATCAAACCTCGAGAACTCACACCCCCGTAAACAGCATTTGAGATTTTACAGGTTTGCTGCCAGTAGCCATTAACGTGTCTGAAATGGGGACACTTTTTTCAAATAGTCGCAAAATCTTGTACACTTCGTGTTTTTAGCTGATTTTTTTTGTGCATGTTGACAAAAATACAAGGATCATGTTTACTAAGTTTGGGGCCAAAACTCCTTTCGAAAAACTTTTAAAAAATCTTGAACCTCAAAAAGTTGCAAAAATCATGAAAAATAGAAAACGAGTTGTCTTGCCATGAAACTTCACGTGAAGGCGTGAGGGACCATTGTATGAATTTACATGCCATAAAAATGGCATTGGCACGCAAAAATATGAAGATGTGCCTAAACCCACCTACCACCCTACCGATCCATGGCCTGCCCATCCCGTCTCTCTGACCGATGCAGTGCCCGCCCGCCCGTCTGCTCGTTTCATCGATTGGCTTGGGCATATGGAGTTCATTCCCAGTCTAAGATCGGACCGGACTGAGGGTTGCGACAGCACAAGCTGGGCTCGGGCATGTGCTGGTGCCGCATTTTTCTTCGCCAGGGCACCATCGCCAGAGCATTGTCGGAGAACCTGACCGACGGCATTGGGGTTCCAACGATCGAGAGGCCGGGGGGGTGTGTGCACATGATGTGCGATGGGTGCTGGTACTTGGCCCTTATATTGGCCCCTTATCCCTCATCAAACCTTGAGAACTCACACCCCCTTAAAATGCATTTGAGATTTTACATGTTTGCTGCCAGTAGCCATTAAAGTGTCTAAAATAGGGACACTTTTTTCAAATGGTTACAAAATCTTGTACAGTTCGAGTTTTTAGCTGATTTCTTTTGTGCATGCCAACAAAAATACAAGGATCACATCTACCAAGTTTGGGGCCAAAACGCCTTCCAAAAAAATTTTAAAAAATCCCGAACTGCAAAAAGTTTCAAAAATTATGAAAAATATAAAACGAGTCGTCTTGCCATGAAACTTCATGTGAAGGCGTAAGGGACCATTGTATGAATTTACAAGCCATAAAAATGGCATTGGCACGTAGAAATATGAAGATGTGCCTAAACCAACCTACCACCCTATCGATCCACGGCTTGCGCATCCCATCTCTCTGGTCGGCATAGTGCCCACCCGCCCGCCCGCCTGCTTGTTTCATCGGTTGGCGTAGGCATTCGGAGTTCATTCCCAATCAACGATCGGACTGAATCGAGGGTTGCGGAAGCACATGCTTTGCTCAGGCATGTGCTGGTGCCGCATTTTTCTTCGCTGGGCCACCATCGCAGGAGCATCGCCGGAGAACCTGACCGGTGGCATTGGGGTTCCAGCGATCGGGGGGGCCGGGAGGGTGTGTGCACATGATGTGCGATGGGTGCTGGTACTTGGCCCTTATATTGGTGCCCTATCCCTCATCAAAACTTGAGAACTCACACCCCCTTAAAATGCATTTGAGATTTTACAGGTTTGCTGCCAGTAGCCATTAAAGTGTCTAAAATGGGGACACTTTTTGCAAATGGTCACAAAATCTTGTACACTTCGAGTTTTTAGCTGATTTATTTTGTGCATGCCAACAAAAATACAAGGATCACATCTACCAAATTTGGGGGAAAAACTCCTTCCAAAAAAATTTTAAAAAATCCCGAACTACAAAAAGTTTCAAAAATCGTGAAAAATAGAAAACGAGTCATATTGCCATGAAACTTCACGTGAAGGCTTAAGGGACCATTGTATGAATTTACATGCCATAAAAATGGCATTGGCACGTAGAAATATGAAGATGTGCCTAAACCAACCTACCACCCTATCGATCCACGGCTTGCGCATCCCATCTCTCTGGTCGGCATAGTGCCCACCCGCCCGCCCGCCTGCTTGTTTCATCGGTTGGCATAGGCATTCGGAGTTCATTCCCAGTCAACGATCGGACTGAATCGAGGGTTGCGGAAGCACATGCTTTGCTCAGGCATGTGCTGGTGCCGCATTTTTCTTCGCTGGGCCACCATCGCAGGAGCATCGCCGGAGAACCTGACCGGTGGCATTGGGGTTCCAGCGATCGGGGGGGCCGGGAGGGTGTGTGCACATGATGTGCGATGGGTGCTGATACTTGGCCCTTATATTGGTGCCCTATCCCTCATCAAACCTTGAGAACTCACACCCCCTTAAAATGCATTTGAGATTTTACAGGTTTGCTACCAGTAGCCATTAAAGTGTCTGAAATGGGGACACTTTTTTCAAATGGTCACAAAATCTTGTACACTTCGAGTTTTTAGCTGATTTCTTTTGTGCATGCCAACAAAAATACAAGGATCACATCTACCAAATTTGGGGGCAAAACTCCTTCCAAAAAAATTTTAAAAAATCCCGAACTACAAAAAGTTTCAAAAATCGTGAAAAATAGAAAACGAGTCATATTGCCATGAAACTTCACGTGAAGGCTTAAGGGACCATTGTATGAATTTACATGCCATAAAAATGGCATTGGCACGTAGAAATATGAAGATGTGCCTAAACCAACCTACCACCCTATCGATCCACGGCTTGCGCATCCCATCTCTCTGGTCAGCATAGTGCCCACCCGCCCGCCCGCCTGCTTGTTTCATCGGTTGGCGTAGGCATTCGGAGTTCATTCCCAGTCAACGATCGGACTGAATCGAGGGTTGCGGAAGCACATGCTTTGCTCAGGCATGTGCTGGTGCCGCATTTTTCTTCGCTGGGCCACCATCGTAGGAGCATCGCCGGAGAACCTGACCGGTGGCATTGGGGTTCCAGCGATCGGGGGGGCCGGGAGGGTGTGTGCACATGATGTGCGATGGGTGCTGATACTTGGCCCTTATATTGGTGCCCTATCCCTCATCAAACCTTGAGAACTCACACCCCCTTAAAATGCATTTGAGATTTTACAGGTTTGCTACCAGTAGCCATTAAAGTGTCTGAAATGGGGACACTTTTTTCAAATGGTCACAAAATCTTGTACACTTTGAGTTTTTAGCTGAATTTTTTTGTGCGTGCCAAAAAAAATACAAGGATCATGTCTACCAAGTTTGGGGCCAAAAGTCCTCCAAAAAAATTGTAAAAAATTTGGAACCGTAAAAAGTTTCGAAAATCGTGTAAAACAGAAAACGAGTCGTCTTGCCATGAAACTTCACGTGAAGGCTTAAGGAACCATTGTATGAATTTACAAGCCATAAAAATGGCATTGGCAGGCAGAAATATGAAGATGTGCCTAAACCCACCTACCACCCTATCAATCCACGGCTTGTGCATCCCATATCTCTGGCCGATGTAGTGCCTGCCCGCCCGCCCGCCCACTGGTTTCGTCGGTTGGCTTAGGCATACGAAGTTCATTCCCAATCTAAGTACGAACTGGATCGAGGGTTGTGGCAGCACATGTTGGGCTCGAGCATGTGCTGGTGCTACATTTTTCTTCGCCGGGGCACCATCGCCGGAGAACCTGACTGGCGGTATTGGGGTTCCGACGATCGGGGGGCCGGGGGGGTGTGCGCACATGATGTGCGATGGGTGCTGGTACTTGGCCCTTATTTTGGCCCCCTATCCCTCATTAAACCTCGAGAACTCACACCCCCTTAAAGAGCGTTTGAGATTTTACAAGTTTGCTGCTAGTAGCCATTAAAGTTTTTGAAATGGGGAAAGTTTTTTCAAATGGTCACAAAAATAGAAAATGAATCATCTTGCCATGAAACTTCACGTGAAGGCTTAAGGGACCATTGTATGAGTTTAGAAGCCACAAAAATGGCATTGGCACGAGAAATATGAAGATATGCCTAAACCCACCTACCACCCTATCAATCCACGGCTTGCGCATCCCGTCTCTCTGGCCGACGTAGTGCCCGTCGGCCCACCCGCCTGCCCGTCCGCCCGCCCTCTCGTTTCTTCGGTTGGCTTAGGCATACGAAGTTCATTCCCAGTCTAAGATCAGACCGAACCCGAGGCTGTGCAGTTAGGATCGACAGCCACACAGAGGGGGACCCGACCGATCCTCGGTGGCTTCTCGCCCCTCTGGCCGTGAGCGCTCCGCACGCTCATTTTCCGTTGACTTAACATACGAAGGCATTCCCAGCTAAGCATACAGAGTTCATTCTCAGTCTAAGATCAGACCAGACTGGAGGTTGCGTTTAGCAATGCTAGGCTCGGCATTGCTTTTGCCATTTTCTTCGCGGTTTTGCACCATCGTCCCTTACCTCTCGTGAGAATGACCGCGACATTGGCGTTTCGGTATCGGGCAGATTTTGCGCACATATGTGCATGGTCAGACCTGGCCTATATTGGCCCTTTCATCAAGCCTGAGAACTCACACCCCCTTAAAGAGCATTTGAGATTTTACAGGTTTGCTGCCAGTAGCCATTAAAGTGTCTAAAATCGGGACACTTTTTTCAATCGAGTTTTTAGGTAAATTTTCTTGTGCATGCCAACAAAAAGACAAGGATCACGTCTACCAAGTTTGGGGCCAAAACTCCTTCCGAAAAAATTTTAAAAAATCTCGAACCGTAAAAAGTTTCAAAAATCATGAAAAATAGAAAACGAGTCGTCTTGCCATGAAACTTCACGTGAAGGCTTAAGTGACCATTGTCTGAATTTACAAGCCATAAAAATGCATTGGCATACAGAAATATGAAGATGTGCCTAAACCCACCTACCACCCTATGGATCCACGGCTTGTGCATCCCATCTCTCTGGCCGGCGTAGTGCCCGCCCGCCCGCCCGCTCGTTTCGTCGGTTGGCTTAGGCATACGGAGTTCATTCCCAGTTTAAGATCGAACCAGACTGAGGGTTGTGGCAGCACATGCCGGGCTCAGGCATGAGCTGGTGCCGTATTTTTCTTTGCCGGGCCACCATCGTCGGAGCATCACCGGAGAACCTGATCGGTGGCATTGGGGTGTCACGGGCGATCGGGGGGGGGGGGGGGGGTGTGCGCACATGATGTGCGATGGGTGCTGGTACTTAGCCCTTATTTTGGCCCACTATCCCTCATCAAACCTCAAGAACTCACACACCCCTAAAGAGCGTTTGAGATTTTACAGGTTTGCTCGCCAGCAGCCTATTAAAAGTGTCTGAAAACGGGGATAGTTTTTAAATAGTCACAAAATCTTGCTTACACTTGGATTTTTTAGCTGGAAATTTTTTTTGTCCAAGCCAAAACAAAATACAAGATCAATGCCTACCAAGTTTGGGCCAAAAAATCATTCCGAAAAAATTTTAAAAAATCTCAAACCATTAAAAAAGTTTCAAAAATCGTGAAAAATAGAAAATGAGTCGTCTTGCCATGAAACTTCAACGGAAGGCCTAATGGGACCATTGTATGAATTTACAAGCCATAAAAATGGCAATGGCACGTAGAAGTACAAAGATGTGATTAAACCCACCTACCACCCTATCGATCCACGGCTTGCACATACTATCTCTCTGGCCGACGTAGTTCACGCCCGCCCGCCCGCTTGTTTCATCGGTTGGCTTAGGCATACGGAGTTCATTCCCAGTCTAAGATCAGACTGGACCGAGGGTTGCGGCAGTACATGCTGGGCTCGGGCATGTGCTGGTGCCGTATTTTTCTTTGTCGGGGCACCATCGTTGGAGCATCATCGGAGAACCTGACCAGCGGCATTGGGGTTCCGACGATCGGGGGGGCCGGGGGGTGTGCGCACATTATGTGTGCTGGGTGCTAGTACTTGGCCCTTATTTTGGCCCCCTATCCCTCATCAAACCTCGAGAACTCACACCCCCTTAAAGAGCGTTTGAGATTTTACAGGTTTGCTGCCAACAGCCATTAAAGTGTCTGAAACGGGACAGTTTTTTCAAATGGTCAGAAAATCTTGTACACTTCGAGTTTTTGGCTGACTGTTTTTATGCAAGCCAAAAAGAATACAAGGATCACGTCTACCAAGTTTGGGGCCAAAAATCCTTCCGAAAAAATTTTAAAAAATCCCGAACCGTTGAAAGTTTCGAAAATCATGAAAAATAGAAAACGAGTCATCTTGCCATGAAACTGCACGTGAAGGCTTAAGGGACCATTGTATTAATTTACAAGCCATAAAAATGGCATTGGCACGTAAAAATATGAAGATGTGCCTAAACCGACCTACCACCCTATCGATCCACGGCTTGCACATCCCATTTCTTTGGCCGATGTAGTGCCCGCTTGCCCGCTCGTTTCATCGATTGGCTTAGGCATACGGAGTTCATTCCCAGTCAAAGATTGGACCGAACCGAGGGTTGTGGTAGTAGGATCGGCAGCACGCAGAGGGGGACCCGATCAATCCCTGGCTTACGCATCCCGCCCCTCTGGCCGGCTAGGCGCCCGCACGCTCATTTCGTGGGTTGACTTAGGCTTACGGAGTTCATTCCCAGTCTAAGCATACGAAGTTCATTCCCAGTCTAAGATCGGACTGGACCGAGGGTTGCGGCAGCACATGTTGGGCTCGGGCATGTGCTGGTGTCGTATTTTTGTTCGTCGGGGCACAATCGTCAGAGAAGCTAACCGGTGGCATTGGGGTTCTGGCGATCGGGGGGTCAGGGGGTGAGCGTACATGATGTGCGATGGGTGCTGGTACTTAGCCCTTATATTCGTCCACTATCCCGCATCAAACCTCGAGAAGTCATAACCCCTTTAAAGAGAATTTGAGATTTTACAGATTTGCTGCCAGTAGCCATTAATGTGTCTGAAATGGGGACATTTTTTTCAAATGGTCACAAAATCTTGTACACTTTGAGTTTTTAGCGAAAATGTTTTGTGCATGCCAACAAAAATACAAGGATCACATCTACCAAGTTTGGAGCCAAAACTCCTTCCGAATAAATTTTAAAAAATCCTGAACCGTAAAAAGTTTCAAAAATTATGAAAAATAGAAAATAAGTCATCTTGCCATGAAACTTCACGTGAAGGCTTAAGGGACCATTGTATGAATTTACAAGCCATAAAAATGGCATTGGCACGTAGAAATATGAAAATGTGCCTAAACCCACCTACCACCCTATCGATCCACGGCTTGCGCATCCCGTCTCTCTGGCTGGCGTAGTGACCGCCCGTTCATTTCGTCGGTTGGCTTAGGCATGCGGAGTTCATTCCCATTCTAAGATCGGACCAGACCAAAGGTTACGGCAGCACATGCTAAGCTCGGGCATGTGCTGGTGCCACATTCTTCTTTGTCGGGACACCATCGCCGGAGCATCGCCGGAGAACCTGATCGGCGGCATAGGGGTTTCGACGATCGGGCGGGTCGGGGGGGTGTGCGCACATGATGTGTGATGGGTGCTGCTACTTGGCCCTTATATTGGCCCCCTATCCCTCATCAAACCTCGAGAACTCACACCCCCTTAAAGAGCATTTGAGATTTTACAGGTTTGCTACAAGTAGCCTTTAAAGTGTGTGAAATGGGGACACTTTTTTCAAATGGTCACAAAATCTTGTACGGTTCGAGCCTTTAGCTGAATTTTTTTTGCATACCAAAAAAAATACAAGGATCATGTCTACCAGTTTGGTGCCAAAACTCCTTCCGAAAAAATTTTAAAAAATCCCAAACCGCATAAAGTTTCGAAAATCATGAAAAATAGAAAACGAGTTGTCTTGCTATGAAACATCACATGAAGGCTTAAGGGACCATTGTATGAATTTACAAGCCATAAAAATGGCATTGGCATGCAAAAATATGAAGATGTGCCTAAACCCACCTACCACCCTATCAATCCACGGCTTGCACATCCCGTCTCTCTGGCCGACGTAGTGCCTGTCTGCCCGCCCTCTCGTTTCGTCAGTTGGCTTAGGCATACGGAGTTCATTCCCAGTCTAAGATTGGACCGGACTGAGGGTTGCAGTAGTAGGATCGACACCATGTAGAGGGGGACCCGACCTATCCCCGGCTTGCGCATCCTGCCCCTCTGGCTGTCTGAGCCCCCACATGCTCGTTTCGTGGGTTGACTTAGGCATACGGAGTTCATTCCCAGTCTAAGCATACAGAGTTCATTCCCAGTCTAAGATCAGACCAGACCGAAGGTTACGGCAGCACATGCTGGGCTCGGGCATGTGCTGGTGCCGCATTTTCCTTCCCTAGGGCACCATCATCGGAGCATCACCGGAGAACTTGACCGGCGGCGTTAGGGTTTCGGCGATGGAGGGGGCCGGGGGGTGTGCGCACATGATGTGCGATGGGTGCTGGTACTTGGCCCTTATATTGGCCCCCTATCCCTTATCAAACCTCGAGAATTTGAGATTTTATAGGTTTGCTGCCAGTAGCCATTAAAGTGTTTGAAATGGGGACACTTTTTTCAAATGGTCACAAAATCTTGTACAGTTCGAGTTTTTAGCTAAATTTTTTTGTGCATGCTAACAAAAATACAAGGATCACGTCTGCCAAGGTTGGGGCCAAAATTCCTTCCGAAAAAATTTGAAAAAATCTCAAACCGCAAAAAGTTTCAAAAATTGTGAAAAATAGAAAACGAGTCGTCTTGCCATGAAACTTCACGTGAAGGCTTAAGGGACCATTGTATGAATTTACAAGCCATAAAAATGGCACTGGCACATAGAAATATGAAGATGTGCCTAAACCCACCTACCACCCTATCGATCCGCGGCATGCACATCCTGCCTCTCTAGCCGACGTAGTGCCCACCCGCCCGTCCGCTCGTTTCGTCGGTTGGCTTAGGCATATGGAGTTCATTCCTAGTCTAAGATCAGATTGGATCGAGGGTTACGGCAGCAGGATTGGTAGCATGCAAAGGGGGACCCGGTAGATCCCCGGCTTGCGTATCTCACCCCTCTGGCCGGCTAAGCACCCATAGGCTCATTTCGTGGGTTGACTTAGGCATGCGAAGTTCATTCCCAGTGTAAGCCTAAGGAGTTCATTCCCAGTCTAAGACCAGACCGGACCAAGGGTTGCATAGCACATGCTAAGCTCGGGCATCTACTGGCGTCACATTTTTCTTTATCGGGGCACCATCGCCGGAGGATCGCCGGAGAACTTGACCGGCGGCATAGGGGTTCCGATGATCGGAGGGGTCGGGGGGGTGTGCGCACATGATGTGCGATGGGTGCTGGTATTTGGCCCTTATATTGGCCCCTTATCCCTCATCAAACCTTGAGAACTCACACCCCTTAAAGAGCATTTGAGATTTTACAGGTTTGCTGCCAGTAGCCATTAAAGTGTCTTAAATGGGGACGGTTTTTTCAAATGGTCACAAAATCTTGTACACTTCGAGTTTTTAGCTAAATGTTTTTGTGCATGCCAAAAAAAATACAAGGATCATGTCTACCAAGTTTGGTGCCAAAACTCCTTCCAAAAAAATTTTAAAAAATTCCAAACCGTAAAAATTTTAAAAAATCCTGAAAAATAGAAAACGAGTCGTCTTGCCATGAAACTTCACGTGAAGGCTTAAGGGACCATTGTATGAATTTACAAGCCATAAAAAAATCATTGGCACACAAAAATATGAAGATGTGCCTAAACCCACGTACCACCCTATCGATCCACGGCTTGCGTATCCCGTCTCTCTGGCCGGCGTAGTGCCCGCCCGCCCGCTCGTTTCGTCAGTTAGCTTAGACATACGAAGTTCATTCCCAGTCTAAGATCGAATCAGATCGAGGGTTGCGACAGCACACAGAGCGAGACCCAACCGATCCTCGGCTTGCGCATCCCGCCCCTCTGGCCGGCTAAGCACCCGTACGCTCGTTTCGTGGGTTGACTTAGGCATACGGAGTTCATTCCCAGTCTAAGATCAGATCGGACTGCGCGTTACGACAGCACATGCTGGGCTCGGGCATGTGCTGGTGCCGTATTTTTCTTCGTCGGGGCACCATCGTCGGAGCATCGCCGGAGAACCTGACCGACGACGTTGGGGTTCTATCAATCGGGGGGGCCGGGGGGGTGTGCGCACATGATGTGTGATGGCTACTGGTACTTGGGCCTTATATTGGCCCCCTATCCCTCATCAAACCTCGAGAACTCACACCCCCTTAAAGAGCATTTGAGATTTTACAGGTTTGCTGCCAGTGCCCATTAAAGTGTCTAAAATGGGGACACTTTTTTCAAATGGTCACAAAATCTTGTACACTTTGAGTTTTTAGCTGAATTTTTTTTGTTCATGCCAACAAAAATACAAGGATCCCGTCTACCAAGTTTGGGACCTGAACTCCTTCCGAAAAAATTTTAAAAAATCTTGAACCGTAAAAAGTTTCAAAAATCATGAAAAATAGAAAACGAGTCGTCTTACCATGAAACTTCACGTGAAGGCTTAAGGGACCATTGTATGAATTTACAAGCCATAAAAATGGCATTGGCACATAGAAATATGAAGATGTGCCTAAATCCACCTACCACCCTATCGATCCACGGCTTACGCATCCCATCTCTCTGGCCGACGTAGTGCCCGCCCGCCCGCTCGTTTTGTTGGTTGGCATAGGCATATGGGGTTTCGGCAATCTGAGGGGCCGGGGGGGTGTGCGCACATATGTGCAATGGGTGCTAGTACTTGGCCCTTATATTGGCCCCCTATTCGTTATCAAAACTCGAGAACTCACACACCCCTAAAAAGCATTTGAGATTTTACAGATTTGCTACCAGTAGCCATTCAAGTGTCTAAAATGGGGACACTTTTTTCAAACGATCACAAAATCTTGTACGCTTCGATTTTTTGGCTGAATTTTTTTGTAAATGCCAGCAAAAATACAAGGATCACGTCTACCAAGTTTGGGGCCAAAAATCCTACAGACAAAATTTTTAAAAATCTCGAACCGCAAAAAGGTTTGAAAATCGTGAAAAATAGAAAACGAGTTGTCTTGCCATGAAACTTCACGTGAAGGCTTAAGGGACCATTGTATGAATTTACAAGCCATAAAAATGGCATTGGCATGCAAAAATATGAAGACGTGCCTAAACCCACCTACCACCCTATCGATCCATGGCTTGCGCATCCCGTCTCTCTGGTCGGCATAGTGCCGCCCGCTCGCCCGCCTGCTCGTTTCGTCGGTTGGTTTAGGCATACGGAGTTCATTCCTAGTCTAAGATCGAACCAGACTGAGGGTTGTGGCAGCGGGATCGGCAGCACGCAAAGGGGGACCCGATCGATCCCTGGCTTGCGTATCTCGCCCCTCTAGCCGGCTGAGCGCCTGCACGTTCGTTTCGTGGGTTGACTTAGGCATACGGAGTTCATTCCTAGTCTAAGCATACGGAGTTCTTTCCCAGTCTAAGATCGGACCGGACTGAGGGTTGCGGCAGCACTTGCTGGGCTCGGGCATTTGCTGGTGCCTTATTTTTCTTCACCGGGGCACCACTGCCGGAGCATCGTCAAAGAACCTAACCGGCGGCATTAGGGTTCCGACGATCGAGGGGGCTGGGGGGTGTACGCACATGATGTGCGATGGGTGCTGGTACTTGGCCCTTATATTGCCCCCTATCCCTCATCAAACCTCGAGAACTCACACCCCCTTAAAGAGCATTTGAGATTTTACAGGTTTACTACCAGTAGCGATTAAAGTGTTTGAAATGGGGACACTTTTTTCAAATGGTCACAAAATCTTGTATGCTTCAATTTTTTGGCTGAATTTTTTTGCGCATGCCAACAAAAATACAAGGATCACGTCTACCAAGTTTGGGGCCAAAAATCCTTCCAAAAAAATTTTAAAAAATCTCGAACTGCAAAAAGTTTCAAAAATCATGAAAAATAGAAAACGAGTCGTCTTGCCATGAAATTGCTCGTGAAGGTTTAAGGGACCATTGTATGAATCTACAAGCCATAAAAATGGCATTGGCATGCAGAAATATGAAGATGTGCCTAAACCCACCTACTACGCTATCGATCCATAACTTGCACATTTCGCCTCTCTGGCCGGCGTAGTGCCCGTCCGCCCGTCCACTCGTTTCATCGGTTGGCTTAAGCATACGGAGTTTATTCCTTGTCTAAAATCTGATTGGACCAATGGTTGCGGTAGCAGGATCGGTAGCACGCAGAGGGGGACCCGACAGATCCCCGGCTTGCGCATCCCGCCCCTCTGGCCAGCTGAGCGCCCGCACGCTTGTTTCGTGGGTTGACTTAGGCATACGGAGTTCATTCCCAGTCTAAGCATATGAATTTCATTCCTAGTCTAAGATCAGACCGGACCGAGGGTTACGGCAGCACATGCTGGGCTCGGGCATGTGCTGGTGCCGTAATTTTCTTCGTCGGGGCACCATAGTCGGAGAACCTGATCGGCGGCATTGGGGTTTCAACGATCTGGGAGGGTGTGCGCAAATGATGTGCGATGGCTGCTGGTACTTGGCCCTTATATTGGCCCCCTATCCCTTATCAAGCCTCGAGAACTCACACCCACTTAAAAAGAGCATTTGAGATTTTACAGGTTTATTGCCAGTAGCCATTAAAGTTTCTGAAATGGGGACACTTTTTTCAAATGGTCACAAAATCTTGTACACTTCAATTTTTTAGCTGAAGTTTTTTGTGCATGCCAACAAAATTACAAGGATCATGTCAACCAAGTTTGGGGCCAAAACTACTTCCGAAAAAACTTTTAAAAATCCCGAACCGTAAAAAGTTTCAAAAATCATGAAAAATAGAAAACGAGTTGTCTTGCCATGAAACTTCACGTGAAGGCTTAAGGGACAATTGTATGAATTTACAAGCCATAAAAATGGCATTGGCATGCAGAAAAAGGAAGATGTGCCAAAACCCACCTACCACCCTATTTATCCACGGCTTGCGCATCCCATCTCTCTGGCCGGCGTAGTGCCCACCCGCTCGTTTCGTCGGTTGGCTTAGGCATACGGAGTTCATTCCTAGTCTAAGATTGGACCAGACTAAGGGTTACGGCAGCAGGATCGGCAACACGCAGAGGGGGACCTGGTAGATCCCTGGCTTACGCATCCCGCCCCTCTGGCCAACTGAGTGCCCGCACGCTCGTTTCGTGTGTTGACTTAGGCAAATGGAGTTCATTCCCAGTCTAAGCATTCGGAGTTCATTCCCTGTCTAAGATCGA
The DNA here is from genome assembly GCF_002303985.1 of Durio zibethinus. The sequence continues at coordinate 13,402,910 of NW_019167827.1, forward strand.
ACTAGACCAAGGGTTACGGTAGCACATGCTGGGCTCGAGCATGTGCTGGTGCCATCGTCGGAGCATTGCCGGAGAACCTGACCGACGACATTGGGGTTCCGGCAATCGGGGTGGCCGGGCGGGGTGTGCACACATGATGTGCGATGGGTGCTGGTACATGGCCCTTGTATTAGCCTCCTATCCCTCATCAAACCTTGAGAACTCACACCCCCTTAAAAAGCATTTGAGATTTTACAGGTTTATTGCTAGTAGCCATTAAAGTGTTTGAAATGGGGACACTTTTTTCAAATGGTCACAAAATCTTGTACACTTCGAGTTCTTAGCTGAATTTTTTTGTGCACGCCAAAAAAAATACAAGGATCACGTCTACCAAGTTTGGGGCCAAAACTCCTTCCAAAAAAATTTTAAAAAATCCTGAACAGCAAAAAGTTTCGAAAATCATGAAAAATAGAAAACGAGTGTCTTGCCATGAAACTTCACGTGAAGGCTTAAGGAACCATTGTATGAATTTACAAGCCATAAAAATGGCTTTGGCATGAAGAAATATGAAGATGTGCCTAAACCCACCTACCACCCTATCGATCCACGGCTTGCGCATCCCGTCTCTCTGGGCGACGTAGTGCCCACCCGCCCGCCCGCCCGCCCGCCCGCTCATTTCGTCAGTTGGCTTAGGCATACGGAGTTCATTCCCAGTCTAAGATTAGACCAGACTGAGGGTGGTGGCAGCAGGATCGGCAGCATGCAGAAGGGGACCAGAGCGATCCCCGGCTTGCGCATCCCGCCCCTCTGGTCGGCTGAGCGACTGCACGCTCATTTTATGGGTTGACTTAGGCATACGGAGTTCATTCCCAGTTTAAGCATACGGAGTTCATTCCCAGTCTAAGATCGAACCAGACCGAGGGTTGCGGCAGCACATGTTGGCCTCGGGCATGTGTTGGAGTCGCATTTTTCTTCGTCGGGGCACCTTCGCCGGTGCGTCACCGAAGAACCTGACAGATGGCATTGGGGTTTCGACGATCGGGCGAGCCGGGGGGGTGTGCGCACATGATGTGCGATGGGTGCTGGTACTTGGCCCTTATATTGGCCCCCTATCCCTCATCAAACCTCAAGAACTCACACCCCCTTAAAGAGCATTTGAGATTTTACAGTTTTTCTGCCAGTAGCCATTAAAGTGTTTGAAAATGGGGACACTTTTGTCAAATGGTCACAAAATCTTGTACACTTCGAGTTTTTGGCTGAATGTTTTTTTGCATGCCAACAAAAATACAAGGATCACGTCTACCAATTTTGGGGCTAAAACTCCTTCCGAAAAAATTTTAAAAAATCCCGAACCATAAAAAGTTTCAAAAATCGTGAAAAATAGAAAACGAGTCGTCTTGCCATGAAACTTCACGTGAAGGCTTGATGGAGCATTGTATGAATTTACAAGTCATAAAAATGGCATTGGCATGCAGAAATATGAAGATGTGCCTAAACCCACCTACCACCCTATCGATTCACGGCTTGCGCATCCCGTCTCTCTGGTCGGCGTAGTGCCTGCCTGCCTGCCCACTCGTTTGGTCGGTTGGCTTAGGCATACGGAGTTCATTCCCAGTATAAGATTGGACCAGACCAAGGGTTACTGTAGCAGGATCGACAGCACACAGAGGGGGACCCTTTCGATCCCCAGCTTGCGCATCTTGCCCATTTGGCTGGCTGAGCGTCCGCACGCTCATTTCGTGGGTTGACTTAGGCATACGTTGTTCATTCCTAGTCTAAGCATACGGAGTTCATTCCCAGTCTAAGATCAGACTTGACTGAGGGTTATGGCAGCACATACTGGGCTTGGGCATGTGCTGGTGCCGCATTTTTCTTCGTCGGGGCACCATCGCCGAAGCATCACCGGAGCATCGTCGGAGAACCTGACCGATGGTAATGGGGTTCCGATGATCGAGGGGCCGGGCGGGTGTGCGAACATGATGTACGATGGGTGCTGGTGCTTGGCCCTTATATTGGCCCCCTATCCCTCATCAAACCTCAAGAACTCACACCCCCTTAAAGAGCATTTGAGATTTTACAGGTTTGCTGCCAATAGCCATTAAAGTGTCTGAAATGGGGACATTTTCTTCAAATGGTCACAAAATGTTGAACACTTCCAATTTTTAGCTGAATTTTTTTTCACATGCCAACAAAAATACAACGATCACGTCAGCAATGTTCGGGGCCAAAACTCTTTCTGAAAAAATTTTAAAAAATCTCAAACCGTAAAAAGTTTCAAAAATCGTGAAAAATAGAAAATGAGTCGTCTTGCCATGAAACTGCACGTGAAGGCTTAAGGGACCATTATATGAATTTACAAGCCATAAAAATGGCATTGGCACTTAAAAATATGAAGATGTACCTAAACCCACCTACCACCATATCGATCCACGGCTTGCGCATCCCGTCTCTCTGGCCGGCGTAGTGTTTGCCCGCCCGTTCATTTCATTGGTTGGCTTAGGCATACGGAGTTCATTCCCAGTCTAAGATCGGATCAGACTGAGGGTTGTAGTAGTAGGATCGGCAGCACGCAAAGGGGGACCCGATCGATCCCCGGCTTGCGCATCGCACCCCTCTGGTCGACTGAGCGCCCGCACACTCATTTCGTGGGTTGACTTGGCATACGGAGTTCATTCGCAGTCTAAGATCGGACCCGACCGAGGGTTACGACCGCATATGCTGGGCTCGGGCATGTGCTGGTGCCACATTTTTCTTCGTCGGGGCACCATCATCGAAGAATTGACGGAGAACCTGACCGACGGCATTGGGGTTCCGGTGATTGAGGGGGCCGGGGGGTGTGCACACATGATGTGCGATGGGTGCTGGTACTTGGCCCTTATATTGGCACCCTATCCCTCATCAAACCTCGAGAACTCACACCGCCATAAAGAGCATTTGAGATTTTACAGGTTTGCTGCCAGTAGCCATTAAAGTGTCTGAAATGGGGACACTTTTTTCAAATGGTCGCAAAATCTTGTACAATTCGAGTTTTTAGCTGAATTTCTTTTGTGCATGCCAACAAAAATACAAGGATCATGTCTACCAAGTTTGGGGCCAAAACTCTTTCCGAAAAAATTTTAAAAAATCTTGAACCGTAAAGGTTTCAAAAATCGTGAAAAATAGAAAACGAGTCATCTTGCCATGAAACTTCACGTGAAGGCTTAAGGGACCATTGTATGAATTTACAGGCCATAAAAATGGCATTGGCATGTAAAAATATGAAGATGTGCCTAAACCCACCTACCACCCTATCAATCCACGGCTTACGCGTCCCGTCTCTCTGGCTGGCGAAGTACCCGCCCGCCCACCCGCCCGTTCGTTTCGTCGGTTGGCTTAGGCTTACGGAGTTCATTCCTAGTCTAAGATCAGACTCGACTGAGGGTTGCGGCAGCATGATCGGCAGCACGCAGAGGGGGACTCGATCGATCCCCGACTTGCGCATCCCGCCCCTCTGGTCGGCTGAGCGCCCGGACGCTCGTTTCGTGGGTTGACTTAGGCATACAGAGTTCATTCCCAGTCTAAGCATACGAAGTTCATTCCTAGTCTAAGATCAGATCGGACCGAGGGTTGCGGCAGCACATGCTAGACTCAGGCATGTGCTGGTGCCACATTTTTATTCGTCAGGGCGCCATCGCCGGAGCATTGCCGGAGAACCTGACTGACGGCATTGGGGTTCCGGCAATCGGGGGGGCCGGGGGGGTGTGCATGCATGATGTGCGATGGGTGCTGGTACTTGGCTCTTATATTGGGCCCCTATCCCTCATCAAACCTCGAGAACTCACACCCCCTTAAAGAGCATTTGAGATTTTACACGTTTGCTGCCAGTAGCCATTAAAGTGTCTGAAATGGGGACACTTTTTTCAAATGGTCACAAAATCTTGTACACTTCGAGTTTTTAGCTAAATTTTTTTATGCATGCCAACAAAAATATAGGGATCACGTATACCAAGTTTGGGGCAAAAAATCATTCCGAAAAAATTTTAAAAAATCCTGAACCGTAAATAGTTTTGAAAATCTTGAAAAATAAAAAATGAGTCATCTTGCCATGAAACTTCATGTGAAGGCTTAAGGGACCATTGTATGAATTTACAAGCCATAAAAATGGCATTGTCACACAGAAATATGAAGATGTGCCTAAACCCACCTACCACCCTATCGATCCACGCCTTGCGCTTCCCGGCTCTCTGGCCGGCGTAGTGCCCGCCCGCTCGTTTCGTCGGTTTGCTTTGGCATACAGAGTTTACTCCCAGTCTAAGATTGGACCAGATCGAGGGTTACGGCAGCATGATCGGTGGCACGCAGACGGGGACCCGACCGATCCCCGGCTTGCACATCCTGCCCCTCTGGCCGACTGCGCGCTCGCACGCTCGTTTCGTGAGTTGACTTAGACATACGGAGTTCATTCCTAGTCTAAGCATACGGAGTTCATTCCCAGTCTAAGATCGGACCAGACCGAGGGTTGCGACAGCACATTCTGGGCTCGGGCATGTACTGGTGCCACATTTTTCTTCACCGAGGCACCATCGTCGAAGCATCGCCGGAGAACCTGACCGGCGACATTGGGGTTCCAGTGATCGGGGGTGCCGGGGGGTGTGCGCACATGATGTGTGATGGGTTCTGGTACTTGGCCCTTATATTGGCCCCCTATCCCTCATCAAACCTCGAGAACTCACACCCCCTTAAAGAGCATTTGAGATTTTACAGGTTTGCTGCCAGTAGCCATTAATGTGTCTGAAATGGGGACCCTTTTTTCAAATGGTCACAAAATCTTGTACACTTCGAGTTTTTGATGAATTTTTTTTGTGCATGCCAACAAAATTTCAAGGATCATGTCACCAAGTTTGGGGCCAAAACTCCTTCCGAAAAAATTTTAAAAAATTTCGAACCTCAAAAAGTTTCAAAAATCGTGCAAAATAAAAAATGAATCATCTTGCCATGAAACTTCACGTGAAGGCTTAAGGGACCATTGTAAGAATTTACAAGCCATAAAAATGGCATTGGCACCCATAAATACGAAGATGCGCCTAAACCCACCTACCACCCTATCGATCCACGCTTGCGCATCTCGTCTCTCTGGCCGACGTAATGCCCGTCGGCCCGCCCGCTCGTTTCGTCGATTGGCTTAAGGATATGGAGTTCATTCCCACACTAAGATCCGATCGGAAGGAGGTTGCGGCAGCAGGATCGGCAGTAGGATTGGCAGCACACAGAGGGGGACCCGACCGATCCTCGGCTTACGCATCCCGCCACGCTGGTCGGTTGAGTGCCTGCACGCTCGTTTCGTGGGTTGACTTAGGCAAACGGAGTTCATTCCCAGTCTAAGCATACGGAGTTCATTCCCAGTCTAAAATTGGATCGGACCGAGGGTTGCGGCAGCACATGCTGGGCTCGGGCATGTGCTGGTGCGGCATTTTTCTTCGTCAGGGCACCATCGTCGGAGCATCACCGGAGAACCTGACCGACGGCATTGGGGTTCCGACGATCGGGGGGCCTGGGGGTGTGTGCACATGATGTGCGATGGGTTCTGGTACTTGTTCCTTATATTGGCCTCCTATCCCTCATCAAACCTCGAGAACTCACACCCGTTTAAAGAGCATTTGAGATTTTACAGGTTTGCTGCCAGTAGCCATTAAAGTGTTTGAAATGGGGACACTTTCTTCAAATGGTCACAGAATCTTGTACATTTCGAGTTTTTAGCTGAATTTTTTTATGCATGCCAACAAAAATACAAGGATCACGTCTACCAAGTTCGGGGCCAAAACTCCTTCCAAAAAAATTTTAAAAAATCCAGAACAGTAAAAAGTTTTTAAAATCATGAAAAATAGAAAACGACTCGTCTTGCCATGAAACTTCACGTGAAGGCTTAAGGGACCATTGTATGAATTTACAAGCCATAAAAATGGCATTGGCATGCAGAAATATGAAGATGTGCCTAAACCCACCTACCACCCTATCGATGCACGGCTTACGTATCCCACCTCTCTGGCCGGCGTAGTGCCCGCCTGCCCGCCCGACCGGTCGTTTTGTCGGTTGGGTTAGGCAAACGGAGTTCATTCCCAGTCTAAGCATACGGAGTTCATTTCTAGTCTAAGGATACGGAGTTCATTCCCAGTCTAAGATCGGATCGGACCGAGGGTTGCGGCAGCACATGCTGGGCTTAGGTATGTGCTTATGCCGCATTTTTCTTCACCAGGGCACAATCGTCGGAGCATCGTCGAAGAACCTGACCGGCGTCATTGGGGTTCCGACGATCGGGGGGGCCGGGGGGTGTGCGCCCATGATGTGCGATGGGTGCTGGTACTTGGCCCCTATATTGGCCCCCTATCCCTCATCAAACCTCAAGAACTCACACCCCCTTAAAGAGCATTTTGAGATGTTTACATGTTTGCTGCTAGTAGCCATTAAAGTGTCTGAAATGGGGACACGTTTTCAAATGGTCACAAAATCTTGTACACTTTGAGTTTTTAGCTGAATTTTTTTGCATGCCAACAAAAATACTAGGATCATGTCTACCAAGTTTGGGGCCAAAACTCCTTCCAAAAAATTTGAAAAATCTCGAACCACAAAAAGTTTTCAAAAATCGTAAAAAATAGAAAACGAAGTCGTCTTGCCCTTGAAACTTCACGTCAAGGCTAATGGACCGATTATATGAATTCAAGCTATAAAAATGGCTTTGGCCTGCAAAAATATGTAGATCTGCCTAAACCCACCAACCACCCTATCCATCTACGGCTTGCGCATCCCGTCTCTCTGGCCAGTGTAGTGCCCGCCCGCCCGTTTCATCGGTTGGCTTAGGCATACAGAGTTCATTCGCAGTCTAAGATCGAATCGGACCGAGGGTTACAAGCAGCAGGATCGACAACACGCAAGAGCGGGGACCTGTCGATCCCAACGTACGTTCCCGCCCCTCTGCGCCGACTGAGCGCCCGCACGCTCGTTTCATGGGTTGACATAGGCATACGGAGTTCATTCCCAATCTAAGTATACGGAGTTCATTCCCAGTCTAAGATCGGATCGGACCGGACCGAGGGTTGCGACAGCACATGCTGGGATTGGGCATCCCCTCTCTTTGGCCGGCTTAGTGCCCGCCCGCCCGCCCACCCGCTCGTTTTGTCGGTTGGCTTAGGCATACGGAGTTCATTCCCAATCTAAGATCAGACCAGTTCTTCACCGAGGCACCATCGTCGGAGCATCACCGGAGAACCTGACCGGCGGTATTGGGGTTCCGACGATCGGGGGGGCCGGGGGGTGTGTGCACATGATGTGCGATGGGTTCTGGTACTTGGCCCTTATATTGGCCCCCTATCCCTCATCAAACCTCAAGAACTCACACCCCCTTAAAGAGCATTTGAGCTTTTACAGGTTTGCTGCCAGTAGCCATTAAAGTGTCTGAAATGGGGACTCTTTTTTCAAATGGTCACAAAATCTTGTACGCTTCGAGTTTTTAGATGAATTTTTTTATGCATGCCAACAAAAATTCAAGGATCACGTCTACCAAGTTTGGGGCCAAAAATCCTTCCAAAAAAATTTTAAAAAATCCCAAACCACAAAATGTTTTGAAAATCGTGCAAAATAAAAAACGAGTCATCTTGTAATGAAACTTCACGTGAATGCTTAAGGGACCATTGTATGAATTTACAAGCCATAAAAATGGCATTGGCACCCAAAAATACGAAGATGCGCCTAAACCCACCTGCTACCCTATCGATCCATGGCTTGCGTATCCCATCTCTCTAGCCGAGGTAGTGCCCGTCGGCCCGCCTGCCCGCTAGTTTCATCGGTTGGCTTAGGCATACGGAGTTCATTCCCACTCTAACATCGGACCGAAAGGAGGGTTGCGGCAGCACGCAGAGGGGAACCGACCGATTCTCGGCTTGCGCATCCCACCCCTCTGGCCAGCTGAGTGCCTGCACGCTCGTTTCGTGGGTTGACTTAGGCATACGAAGTCATTCCCAGTCTAAGATCGGACCGGACCGAGGGTTGCGGCAGCATATGCTGGGCATGAGGTGGTGGTACTTGGCCCTAATATTGGCCCCTTATCCCTCATCAAACCTCAAGAACTCACACCCCTTTAAAGAGCATTTAAGATTTTACAGGTTTGCTGCCAGTAGCCATTAAAGTGTCTGAAATGGGGATGCTTTTTTCAAATGGTCACAAAATCTTGTACACTTCGAGTTTTTAGCTCAATTTTTTTGTGCATGCCAACAAAAATACAAGGATGACGTCAACCAAGTTTTGGGCCAAAACTCCTTCCAAAAAAATTTAAAAAAATCCCGAACCGTAAAAAGTTTCAAAAATCATGAAAAATAGAAAACGAGTCGTCTTACCATGAAACTTCACGTGAAGGCTTAAGGGACCATTGTATAAATTTACAAGCCATAAAAATGGCATTGGCATGTAGAAATATGAAGATGTGCCTAAACCCACCTACCACTCTATCGATCCACGGCTTGCGCATCCTGTCTCTCTGGCCGACATAGTGCCCGCCCGCCCGCCTGCTAGTTTCGTCGGTTGGCTTAGGCATACGGAGTTCATTCCCAGTGTAAGAATGGAGTGAACCGAGGGTTGCGGTAGCACATACTGGGCTCGAGCATGTGCTGGTGCCGCCTTTTTCTTCGTCGGGGCACCATCGCTGGAGCATTGCCAGAGAACCTGATCGACGACATTGGGGTTCCGGTGATCGGGGGGGTCGGGGGGTTGTGCGCAAATGATATGCGATGGGTGCTGGTACTTGGCCCTTATATTGGCCCCCTATCCCTCATCAAACCTCGAGAACTCACACCCCCTTAAAGAGCATTTGAGATTTTACAGGTTTGCTGCCAGTAGCCATTAAAGTGTCTGAAATGGGGACACTTTTTTCAAATGGTCACAAAATCTTGTACACTTCGAGTTTTTAGCTGAATTTTTTTATGCACACCAACAAAAATACAAGTATCACTTCTACCAAGTTTGGGGCCAAAACTCCTTCCAAAAAAATTTTAAAAAATCTCAAACCGTAAAAAGTTTTAAAAATCGTGAAAAATAGAAAACGAGTCGTCTTGCCATGAAACTTCACATACAGGCTTAAGGGAATTGTATGAATTTACTAGCCATAAAAATGGCTTTGGCATGAAAAAATATGAAGATGTGCCTAAACCCACCAACCACCCTATCGATCCACGGCTTGCGCATCCCGTCTCTCTGGCCGGCGTAGTACTCGCCCGCCCGCTCATTTCGTCAGTTGGCTTAGGCATATGGAGTTCATTCCCAGTGCAAGATCAAACTGGACTGAAGGTTGCAGCAGCAGCTTCGGCAGGACGTAGAGGGGGACCCGGTCGATCCCTGGCTTACGCATCCTGCCCCTCTGGCCGGCTGAGCGCCCGCACGCTCGTTTCGTGGGTTGACTTAGGCTTACGGAGTTCATTCCCAGTCTAAGCATATGGAGTTCATTCCAAGTCTAAGATCGGACCGAACCGAGGGTTGCAGCAGCACATGTTGGGCTCGGGCATGTGCTAGTGCCGCAGTTTTCTTCATCGGGGCACCATCGTCGGAGCATCGTCGAAGCACCTTACCGACGGCATTGGGGTTCCAGCGATCGGGGGGGCCGGGGGTTGTGCGCACATGATATGCAATGGGTGCTAGTACTTGGCCCTTATATTGGCCCCCGATCCCTCATCAAACCTTGAGAACTCACTCCCCCTTAAAGAGCATTTGAGATTTTACAAGTTTACTGCCAGTAGCCATTAAAGTGTCTGAAATGGGTACATTTTTTTCAAATGGTTACAAAATCTTGTACACTTCGAGTTTTTAGCTGAATTTTTTTGTGCATGCCAACAAAAATACAAGGATCACGTCTACCAAGTTTGGGCCAAAATTCCTTCTGAAAAAATTTTAAAAAATTCCGAACCCTAAAAAGTTTCAAAAATCGTGAAAAATAGAAAACCAGTCGTCTTGCCATGAAACTTCACATGCAGGCTTAAGGGACCATTGTATGAATTTACAAGCCATAAAAATGGCATTGGCATGCAGACATATGAAGATGTGCCTAAACCGACCAACCACCCTATCGATCCAAGGCTTACGCATCCCGTCTCTCTGGCCAGCGTAGTGCCCGCCCGCCCGCTCATTTCGTCGGTTGGCTTAGGCATATGGAGTTCATTCCCAGTCTAAGATCGGACCGGATTGAGGGTTGTGGTAGCAGGATCAATAGCACGCAGAGGGGGACCCGACTGACCCCCGGCCTTCCCATGCCGCCCCTCTGGCCGACTGAGCGCCCACACGCTCGTTTCGTGGGTTGACTTAGGCATACGGAGTTCATTCCAAGTCTAAGCATACGGAGTTTATTCCCAGTCTAAGATCGGACCGGACCGAGGGTTGCGACAGCACATGCTGGGCTTAGGCATGTGCTGGTGTCGCATTTTTCTTCACCGGGGCACCATCCCTGGAACATCACCGGAGAACCTGACCGGCGGCATTGGGGTTTCGATGACGGGGGGGCCAGGGGGTGTGCGTACATGATGTGCGATGGGTGCTGGTACTTGGCCCTTATATTATCCCCCTATCCCTCATCAAACCTCGAGAACTCACACCCTCTTAAAGAGCATTTGAGATTTTACAAGTTTGCTGCCAGTAGCCATTAAAGTGTCTAAAATGGGGACACTTTTTTCAAATGGTCACAAAATCTTCTAAACTTCGAGTTTTTAGCTGAATTTTTTTGTGCATGCCAAAAAAGATACAAGGATCACGTCTACCAAGTTTGGGCCAAAAATCCTTCTGAAAAAATTTTAAAAAATTCTGAACCCTAAAAAGTTTCAAAAATCGTGAAAAATAGAAAACGAGTCGTCTTGCCATGAAACTTCACGTGAAGGCTTAAGGGACCATTGTACGAATTTACAAGCCACAAAAATGGCATTGGCATCCAGAAATATCAATATGTGCCTAAACCAAGCTACCAACCTATCGATCCACAGCTTGCACATCCCGTCTCTCTGGCCGGCGTAGTGCCCGCCTACTCGTTTTGTCGGTTGGCTTAGGCATATGGAGTTCATTCCAAGTCTAAGATCGGATCAGACCGAGGGTTTCGGCAGCACATGCTGGGCTCGGGCATGTGCTGGTGCCGCATTTTTCTTCGTCAGGGCACCATAGTCGGAGCATTGCCAGGAACCTGACCGGCGACATTGGGGTTCCGACGATCGGTACGGCCGGGGGGGTGTGCGCACATGATGTGCGGTGGGTGCTGGTACTTGGCCCTTATATTGGCCCCTTATCCCTCATCAAACCTCGAGAACTCACACCCCCATAAAGAGCATTTGAGATTTTACAGGTTTGCTGCCAGTAGCCATTAAAGTGTCTAAAATGGAGACACTTTTTTCAAATGGTCACAAAATCTTGTACACTTCGAGTTTTTAGCAGAATTTTTTTGTGCATGCCAAAAAAAAATACAAGGATCATGTCTGCCAAGTTTGGCGCCAAAACTCCTTCCAAAAAAATTTTAAAAAATCCCAAACCGTAAAAAGTTTCAAAAATCATGAAAAATAGAAAACGAGTCATCTTGCCATGAAACTTCACGTGAAGGCTTAAGGGACCATTGTATGAATTTACAAGCATAAAAATGGCTTTGGCACGTAGAAATATGAAGATGTGCCTAAACCCACCTATCACCCTATCGATCCACGACTTGCGCATCCTGTTTCTCAGGCCGACGTTGTGCCTGCCCGCCCGCCCGCCCGCTCATTTCGTTGGTTGGCTTAGGCATACGGAGTTCATTCCCAGTCTAAGATCGAACAGAACTAAGGGTTGCGACAGTAGGATTGGTAGCCCGTAGAGGGGGACCCGGTCGATCCCTGGCTTGCGCTTCCCGCCCTTCTGGCCGACTAAGCGCCCGCACGCTCGTTTCATGGGTTGACTTATGCATACAGAGTTCATTCCCAGTCTAAGCATATGGACTTCATTCCCAGTCTAAGATCGGACCAGACCGAGGGTTACGGCAGCACATGCTGGGCTCGGGCATGTGCTGGTGCCGTATTTTTTCTTCGTCGGGGCACCATCGCCCAAGTATCGTCGGGGAACCTGATCGGCGGCATTGGGGTTTCGGCGATCGGGGGGGTTGTGCGCACACGATGTGCAATGGGTGCTGGTACTTGGCCTTTATATTGGCCCTCTATCCCTCATCAAACCTTGACAACTCACACCCCCTTAAAGAGCATTTGAGATTTTACAGGTTTGCTGCCAGTAGCCATTAAAGTGTCTAAAATGGGGACACTTTTTTCAAATGGTCACAAAATCTTGTACACTTCGATTTTTTAGCTGAATTTTTTTGTGCATGCCAAAAAAAATACAAGGATCATGTCTACCAAGCTTGGGGCCAAAACTCCTTCCGAAAAAATTTAAAAAAATCCCAAACCGCAAAAAGTTTCAAAAATTGTGAAAAATAGAAAACGAGTCGTCTTGCCAAGAAACTTCATGTGAAGGCTTAAGGGACCATTGTATGAATTTACAAGCCATAAAAATGGCATTGGCATGCAAAAAAATTAAGATGTGCCTAAACCCACCTACCACCCTATCGATCAACGGCTTGCGCATCCCGTCTCTCTGACGGGCAGGAACTCGCTCATTTTGTCGGTTGGCTGAGGCATACGGAGTTCATTCCCAGTCTAAGATTGGACCGAACTGGGGGTTGCAGTAGCAGGATTGGCAGCACGTAGAGGGGGACCCAGCCGATCCCCAGCTTGTTCATCCCGCCCCTCTGGTCGGCTGAGCGCCGGCACGCTCGTTTCGTGGGTTGACTTAGGCATACGGAGTTCATTCCCAATCTAAGCATACGTAGTTCATTCCCAATTAAGATTGAACTAGACCGAGGGTTGCGGAAGCACATGCTAGGGTCGGGCATGTGCTGGTGCCACATTTTTCTTCGTCGGGGCACTATCGCCGGAAGCATCGTCGGAGAACCTGATCGGCGGCATTGCGGTTCTTGTGATCAGGGGGGCCGGGGGGGTGTGCGCACATGATGTGCGATGGCTGCTGGTACGTGGCCCTTATATTGGCCCCCTATCCCTCATCAAACCTCAAGAACTCACACCACCGTAAATAGCATTTGAGATTTTACAGGCTTGCTGCCAATAGCCATTAAAGTGTCTGAAATGGGGACATTTTTTTCAAATGGTCACAAAATCTTGTACAGTTCGAGTTTTTAGCTGAATTTTTTTGTGCATGCCAACAAAAATACAAGGATCACGTCTACCAAGTTTATGGCCAAAAATCCTTCCAAAAAAATTTTAAAAAATCTCGAACCGCAAAAAGTTTTAAAAATCGTGAAAAATAAAAAAAGAGTCGTCTTGCCATGAAACTTCACGTGAAGGCTTAAGGGACCATTGTATGAATTTACAAGCCATAAAAATGGCATTGGCACACGAAAATATGAAGATGTGGCTAAACCCACCTGCCACTCTATCGATCCACGGCTTGTGCATCCCGTCTCTCTGGCTGGCGTAGTGCCTGACCGTCCGCCTACTCATTTCGTTGGTTGGCTGAGGCATACTGAGTTCATTCCCAGTCTAAGATTGGACCAGACTGAGGGTTACGACAGTAGGATCGACAGCATGCAGAGGGGGACCCGATCGATCCCGGGTTGCGCATCCTGCCCCTCCGGCCGGTTGAGCGCCCGCACGCTCGTTATGTGGGTTGACTTAGGCATACGGAGTTCATTCCCAGTCTAAGATTGGACCGGACCGAGGGTTGCGACAGCACATGCTGGGCTTGGGCATGTGCTGGTGTCACATTTTTCTTCACCGGGGTGCCATCACCGGGGAACCTGACCGGCCGCATTGGGGTTCCGGTGATCGGGGGGGCTGGGGGGGGTGCGCACATGATGTGCGATGGGTGCTGGTACTTGGCCCTTATATTGGCCCCATATCCCTCATCAAACCTCAAGAACTCACTCCCCCTTAAAGAGCATTTGAGATTTTACAGGTTTGCTACCAGTAGCCATTAAAGTGTTTGAAATGGGGGCACTTTTTTCAAATAGTCACAAAATCTTGTACACTTTGAGTTTTTAGCTGAATTTTTTTTTTGCATGCCAAAAAAAATATAAGGATCACGTCTACCAAGTTTGGGGCCAAAACTCCTTCCGAAAAAATTTTAAAAAATCTGAACCGTAAGAAGTTTCAAAAATCATGAAAAATAGAAATCGAGTCGTCTTGCCATGAAACTTCATGTGAAGGCTTAAGGGACCGTTGTATGAATTTACAAGCCATAAAAATGGCATTAGCATGCAGAATATAAAGATGTGCCTAAACCCACCTACCACCCTATTGATCCACAGCTTGCGCATCCCGTCTCTCTAGTCGGCGTAGTGTCTGTCCGCTCGTTTCGTCGGTTGGCTTAGGCATACAGAGTTCATTCCCAGTCTAAGATCAGACCGGATTGAGGGTTACGATAGCTGGACGATAGCACACAGAGGGGGACCCGACCGATCCCAGGCTTGCACATCCCGCCCCTCTGGCGGCTGAGTGCCCGCACGCTCATTTCGTGGGTTGACTTAGGCATACAGAGTTCATTTCCAGTCTAAGATCAGACTGGACCAAGGGTTGCAGCAGCACATGCTAGGCTCGGGCATGTGCTGGTGCCACATTTTTGTTCATCGGGGCACTATCGCCGAAGCATCGTCAGAGAACCTGACCGACGGCATTGGGGTTTCGGCAATCGGGGGGGCCGGGGGGTGTGCGCACATGATTGCGATGGGTGCTAGTACTTGGCCCTTTATTTTGGGCCCCTATCTCTCATCAAACCTTGAGAACTCACACCCCTTTAAAGAGCATTTTAGATTTTACACGTTTGCTGCCAGTAGCCATTAAAGTGTCTGAAATGGGGACACTTTTTTCAAACGATCACAAAATCTTGTACACTTTGAGTTTTTAGCTGAATTTTTTTGTGCATGCCAACAAAAACAAAAGGATCACGTCTACCAAGTTTGGGGCCAAAACTTCTTATGAAAAAAATTGAAAAAATCCCAAATCGTAAAAAGTTTAAAAAATCATGAAAAATAGAAAACGAGTCATCTTGCCATGAAACTTCACGTGAAGGCTTAAAGGACCATTGTATGAATTTACAAGCCATAAAAATGGCATTGGCATGTAAAAATATGAAGATGTGCCTAAACCCACCTACCACCCTATCGATTCACGGCTTGCGCATCCCATCTCTCTGGCCGGCGTAGTACCCACCAGCCCGCTCGCTTCATCAACTGGCTTAGGCATACGGAGTTCATTCCCAACCTAAGATTGGACCGGGCTGAAGGTTACGGTAGCAAGATCAGTAGCATGCAGAGGAGGACCCGACCGATCCCCGGCTTGCCATCCCGCCCCTCTGGCCGGCTGAGTGCTCGCACGCTCGTTTCGTGGGTTGACTCAGGCTTACGGAGTTCATTCCTAGTCTAAGATCCGATCGGACTGAGGGTTGCGGTAGCAGATCCTGCACTCTGGCATGTGCTGCTGCCGTATTTTTCTTTGTCGGGGCACCATCGTCGGAGCATCGTCGGAGAACCTGACCGGCAACATTGGGTTGCGACGATCGGGGCCTGGGGGGTGAGCGCACATGATGTGCGATGGGTGCTGGTAGTTGGCCATTATATTGGCCCCTATCCCTCATCAAACCTTGAGAACTCACACCCCCTTAAAGAGCATTTGAGATTTTACAGTTTGCTGCCAATAGCCATTAAGGTGTTTGAAATGGGGACACTTTTTTCAAATGGTCACAAAATCTTGTACACTTCAATTTTTTAGCTGAATTTTTTTGTGCATGCCAACCAAAATAAAAGGATCACATCTACCAAGTTTGGGGCCAAAACACCTTCTGAAAAAATTTTAAAAAATCTCAAACCATAAAAAGTTTTGAAAATCATAAAAAATATAAAACGAGTCATCTTGCCATGAAACTTCACGTGAAGGCTTAAGGGACCACTGTATTAATTTACAAGCCATCAAAATGGCATTGGCACATAGAAATATGAAGATGTGCCTAAACCCACCTACCACCCTATTGATCCACGGCTTGCGCATCCCGTCCCTCTGGCCGGCTGAGCGCCCGCACGCTTGTTTCATGGGTTGACTTAGGCATACGGAGTTCATTCCCAGTCTAAGATCGGACCAGACCGAGGGTTGTGGCAGCACATACTGGGCTTCGGCATGTGCTGGTGCCACATTTTTCTTCGCCAGGGCACCATCGTTGGAGCATCGCCGGAGAACCTGACCGATGGTATTGAAGTTCCGACGATGGGGGCCGGGGCGGTGTGCGCACATGATGTGCGATGGGTGCTGGTACTTGGCCCTTATATTGGCCC
This sequence comes from Durio zibethinus, assembly GCF_002303985.1. The sequence continues at coordinate 13,419,243 of NW_019167827.1, forward strand.
CTTATCCCTCATCAAACCTCAAGAACTCACACCCCCTTAAAGAGCATTCGAGATTTTACAGGTTTGCTGCTAATAGCCATTAAAGTGTCTGAAATGGGGATGTTTTTTTCAAATGGTCACAAAATCTTGTACACTTCGAGTTTTTAGCTTAATTTTTTTGTGCATCGTATAAAAATACAAGGATCATGTCTACCAAGTTTGGGTCCAAAACTCCTTCCAAAAAAATTTTAAAAAATCTCGAATCACAAAAAGTTTTAAAAATCGTGAAAAATAGAAAACGAGTCGTCTTGCCATGAAACTTCACGTGAAGGCTTAAAGGACCATTGTATCAAATTACAAGCCATAAAAGTGGCATTGGCACGTAGAAATATGAAGATGTGCCTAAACCCACCTACCACCCTATCGATCCACAGCTTGCGCATCTCGTCTCTCTGGCCGGCGTAGTGCCCGCCCGCCCACTCGTTTCGTCGGTTGGCTTAGGCATACGGAGTTCATTCCCAATCTAAGATCCGATCAGACTGAGGGTTGTGACAGCAGGATCGACAGCACACTGAGGGGGACCCGATCGATCCGTGGCTTGCGCATCCTGCCCCTCTGGCCCGCTAAGCGCCCCCACGCACGTTTCATGGGTTGACTTAGGCATACGGAGTTCATTCCCAGTCTAAGCATACGGAGTTCATTCCCAGTCTAAGCATACAGAGTTCATTCCCAGTCTAAGATCGGATCAGATCGAGGGTTGCGACAGCACATGCTGGGCTCAGGCATGTGCTGGTGCCATATTTTTCTTCGTCGGGGCACCATCGTCGGAGCATCGTCGGAGAATTTGACCGGCGGGATTAGGGTTCTGACGATCAGGGGGGCCGGAGGGGTGTGCGCACATGATGTGCGATGAGTGCTGGTACTTGGCCCATATATTGGCCCCCTATCCATCATCAAACCTCGAGAACTCACACCCCCTTAAAGAGCATTTGAGATTTTACAGGTTTGTTGCCAGTAGCAATTAAAGTGTCTGAAATGGGGACACTTTTTTCAAATGGTCACAAAATCCTGTACACTTCGAGTTTTTAGCTGATTTCTTTTATGCGTGCCAACAAAAATACAAGGATCACGTCTACCAAGTTTGGGGCCAAACTCCTTTCGAAAAAATTTTAAAAAATCCTGAACCGTAAAAAGTTTCCAAAATTGTGAAAAATATAAAACGAGTCGTCTTGCCATTAAACTTCATGTGAAGGCTTAAGGGACCATTATAAGAATTTACAAGCCATAAAAATGGCATCGGCATGCAGAAATATGAAGATGTGCCTAAACACACCTACCACCCTATCGATCCACGGCATGCGCATCCCGTCTCTCTGGCCGGCGTAGTGCCCGCTCGCCCGCCCACTCGTTTCGTCGGTTGGCTTAGGCATACGGAGTTCATTCCCAGTCTAAGATCTGATCGGATCGAGGGTTGTGGAAGTAGGATTGGCAGCACATAGAGAGGGACCCGACCAATCCCTAGCTTACGAATCCTGCCCCTCTGGCCGGTTGAGCACCCGCATGCTTGTTTCGTGAATTTCACTTTGGCATGCAGAGTTCATTCCTAGTCTAAGCATACGGAGTTCATTCCCAGTCTAAGATCGGACCAGACCGAGGGTTGCAACAGCACATGCTGGGCTCGGGCATGTGCTGGTGTCGGATTTTTCTTCGTCGGGGCACCATCATCGGAGCATCATCGGAGAACCTCACCGGCGACATTGGGGTTCCGGCGATCAGGGGGCCGGGGGGTGTGCGCACACGATTTGCGATGGGTGCTGGTACTTGGCCCTTATATTGGCCCCCTATCCCTCATCAAACCTTGAGAACTCACACCCCCTTAAAAAACATTTGAGATTTTACAGGTTTGCTGCCAGTAACCATTAAAGTGTCTAAATGGGGACACTTTTTTCAAATGGTCACAAAATCTTATACACTTCGAGTTTTTAGCTGATTTTTTTTATGCATGCCAACAAAAATACAAGGATCACGTCTACCAAGTTCGGGGCCAGAACTCCTTCCGAAAAAATTTTAAAAAATCCTAAATCGTAAAAAGATTCTAAAATCATGAAAAATAGAAAACGAGTCGTCTTGCCATCAAACTTCACGTGAAGGCTTAAGGGACCATTGTAGGAATTTACAAGCCATAAAAATGGCATTGGCGCACAGAAATATGAAGATGTGCCTAAACACACCTACCACCCGATCGATCTCTGGCTTGCGCATCCTACCCCTCTGGTCGGTTGAGCACCCGCACGCTCGTTTCATGGGTTGACTCAGGCATACGGAGTTCATTCCTAGTCTAAGCATACAGAGTTCATTCCCAGTCTAAGATCGGATCAGACTGAGGGTTACGATAGCACATGCTGGGCTCGGGCATGTGCTGGTGCCGTATTTCTCTTTATCAGGGCACCATCACCGGAGCTTCGCCGGAGAACCTGACCGACGGCATTAGGGTTCTGGCGATCGGGGTGGCCGGGGGGTGTGCGTACATGATGTGCCATGGCTGCTGGTACTTGGCCCTTATATTGGTCCCCTATCCCTCATCAAACCTTGAGAACTTACACCCCCTTAAAGAGCTTTTGAGATTTTACAGGATTGCTGCCAGTAGCCATTAAAGTGTCTGAAATGGGGACACTTTTTTCAAATGGCCACAAAATCTTGTACACTTCGATTTTTTAGCTGAATTTTTTTGTCCATACCAACAAAAATACAAGGATCACGTCTACCAAGTTTGGGGCCAAAACTCCTTTCGAAAAAATTTTAAAAAATCTTGAACCGTAAAAAGTTTTGGAAATCATGAAAAATAAAAAACGAGTCGTCTTGCCTTGAAACTTCATGTGAAGGCTTAAGGGACCATTGTATGAATTTTTACAAGCCATAAAAATGGCATTGGCATGTAGAAATATGAAGATGTGCCTAAACCCACCTACCACCCTATAAATCCACGGCTTGCTTATCCCGTCTCTCTGGTCGACATAGTGCTCGCCCGTCCACTCGTTTCGTCGGTTGGCTTAGGCATACGAAGTTCATTCCCAGTCTAAGATCAGACCGTACCGAAGGTTGCGGTAGCAGGATCGATAGCACACAGAGGGGGACCCGACCGATCCCCGACTTACGCATCCTAGCCCTCTGGCCAGCTGAGCGCCCGCATGCTTGTTTCGTGGGTTGACTTAGGCATACGGAGTTTATCCCAGTCTAAGCATATGGAGTTCATTACCAGTCTAAGATCGGATTGGACCGAGGGTTGCGACAGTACATGCTGGGCTCTGGCATGTGCTGGTGCTGTATTTTTATTCGCTGGGGCACCATCATCGGAGAACCTGACCGGCGGCATTAGGGTTTCGGCTATTATGGGGGCCGAAGGGTGTGCACACATGATGTGCGATGGGTGCTGGTACTTGGCCCTTATATTGGCCCCCTATCCTGAACTCAAAAAGTTTCCAAAACCGTGAAAAATAGAAATCGAGTCGTCTTTCCATGAAACTTCACGTGAAGGCTTAAGGGACCATTGTATGAATTTACAAGCCATAAAAATGGCATTGGCATGTAGAAATATGAACGTGTGCCTAAACCCACCTACCACCCTATCGATCCACGGCTTGCACATCCCGTTTCTCTATCCGACGTAGTGCCCGCCTGCCCATTTGTCCACTCGTTTCGTCGGTTGGCTTAGGCATACGGAGTTCATTCCCAATCTAAGATCGGACCAGATCGAGGGTTGCGGCAGTAGGATTGGCAGCACGTAGAGGGGGACTCAACCGATCCCTGGCTTGCGAATCTCGCCCCTCTGGCCGGTTGAGCACCCGCACGCTCATTTCGTGGGTTGACTTAGGCATACAGAGTTCATTCCTAGTCTAAGCATACGGAGTTCATTCCCAGTCTAAGATCGAATCGGACCGAGGGTTGCAACAGCACATGCTGGGCTCGGGCAAGTGCTGGTGTCGCATTTTTTTTCGTCAGGGCACCATCGTCAGAGCATCACCAGAGAACCTGACTGACAGCTTTGGGCTTCCGACGATCAGGGGGCCGGGGGGTGTGCGCACATGATGAGCGATGGGTGCTGGTACTTGGCCCTTATATTGGCCCCCTATCCCTCATCAAACCTCAAGAACTCACACCCTCTTAAAGAGCATTTGAGATTTTACAAGTTTGCTGCCAGTAGCCATTAAAGTGTCTGAAATGGGGACAACTTTTTCAAATGGTCATAAAATCTTGTACACTTCGAGTTTTCAGCTTAAATTTTTTGTGCATGCCAAAAAAAATACAAGGATCACGTCTACCAAGTTCAGGGCCAAAACTCCTTCAAAAAAATTTTAAAAAATCCTAGACCGCAAAAATTTCAAAAATCATGAAAAATAGAAAACGAGTCGTCTTGCCATTAAACTTCACGTGAAGGCTTAAGGGACCACTGTATGATTTTACAAGCCATAAAAATGGAATCAGCATGCAGAAATATGAAGATGTGCCTAAACCCACCAACAACCTTATCGATCCACGGCTTACGCATCCCGTCTCTCTCGCCGGCGTAGTGCCCGCCCAACCGCCCACCCATTCATTTTGTCGGTTGGCTTAGGCATGCGAAGTTCATTCCAGTCTAAGATCAGACCGGGGTGAGGGTTGCGATAGCACATGATGGGCTCGGGCATGTGCTGGTTCTGTATTTTTCTTCGCCTGGGCACCATTGCCAGAGAGCATGACCAGCAGCATTGGGGTTTCGGTGATCGGGGGGGCCGGGGGGGTGTGCGCACATGATGTGCGATGGGTGCTGGTACTTAGCCCTTATATTGGCCCCCTATCCCTCATCAAGCCTCGAGAACTTGCACCCCCTTAAATAGCATTTGAGATTTTATAGGTTTGTTGCCAGTAGCTGTTAAAGTGCTTGAAATGGGGACACTTTTTTCAAATGGTCACAAAATCTTGTACACATCGAGTTTTTAGCTGAAGTTTTTTGTGCATGCAAACAAAAGTACAAGGATCACGTCTACCAAGTTTGGGACCAAACTCCTTCCAAAAAATTTTTAAAAAATCTTGAGCCGTAAAAAGTTTTAAAAATCATGAAAAATAGAAAATGAGTCGTCTGGCCATGAAACTTTGCGTGAAGGCTTAAGGGACCATTGTATGAATTTACAGGCCATAAAAATGGAATTGGCATGTAGAAATATGAAGATGTGCCTAAACCCACCTACCACCCTATCGATCCATGACTTGCGCATCCCGTCTCTCGACCGGCATAGTGCTCGTCCGCCCGCCCGCCCGCTCGTTTTGTCGGTCGGCTTAGGCATATGGAGTTCATTCCCAGTCTAAGATCGGACCAGATTGAGGGTTGCGACAGCACATGCTGGGCTCGGGCATGTGCTGGTGCCGCATTTTTCTTCACCGGGGCACCATCGCCGGAGAACCTGACCGGCGACATTGGGGTTCCGACGATCAACGAAGCCGGGGGGTGTGCGCACATGATGTGCGATGGGTGCTGGTAGTTGGCCCTTATATTGGCCCCCTATCCTCCGTCAAACCTTGAGAACTCACACCCCCTGAAAGAGCATTTGAGATTTTACAGGTTTGCTGCCAGTAGCCATTAAAGTGTCTGAAATGGGGACACTTTTTTCAAATGGTCAGAACATCTTGTACACTTCGAGTTTTTAGCTGACATTTTTTATGCATGCCAACAAAAATGCAAGGATCATGTCTACCAAGTTTGGGGCCAAAACTCCTTCTGAAAAAATTTTAAAAAATCTCGAACCGTAAAAAGTTTTGAAAATCGTGAAAAATAGAAAACGAGTCGTCTTGCAATGAAACTTCACGTGAAGGCTTAAGGGCCCATTGTACGAATTTACAAGCCATAAAAAAGGCATTGGCACATAGAAATATGAAGACGTGCCTAAACCCACTTACCACCCTATCGATCCACGGCTTGCAGATCCCGTCTCTCTGGCTGACGTAGTGCCCACCCGCCCTCCCTTCCGCTCGTTTCGTCGGTTGGCTTAGGCATACGGAGTTCATTCCCAGACAAAGATTGGACCGGGCCGAGGGTTACGATAATAGGATCGGCAGCATGCAGAAGGGGACCCGACTGATCCCCAGCTTACGCATCCAACCCCTCTGGCCGGCTGAGCGCCTGCACAGTTGTTTCGTGGGTTGACTTAGGCATACGGAGTTCATTCTAAGTCTAAGCATACGGTGTTCATTCTCAGTCTATGATCGGACCGGACCGAGGGTTGTGGTAACACATGCCAGGCTTGGGCATGTGCTGGTGCTACATTTTTCTTCACCCGGGCACCATCGCCAGAGCATTGCCGGAGAACCTGACCGGCAGCATTGGGGTTCCGGCGATCGGGGGGGCCGGGTGGTGTCGCACATGATGTGCGATGGGTGCTGGTACTTGGCCCTTATATTGGCCCCCTATCCCTCATCAAACCTCCAGAACTCACACCCCCTTAAAGAGCATTTGAGATTTTACAGGTTTGCTGCCAGTAGCCATTAAAGTATCTGAAATGGGGACACTTTTTTCAAATGGTCACAAAATCTTGTACACTTCGAGTTTTTAGCTGAATTTTTTTGGGCAAGCCAAAAAAAATACAAGGATCACGTCTACCAAGTTTGGGGCCAAAACTCATTCAGAAAAACGTTTAAAAAATCCGAACCGTAAAAAGTTTCAAAAGTCATGAAAAATAAAAAACGAGTCATCTTGCCATGAAACTTCATGTGAAGGCTTAAGGGACCATTGTATGAATTTACAAGCCATAAAAATGGCATTGGCATACAGAAATATGAAGATGTGCCTAAACCCACCTACCACCCTATCGATCCACGTCTTGCGCTTCCCGTCTCTCTGGCCGGCGTAATGCCCGCCTTCCTGCCCGCCCGTTCGTTTCGTTGGTTGGCTTAGGCATACGGAGTTCATTCCCAGTGCAAGATCAGACCGGACCGAGGGTTGGGCAATAGGATCGACAGCATGTAGAAAGGGACCCGACCAATGCTTGGCTTGTACATCCCGCCCCTCTGGCCGGCTGAGCGCCTGCACGCTCGTTTTACGGGTGGACTTAGGCATACGGAGTTCATTCCCAGTCTAAGCATACGGAGTTCATTACCAGTCTAAGATCGGATCGAAACGAGGGTTGCAGCAGCACATACTGGGCTCGGGCATGTGCTGGTGCCACATTTTTCTTCGCCGGGGCACCATTGCCAGAGAATCGTCGGAGAACCTGACCGGTGGCATTGGGGTTTCGATGATCGGGGGGCCGGGGGGTATACGCACATGATGTGCGATGGGTGCTGGTACTTGACCTTTATATTGTCCCCCTATCCCTCATCAAACCTCGAGACCACACATCCCCTTAAAGAGCATTTGAGATTTTACAGGTTTGCTGCCAGTATCCATTAAAGTGTCGAAAATGGGGACACTTTTCTCATATGGTCACAAAATCTTGTACACTTCGAGTTTTTAGCTGATTTTCTTTTTGCATGCCAACAAAAATACAAGGATCACATCTACCAAGTTTGGGGCCGAAACTCCTTCCGAAAAAATTTTTAAAAATCTTGAACCGCAAAAAGTTTCAAAAATCATGAAAAATAGAAAACGAGTTGTCTTGCCATGAAACTTCACGTGAAGGCTTAAGGGACCATTGTATTAATTTACAAGCCATAAAAATGACATTGGCACATAGAAATATGAAGATGTGCTTAAACCCACCTACCACCATATCGATCCACGGCTTGTACATCCCGTCTCTCTGGCCGGCGTAGCGCCCGCCCGCTCGTTTCATGGGTTGGCTTAGGCATACGGAGTTCATTCCTAGTCTAAGATCGGACCAGACCGAGGGTTGTGGCAGCAGGATCGACAGCACACAGAGGGCAACCCGGTCGATCCCCAGCTTGTGCATCCTGCCCTTCTGGCCAGCCGAGCCCCTGCACGCTCGTTTCGTTGGTCGACTTAGGCATGTGGAGTTAATTCCCAGTCTAAGCATACGGAGTTCATTCCCAGTCTAAGATTGGACCAGACCGAGGGTTACTGCAGCACATGCTGGGCTCGAGCATGTGCTGGTGCCGCATTTTTCTTCGTCGGGGCACCATCACCATACCCCGAGAACTCATCATGAAACTTTGCGTGAAGGCTTAAGGGACCATTGTATGAATTTAAAAGCCATAAAAATGGAATTGGCATGTAGAAATATGAAGATGTGCCTAAACCCACCTACCACCCTATCGATCCACAGCTCGCGCTTCCCGTCTCTCTGGACGGCGTAGTGCCCGCGCGCCTACCCGCCCGCTCGTTTCGTCGTTTGGCTTAGGCATACGGAGTTCATTCCCAATCTAAGATTGGACCAGACCAAGGGTTGTGGCAGCAGGATCGACAACACGTAGAGGGAGACCCGATCGATCCTCGACTTGCGCATCCCACCCTTCTGGCCGGTTGAGCGCCCGTACGCTCGTTTCGTGGGTTGACATAGGCATACGGAGTTCATTCCCAATCTAAGCATATGGAGTTCATTCCCAGTCTAAGATCAGACCGGACCGAGGGTTGTGACAGCACATGCTGGGCTCGGGCATGTGCTAGTGCCGTATTTTTCTTCATTGGGGCACCATCGCCGGAGAACCTGACCAGCGGCGTTGGGGTTCTGGCGATCGGGTGGGCCGGGGGGGTGTGCGCACATGTTGTGCGATGGGTGCGGTACTTGGCCCTTATATTGGCTCCCTATCCCTCATCAAACCTCGAGAACTCACACCCTCTTACGCATCCCGTCTCTCTGGCCGATGTAGTGCCCGTCCGCCCGCCCGCCCGCTCATTTCGTCGGTTGGCTTAGGCATAAGGAGTTCATTCCCAGTCTAACATCAGACCGGACCGAGGGTTGCGACAACAGGATCGGCAGCACACTGAGCGGGACCCGGCCGATCCCCAGCTTGTGGATCCCGCCTCTCTAGTCGGCTGAGCGCCCGCACGCTCATTTCGTGGGTTAACTTAGGCATATGGAATTCATTCCTAGTCTAAGATCGGACCGGACCGAGGGTTGCGGCAGCACATGCTGGGCTCGAGCAAGTGCTGGTGCCGTATTTTTCGTTACTAGGGCACCATCGTCGGAGAACCTGACCTACAGCATTGGGGTTCCGACGATCGGGGGGGCGGGGGGTGTGCGCACATGATGTGCGATGGGTGCTGGTACTTGGCCCTTATATTGGCCCCCTATCCCTCATCAAACCTCGAGAACTCACACCCCCTTAAAGCGCATTTGAGATTTTACAAGTTTGCTGCCACTAGCCATTAAAGCGTCTGAAATGGGGACACTTTTTTCAAATGGTCACAAAATCTTGTACACTTCGAGTTTTTAGCTGAAATTTTTTGTGCATGCTGACAAAAATACAGGGATCATGTCTACCAAGTTTGGGCCCAAAACTCCATCCAAAAAAATTTTCAAAAATCCTGAACTGCAAAAAGTTTCAAAAATCGTGAAAAATAGAAAACGAGTCGTCTTGCCATGAAACTTCACGTGAAGGCTTAAGGGAACATTGTATGAATTTACAAGCCCTAAAAATGGCATTGGCACGTAGAAATATGAAGATGTGCCTAAACCCACCTACCACCCTATCGATCCTCGGCTTGCACATCCCGTCCGATCCCCGACTTGCGCATCCCGCCCCTCTGGCCGGCTGAGCGCCCGCACGCTCATTTTGTGGGTTGACTTAGGCATACGGAGTTCATTCCCAGTCTAAGCATACGGAGTTCATTCCCAGTCTAAGATCGGACCACATCGAGGGTTGCGGCAACACATGCTGGGCTCGGGCATGTGCTGGTGCCGCATTATTCTTCGGCGGGGCACCATCACCGGAGCATCGTCAGAGAGCTTGACCGATGGCATTGGGGTTCCAACGATCGGGGGGGCCGGCAGGTGTGCGCACATGATGTGCGATGGGTGCTGGTACTTGGCCCTTATATTGGCCCGTATCCCTCATCAAACCTCCAGAACTCACACCCCCTTAAAGAGCATTTGATATTTTACAGGTTTACTGCCAGTAGCCATTAAAGTGTCTGAAATGTGGACAATTTTTTCAAATGGTCACAAAATCTTGTACACTTCGAGTTTTTAGCTGAATTTTTTTGTGCATGCCAACAAAAATACAAGGATCACGTCTACCAAGTTAGGGCCAAAACTCCTTCCAAAAAAATTTTAGAAAATCCCGAACCGCAAAAAGTTTCAAAAATCATGAAAAATCGAAAATGAGTCGTCTTGCCATGAAACTTCACGTGAAGGCTTAAGGGACCATTGTATGAATTTACAAGCCCTAAAAATGGCATTGGCATGTAGAAATATGAAGATGTGCCTAAACCCACCTACCACCCTATCGATCCACAGCTTGCACATCCCGTCTCTCTGGCCGACGTAGTGCCTGCCCTCTCGTCCGCTCATTTCATCAATTGGCTTAGGCATACGGAGTTCATTCCTAGTCTAACATCAGACCAGACTGAGGGTTGTGGTGGCAGGATCGACAGCACACTGTGGGGGAGCCGATCGATCCCCAGCTTGCGGATCCCACCCCTTTGGCCGCTGAGCGCCCGCCCGCTCGTTTCATGGGTTGACTTAGGCATACGGAGTTCATTCCCAGTCTAAGCATACAGAGTTCATTCCCAGTCTAAGATTGGACTGGACCGAGGGTAGCGATAGCACATGCTGGGCTCGGGCATGTGCTAGTGCTACATTTTTCTTCATCGGGGCACCATCGCCGGAGCATCAACAAGGAACCTGACCGACAGCATTGGGGTTCTGGCGATCGGGGGAGCCGGAGGGGTGTGCGCAAATGATGTGCGATGGGTGCTGGTACTTGGCCCTTATATTAGTGCCCTATCCGTCATCAAACTTCAAGAACTCACACCCCCTTAAAGAGCATTTGAGATTTTACAGGTTTGCTGCCAGTAGCCATTAAAATGTCTAAAATGGGGACACTTTTTTCAAATGGTCACAAAATCTTGTACACTTCAACTTTTTACCTGAATTTTTTTGTGCACACCAACAAAAACAGAAGGATCATGTCCACCAAGTTTGGGACCAAAACTCCTTCCAAAAAAATTTTAAAAAATCCCGAACCCCAAAAAGTTTCAAAAATCATGAAAACTACAAAACGAGTCATCTTGCCATGAAACTTCACGTGAAGGCTTAAGGGACCATTGTATGAATTTACAAGCCATAAAAATGGCATTGGCATGCAGAAATATGAAGACGTGCATAAACCCACCTACCACCCTATCGATCCACAGCTTGCGCATCTCGTCTCTCTGGCCGGTGTAGTGCCCGTCCGTCCGCTCGCCCGTCCGCTCGTTTCATCGGTTGGCATAGGCATACGGAGTTCGTTCCCAGTCTAAGATCAGACCGAACCAAGGGTTGCGGTAGTAGGATTGGTATCACACAGAGGGGGACCCGACCGATCCCTGGCTTATGCATCCCGTCCCTCTGGCCGGCTAACCGCCCGCATGCTCATTTTGTGGGTTGACTTAGGCTTACGAAGTTCATTCGCAGTCTAAGCATACGTAGTTCATTCCCAGTCTAAGATCGGACCACACCGAGGGTTGCGACAGCACATGCTGGGCTCAGGCATGTGCTGGTGCCGCATTATTCTTCGTCAGGGCACCATCGTCGGAGTATCGTCGGAGAACCTGACCGGCGGCATTGGGGTTCCGACGATCGGGGGGCCGGGGGGATGTGCGCCCATGATGTGCGATGGGTGCTGGTACTTGGCCCTTATATTGGCCCCTATCCCTCATCAAACCTCAAGAACTCACACCCCCTTAAAGAGCATTTGACATTTTACAGGTTTGCTGTCGGTAGCCATTAAAGTGTCTGAAATGTGGACAATATTTTCAAAAGGTCCCAAAATCTTGTACACTTCGAGTTTTTAGCTGAATTTTTTTGTGCATGCCAACAAAAATACAAGGATCACGTCTAGCAAGTTCGGAGCCAAAACACCTTCCAAAAAAATTTTAAAACATCCCGAACCGTAAAAAGTTTCAAAAATCATGAAAAATAAAAAATGAGTCGTCTTGCCATGAAACTTCACGTGAAGGCTTAAGGGACCATTGTATGAATTTACAAGCCATAAAAATGACATTGACATGCAGAAATATGAAGATGTGCCTAAACCCACCTACCACCATATCGATCCACGGCTTGTGCATCCCGTCTCTCTGGTTGGTGTAGTGCCCGCCCGCCCACCCGCTCGTTTCGTCAGTTGGCTTAGGCATACGAAGTTCATTCCTAGTCTAAGATCGAACCAGACTGAGGGTTGTGGCAGCAGGATCGACAGCACGCAAAGGGGGACCCGATCGATCCCCGGCTTGTGCATCCCGCCCCTTTGGCTGGTTGAGCACCCGCACGCTCGTTTCGTGGGTTAACTTAGGCATACGGAGTTCATTCCCAGTCTAAGCATACGGAGTTCATTCCCAGTCTAAGATCCGACCAGATCGAGGGTTACGACAGCACATGCTGGGCTCGGGCATGTGCTGGTGCCACATTATTCTTCGTCAGGGCACCATCGTCAGAGTATCATTGGAGAACCTGACCGGCGGCATTGGGATTCCGGCAATCGGGGGGTCAGGGGGTATGCGCCCATGATGTGCGATGGGTGCCGGTACTTGGCCCTAAAAAGTTTCAAAAATCGTGAAAAATAGAAAACGAGTCGTCTTGCCATGAAACTTCGCATGAAGACTTAAGGGACCATTGTATGAATTTACAAGCCATAAAAATGGCATTAGCACTCAGAAATATGAAGATGTGCTAAACCCACCTACCACCTTATCGATCCACGGCTTAAGCATCCCATTTTTCTGGCCAGCGTAGTCCCTGCCCGGCCGCCCGTCCGCTCGTTTATCGATTGGCTTAGGCATACGGAGTTCATTCCCAGTCTTAGATCAGATCAGACCGAGGGTTACGATAGCATGATCGGTAGCACGTAGAGGGGGACCCGGCCGATCCCCTGCTTGCGCATTCTCCCCTCTGGCTGGCTGAGCGCCCGTACACTCATTTCGTGGGTTGACCTAGTCATACGAAGTTCATTCCCAGTCTAAGCATGCAAAGTTCATTCCCAGTCTAAGATAGGATCAGATCGAGGGTTATGACAGCACATGCTGGGCTAGGGCATGTGCTAGTACCGCATTTTTCTTCGCCAGGGCACCATCGTCGGAGAACCTGATCGACGGTATTGGAGTTCTGGTGGTCGGGGGGGCCGGGGGGTGTGCGCACATGGTGTACGTTGGGTGCTCATACTTGGCCCTTATATTGGCCCCCTATCCCTCATCAAACCTCGAGAACTCACTCCCCCTTAAAGAGCATTTGAGATTTTACAGCTTTGCTGCGAGTAGCCATTAAAGTGTTTGAATTGGGGACACTTTTTTCAAATGGTCACAAAATCTTGTACACTTTGAGGTTTTAGCTGAATTTTTTTGTGCATGCCGAAAAAAATACAAGGATAACATCTAAAACATTTGGGGCCAAACCTACTTCCAAAAAAATTTTAAAAAATCCCGAACCGTAAAAAGTTTTAAAAATCATGAAGAATAGATAACGAGTTGTCTTGCCATGAAACTTCACGTGAAGGCTTAAGGGACCATTGTATGAACTTACAAGCCATAAAAATGGCATTGGCACGTAGAAATATGAAGATGTGCCTAAACCCACCTACCACCCTATCGATCCATTACTTTCGCATGCCGTCTCTCTGGCCAGCATAGTGCCCGCCCGCCCGCCTGCTCGTTCCGTCAGTTGGCTTAGGGATACGGAGTTCATTCCCAGTCTAAGATCATACCAGACTGAGGGTTACAGTAGTAGGATTGGCAGCACGTAGAGGGGGAGCTGGTCGATCCTCGGCTTGCGCATCTCGCCCCTCTGGCCGGCTGAGCGCCCGTACGCTCGTTTCGTGGGTTAACTTAGCCATACAGAGTTCATTCCCAGTCTAAGCATACAGAGTTCATTCCCAATCTAAGATTGGACCAGACCAAGGGTTGCGACAGCAGATGCTGGGCTCGAGCATGTGCTGGTGCCGTATTTTACTTCATCGGGGCACCATCCCCGGAGCATCACCGGAGAACCTGACCGGCGTCATTGGGGTTCCGGCGATCGCGGGGGTCGGGGGGTGTGTGCACATGATGTACGATGGGTGATGGTACTTGGCCCTTACATTGGCCCCCTATCCCTCATCAAACCTCGAGAACTCACACCCCCTTAAAGAGCATTTGAGATTTTACAGGTTTGCTACCAGTAGCCATTAAAGTGTCTGAAATGGGAACACTTTTTTCAAATGGTCACAAAATCTTGTACACTCTGAGTTTTTAGCTGAATTTTTTTTCCATGCCAACAAAAATACAAGGATCACGTCTACCAAGTTTGGGGCCAAAACACCTTCCGAAAAAATTCTAAAAAATCTCGAACCACAAAAAGTTTCAAAAATCATGTAAAATAGAAAATGAGTCACCTTGCCATGAAACTTCACGTGCAGGCTTAAGGGACCATTGTATGAATTTACAAGCCATAAAAATGGCATTGGCATACAGAAATATGAAGATGTGCCTAAACCCACCTACCACCCTATCGATCCACGGCTTGTGCATCCCGTCTCTCTGGCCGACGTAGTGCCCGCCCGCCCGCCCACCCGCTCGTTTTGTCGGTTGGCTTAGGCATACAGCATTCATTCCTAGTCTAAGATCAGACCAAACTGAGGGTTGCGGTAGCAGGATCGGTAGCACACAGAAGGGGACCCGACCGATCCCCGGCTTACGCATCCCGCCCCTCTGGCTGGCTAAGCACCCGCATGCTCGTTTTGTGGGTTGACTTAGGCATACAGAGTTCATTCCCTGTCTAAGCATATGGAGTTCATTCCCAGTCTAAGATCGGGCAGGACCGAGGGTTGCAGTAGCACATGCTGGGCTTGGGCATGTGCTGGTGTCACATTTTTCTTCATCGGGGCACCATCGTCGGAGCATCACCGGAGAACCTGACCGACGGCATTGGGGTTTTGGCGATTGGGGGGGCCGGGGGGGTGTGCGCACATGATGTGCGATGGGTGTTGGTACTTGGCCCTTATATTGGCCCCCTATCCGTCATCAAACCTCGAGAACTCACACCCCCTTAAAGAGCATTTAAGATTTTACAGGTTTGCTGCCAGTAGCCATTAAAGTGTTTGAAATAGGGACACTTTTTTCAAATGGTCACAAAATTTTGTACACTCCGAGTTTTTAGCTGAATTGTTTTGTGCATGCCAACAAAAATACAAGGATCACGTCTATCAAGTTTGGGGTCAAAAATCCTTCCGAAAAAATTTTAAAAAATCTTAAACCGTAAAAAGTTTTGAAAATCGTGAAAAATAGAAACGAGTCGTCTTGCCATGAAACTTCACGTGAAGGCTTAAGGGACCATTGTAGGAATTTACAAGCCATAAAAATGGCATTGGCATGTAGAAATATGAAGATGTACCTAAACCCACCTACCACCCTATCGATCCACGTTTTGCGCATCCCGTCTCTCTGGCCGACGCAGTGCCCGCTTGCCCGCCCGCTCGTTTCGTCGGTTGGCTTAGACATACGGAGTTCATTCCCAGTCTAAGATCAGACCGGACTGAGGATTGCCGCAGCAGGATCGACAGCACGCATAGGGGGACCCGACCGATCCCCGACTTGCGCATCTCGCCCCTCTCACCAGCTAAACGCCTGCACACTCGTTTCATGGGTTGACTTAGGCATACGGAGTTGATTGTCAGTCTAAGCATATAGAGTTCATTCCTAGTCTAAGATCAGACCAGACCGAGGGTTACGGCAGCACATGCTAGGCTCGGGCATGTGCTGGTGCCATATTTTTCTTCGTCGGGGCACCATCGTCGGAGAACCTGTCCGGCGGCATGGGCGTTCCGACGATCGGGGGGCTCGAGGGGTGTGCGCACATGATGTGCGATGGGTGCTGGTACTTGGCCCTTATATTGGCCCCCTATCCCTCATCAAACCTCGAGAACTCACACCCCTTTAAAGAGGATTTGAGATTTTACAGGTTTGCTACTAGTAGCCATTAAAGTGTCTGAAATGTGGACACTTTTTTCAAATGGTCACAAAATCTTGTACACTTCGAGTTTTTAGCTGAATTGTTTTGTGCATGCCAACAAAAATACAAGGATCATGTCTGCCAAGTTTGGGGCAAAAACTCCTTTCGAAAATATTTTAAAAAATCCCGAACCGCAAAACGTTTCAAAAATCGTGAAAAATAGAAAACAAGTCGTCTTGCCATGAAACTTCACGTGAAGGGTTAAGGGACCATTGTATGAATTTACAAGCCATAAAAATGGCATTGGCATGCAGAAATATGAAGATGTACCTAAACCCACCTACCACCCTATCGATCCATGGCTTGCGCATCCCGTTTGTCAGGCCGACCTAATGCCTTTCTGCCTGCCCGCCCGTTCATTTCGTCGGTTGGCCTAGGCATACGGAGTTCATTCCCAGTCTAAGATCGAATCGGATAGAGGGTTAAGGCAACAGGACTAGCAGCACATAGAGGGGGACCCGACCGATCCTCAGCTTGCGCATACCGCCCCTCTAGCTGGCTGAGTGCCCGCACACTCGTTTTGTGGGTTGACTTAGGCATACAGAGTTCATTCCTAGTCTAAGCATACGGAGTTCATTCCCAGTCTAAGATCAGACTGGACCGAGGATTGCGGTAGCACATGCGGGGCTTGGGCATGTGCTGGAGCCGCATTTTTCTTTGTCGGGGCACCATCATCGGAACATCGTTGGAGAACCTGACCGGCGACATTGGGGTTCCGGCGATCGGGGGGGCCGGGGGGGGTGTGCGCACATGATGTCCGATGGGTGCTGGTTTTTGGCCCTTATATTGGCCCCCTATCCATCATCAAACCTCAAAAACACACACCCCCTTAAAGAGCATTTGAGATTTTACAGGTTTGCTGCCAATAGCCATTAAAGTGTCTGAAATGGGGACACTTTTTTCAAATGGTCACAAAATCTTGTACACTACGAGTTTTTAGCTGAATTTTTTTGTGCGAGCCAAAAAAAATAAAATGATCACGTCTGCCAAGTTTGGGGCCAAAAATCCTTCCGAAAAATTTTTAAAAAATCTCGAACCGCTAAAAGTTTTGAAAATCGTGAAAAATAGAAAACGAGTCGTCTTGCAATGAAACTTCACGTGAAGGCTTAAGGGACCATTGTATGAATTTACAAGCCATAAAAATGGCATTGGTACACAAAAATATGAAGATATGCCTAAACCCACCTACCACCCTAACGATCCACGGCTTGCGGATCCCGTCTCTCTGGTCGACGTAGTGCCCGCCCGCCCACTTGCCCGCTTGTTTCGTCGGTTGGCTTAGGCATACGGAGTTCATTCCCTGTTTAAGATCAGACCAGATCGAGGGTTGTGGCAGTAGGATGGGCAGCACGTAGAAGGGGACCCGATCGATCGCCAACTTGTGCATCCCGCCCCTCCGGCCAGCTGAGCGCCTGCACGCTCATTTCATGGGTTGACCTAGGCATACAGAGTTCATTCCCAGTCTAAGCATACGAAATTCATTCACAGTCTAAGATTGGACCGGATTGAGGGTTGCGGCAGCACATGCTGGGCTCGGGCATGTGCTGGTGCCGTATTTTTCTTTGTCGGGGCACCATCACCGGAGCATTGTTGGAGAACCTGACCGGCGGCATTGGGGTTCTGACGATCGGGGGGGCCGGGGGGTGTGCACACATGATGTGCGATCTGTGCTGGTACTTGGCCCGTAGTATTGGCCCCCTATTCCTCCATCAAACCTCAAGAACTCACACCCCTTAAAGAGCATTTGAGATTTTATAGCGTTTGCTGCCAGTAGCCATTAAAGTGTCTGAAATTGGGACATTTTTTTCAAATGGTCACAAAATCTTGTACACTTCGAGTTTCAAGCTGAATTGTTTTGTGCATGCCAACAAAAATGCAAGGATCACGTCTACCAAGTTTGGGGCAAAAACTCTTTCCTAAAAAATTTTTAACAAAATTCACGAACCGTAAAAAGTTTCAAAAATCATTGAAAAATAGAAAACGAGTCGTCTTGCCATGAAACTTCACGTGAAGGCTTAAGGGACCATTGTATGAAATTACAAGCCATAAAAATGGCATTGGCACACAGAAATATGAAGATGTGCCTAAACCCAACTACCACCCTATCGATCCACGGCTTGCGCATCCCGTCTCTCAGGCCAGCGTACTGCTTGCCCGCTCCTTTCATCGGTTGGCTTAGGCATATAGTGTTCATTCCTAGTCTAAGATCGGACCGGACCGATGGTTAAGGTAGCAAGATTAGCAGCACGCAGAGGGGGACCCGACCAAACCTCAGCTTACGCATACCGCCCCTCTGGTCGACTGAGCGCCCGCACGCTCGGTTTGTGGGTTGACTTAGGCATACGGAGTTCATTCCTAGTCTAAGCATATGGAGTTCATTCCCAATCTAAGATCGGATTGAACCGAAGGTTGAGGCAGCACATGCTGGGCTCGAGCATGTGCTGGTGCCGTATTTTTCTTCGTCGGGGTGCCATCGTCGGAGCATCGTCGGAGAACCTGACCGACGACATTGGGGTTCCGACGATTCGGGGGGGCCTAGGGGGTTGTGCACACAAAATGTGGGATGGGTGCTCATACTTGGCCCTTATATTGGCCCCCTATCCCTCATCAAACCTCGAGAACTCACACCCCCTTAATGAGCATTTGAGATTTTACAGGTTTGCTGCCAGTAGCCATTAAAGTGTCTGAAATGGGGACACTTTTTTCAAATGGTCACAAAATCTTGTACACTTCGAGTTTTTAGCTGAATTTTTTTGTGCATGCCAACAAAAATACAAGGATCATGTCTACCAAGTTTGGGGCCAAAACTCCATCCGAAAAAATTTTAAAAACTCTTGAACCCCAAAAAGTTTTGAAAATCGTGAAAAATAGAAAACGAGATGAAACTTCAATTGAAGGCTTAAGGGACCATTGTATGAATTTACTGGCCATAAAAATGGCATTGGCATGCAGAAATATGAAGATGTGCCTAAACCCACCTACCACCCTATCGATCCACGGCTTACGCATCCCGTCTCTCCGGTCGGCATAGTGCCCGCCCGTCCGCCTACCCACTCATTTCGTCGGTTGGCTTAGGCATATGGAGTTGATTCCCAGTCTAAGATTGGATCAGACCGAGGGTTGCAGCAGCAGCATCGGCAGCACGTAAAGGGGGACCCAGTCGATCCCCGACTTGCGCATCCCCGACGTAGTACCCGCCTGCCTGCCCGTCCGTCCGCTCATTTCGTCAGTTGGCTTAGGCATATGGAGTTCATTCCCAGTCTAAGATCGGACTGGACTGAGGGTTGTGGTAGCTGGATCGGTAGCACGTAGAGGGTTACCCAGTCGATCCCCGGCATGCGCATCCCGCCCCTCTGGCCGACTGAACGCCTGCACGCTCGTTTCGTGGGTTGACTTAGGCATACGAAGTTCATTCCCAGTCTAAGCATATGGAGTTCATTCCCAGTCTAAGATTGGACCAGACCGAGGGTTGTGGTAGCACATGCTGGGCTCGGGCATATGCTGGTGCCACATTTTTCTTCACCGAGGCACCATCGCTGGAGCATCGCTGAAGAACCTGACCGACAGCGTTGGGGTTCCGACGATCGGGGGGCCGGGGGGTGTGCGCACATGATGTACGATGGGTGCTGGTACTTGGCCATTATATTGGCCCCCTATCCCTCATCAAACCTCAAGAACTCACACCCCCTTAAAGAGCATTTGAGATTTTACAGGTTTGCTTCCAGTAGCAATTAAAGTGTCTGAAATGGGACACTTTTTCAAAATGGTCACAAAATCTTGTACACTTCAAGTTTTTAGCTGAATTTTTTTGTGCATGCCAACAAAAGTACAAGGATCATGTCTACCAAGATTGGGGACAAAAATTCTTCTGAAAAAATTTTAAAAAATCTCGAACCGTAAAAAGTTTCAAAAATCATGAAAAATAGAAAACGAGTCGTCTTGCCATGAAACTTCACGTGAAGGCTTAAGGGACCATTGTATGAATTTACAAGCCATAATAATGGCATTGGCAAGCAGAAATATGAAGATGTGCCTAAACCCACCTACCGCCCTATCGATCCACGGCTTGCGCATCCTGTCTCTCTGGTCGGCGTAGTGCCCGCTTACTCGTTTTGTCGGTTGGCTTAGGCATACGGAGTTCATTCCCAATCTAAGATTGGACCAGACCAAGGGTTGTGGCAGCAGGATAGGTAGCATGCAGAGGGGGACCTGACTGATCCCCAGCTTGCGCATCCCGCCCCTCTGGCCGGCTGAGCGCCCGTACGCTCGTTTTGTGGGTTGACTTAGGCATACGGAGTTCATTCCCAGTCTAAGCATACGGAGTTCATTCCCAATCTAAGATCAGACCAGACTGCGGGTTACGGTAGCACAAGCTAGGCTCGGGCAAGTGCTGGTGTCGAATTTTTCTTTGTCGGGGCACCATCACCGGAGCATTGCCGGAGAACCTGACCGGCGGTATTAGGGTTCCGACGATCGGGGGGCCCGGGGGGTGTGCGCACGTGGTGTGCGATGGGTGCTGGTACTTGGCCCTTATATTGGCCTCCTATCCATCATCAAACCTCGAGAACTCACACCCCCTTAAAGAGCATTTGAGATTTTACAGGTTTGCTGCCAGTAGCCATTAAAGTCTCTGAAATGGTGACACTTTTTCAAATGGTCACAAAATCTTGTACACTTCGAGTTTTTAGCTGAATTTTTTTGTGCATGCCAGCAAAATGTGAGGATCATGTCTACCAAGTTTTGGGCCAAAAGTCCTTCCAAAAAAATTTTAAAAAATCTCGAACCCTAAAAAGTTTTGAAAATCATGAAAAATAGAAAACGAGTCGTCCTGCCATGAAACTTCACGTGAAGGCTTAAAGGACCATTGTATGAATTTACAAGCCATAAAAATGGCATTGGCACATAGAAATATGAAGATGTGCCTAAACCCACCTACCACCCTATCGATCCATGGCTTGCGCATCCCGTCTCTCTAGCCGACGTAGTGCCCGCCCGCCCGCCCTCCCACCCGCTCGTTTCGTCGGTTGGCTTAGGCATACGGAGTTCATTCCCAGTCTAAGATTGGATTGGACCAAGGGTTGTGGCAGCAGGATTTGCAGCACCCAGAGGGGGACCCGGCTGATCCCCAGCTTGCGCATCCCACCCCTCTGACCGGCTGAGCTCCCGCACGCTCGTTTTATGGGTCATGACTTAGCAGATGGAGATTCATTCCCAGTCTAAGCATATAGAGTTCATTTCCCGTCAAAGATCAGACCGGACCGAGGGATTACGACAGCACATGCTGGGCTCGGGCATGTGCTGGTGCCGTATTTTTTCTCTCACCGGAGCGCGACCATCCGTCAGAGCATCGTTGGAGAGCCTGAGCTGGCAGCATTAGGGTTCGGATGATTCGGGGGGCTGGGGGTGTGACGTACATGATGGCGACTGGGTGCTGGTTTTGGCCCTATATGGCCCCCTATCCCATCAAACCTCAAGAAACATCACACGCCTTAAAGAGCATTTGAGATTTTTCAGGTTTGCTGCCAGTAGCCATTAAAGTGTTTGAAATGGGGACACTTTTTTCAAATGATCACAAAATCTTGTACACTTCAAGTTTTTAGCTGAATTTTTTTATGCACACCGACATAAATACAAGGATCATGCCTACCGTGTTTGGGGCCAAAACTCCTTCCGAAAAAATTTTAAAAAATCCCAAACCGCAAAAGTTTCAAAAATCGTGAAAAATAGAAAACGAGTCGTCTTGCCATGAAATTCACGTGAAGGCTTAAGGGACCATTGTATGAATTTACAAGCCATAAAAATGGCATTGGCACGCAGAAATATGAAGATATGCCTAAACCCACCTACCACCCTATTGATCTACGGCTTGTGCATCCCATCTCTCTGGCCGGTGCAGTGCCCGCCCGCCCGCCCGCTCATTTCGTCAGTTGGCTTAGGCATACGGCATTCATTCCCAGTCTAAGATCGGACCGGACTGAGGGTTATTGCAGTAGGATTGGTAGCTCGCAGACGGGGACCTTGCCGGCTGAGCGCATCCCGCCCCTCTGGCCGGCTGAGCGCATGCACGCTCATTTCGTGGGTTGACTTAGGTATACGGAGTTCATTCCCAGTCTAAGATCGGACCGGATTGAGGGTTGCGGTAGCACATGCTGGGCTCGGGCATGTGCTGGTGCCCCATTTTTCTTCATCAGGGCACCATCGTCGGAGCATCGTCGGAGAACCTGACCGGCGGCATTGGGGTTCCGACGATCGGGGGGGCCGGGGCGGTGGGCGCACATGATGTGCGATGGGTGCTGGTACTTGGCCCTTATATTGCCCCCTATCCCTCATCAAACCTCGAGAACTCATACCCCTTAAAGAGCATTTGAGATTTTACAGGTTTGCTGCCAGTAGCCATTAAAGTATCTGAAATGGGGACATTTTTTTCAAATGGTCACAAAATCTTGTACTCTTCGAGTTTTTAGCTGATTTTTTTTATGCATACCAAAAAAAATACAAGGATCACGTCTGCCAAGTTTTCTGCCAAAACTCCTGAAAAAATTTAAAAAAATCTCGAACCGCAAAAAGTTTCAAAAATCGTGAAAAATAGAAAACGAGTCGTCTTGCCATGAAATTTCACGTGAAGGCTTAAGGGACCACTGTATGAATTTACAAGGATAAAAATGGCATTGGCATGCAGAAATATGAAGATGTGCCTAAACCCACCTACCACCCTATTGATCCACGGCTTGTGCATCCCGTCTCTCTGGCCGGTGTAGCGCTCGCCCGCCTACCCGCATGCCCGCTCGTTTCGTCGATTGGCTTAGGCATACGGAGTTAATTCCCAATCTAAGATTGGCTCGGATGGAGGGTTGGGGCAGCACATGCTGGGCTCGGGCATGTGCTGGTGCCATATTTTTCTTCGTCGGGGCACCATCGCCGGAGCATCGCCGGAGAACCTGACCGACAGCATTAGGGTTCCGACGATCGGAGGGGCCAGGAGGGTGTGCGCACATGATGTGCGATGGGTGCTGGTACTTGGCCCTCATATTCGCCTCCTATCCCTCATCAAACCTCGAGAACTTACACCCCCTGAAAGAGCATTTGAGATTTTATAGGTTTGCTGCTAGTAGCCATTAAAGTGTCTGAAATAGGGACACTTTTTTCAAATGGTCACAAAATCTTGTACACTTTGAGTTTTTAGCTGATTTTTTTTGTGCTTGCCAACAAAAATACAGGGATCACGTCTACCAAGTTTGGTGCCAAAACTCCTTCTGAAAGAATTTTAAAAAATCCCGAACCGTAAAATATTTGGAAAATCATGAAAAATAGAAAACGAGTCGTATTGCCATAAAACTTCACGTGAAGGCTTAAAGGACCATTGTATGAATTTATAAGCCATACAAATGGCATTGGCATGCAAAAATATGAAGATGTGCTTAAACGCGCCTACCACCCTATCGATCCACGGCTTACGCATCCCGTCTCTCTGGCCGGCGTAGTGCCCGCCCGCACGCCCGCTCGTTTCATCGGTTGGCTTAGGCATACGGAGTTCATTCTCAGTCTAAGATTAAACTGGACTGAGGGTTGCGACAATAGGATCGGCAGCACGTAGAGGGGGACCCGGTTGATCCCCGGCTTGCACATCCTGCCCCTTTGGCCGGCTGAGTGCCCGCACACTCATTTCGTGGGTTGACTTAGGCATACAGAGTTCATTCCCAGTCCAAGCATACGGAGTTCATTCCCAGTCTAAGATTGGACCACACCGAGGGTTACGATAGCACATGCTGGGCTCGGGCATGTGCTGGTGCCATATTTTTCTTCGTCGGGGCACCATCGCTAGAGCATCATCGGAGAACCTATCCGACGGCATTGGGGTTCCAACGATCGGGGGGGTTGTGCGCACATGATGTGCGATGGGTGCTGGTACTTGGCCCTTATATTGGCACCCTATCCCTCATCAATCCTCGAGAACTCACACCCCCTTAAAGAGCTTTTGAGATTTTCCAGGTTTGCTGCCAGTAGCCATTAAAGTGTTTAGAATGGGGAAACTTTTTTCAAATGGTCACAAAATCTTGTACACTTCAAGTTTTTAGCTGATTTTTTTTTATGCATGCCAAAAAAAATACAAGGATCACGTCTACCAAGTTTGGGGCCAAAGCTCCTTCCAAAAAAATTTTTAAAAATATCGAACCGTAAAAAGTTTCAAAAATGTTGAAAAAAAGAAAACGAGTCGTCTTGCCACGAAACTTCATGTGAAGGCTTAAGGGACCATTGTATGAATTTGGAAGCCATAAAAATGGCATTGGCACATAGAAATATGAAGATGTGCCTAAACCCACCTACCACCCTATCGATCCACGGCTTGTGCATCCCGTCTCTCTGGTCGACGTATTGCCCGCCTGCCCGTTCGTCTGCTCGTTTCGTCGGTTGGCTTAGGCATACGAAGTTCATTCCCAGTCTAAGATCAGACCAGACTGAGGGATGCGGTAGCAGGATCGGTAGCATGCAGAGGGGAACCCAGTCGATCCCCGACTTGCGCATCCCGCCCCCTGGCCGACTGAACGCCCGCACACTCGTTTCGTGGGTTGACTTAGGCATACGGAGCTCATTCTGAGTCTAAGCATACGGAGTTCATTCCCAGTCTAAGATCGGACCAGACCGGGGGTTGCGGTAGCACATGCTGGGCTCAGGCATGTGCTGGTACCGCTTTTTTCTTTGTCGGGGCACCATCGCCGGAGCATCGTCGGAGAACCTGACCTACGGCATTGGGGTTCTGACGATCGGGGGGGCCAGGGGGGTGTGCGCACATGATGTGCGATCGGTGCTGGTACATGGCCCTTATATTGGCCCCCTATCCCTCATCAAACCTCGAGAACTCACACCCCCTTAAAGAGCATTTGAGATTTTTCAGGTTTGCTGCCTGTAGCCATTAAAGTGTCTAAAATGGGAACACTTTTTTCAAATGGTCACAAAATCTTGTACACTTCGAGTTTTTCACTGAATTGTTTTGTGCATGCCAAAACGAATACAAGGATCACGTCTACTAAGTTTGGGGTGAAAACTCCTTTCAAAAAAATTATAAAAAATCCCGCACCGTAAAAAGTTTTGAAAATCGTGAAAAATAGAAAACGAGTCCTCTTGCCATGAAACTTCACGTGAAGGCTTAATGCGCGATTGTATGAATTTACAAGCCATAAAAATGGCAATGGCATGTAGAAATAAGAAGATGTGCCTAAACCCACCTACCACCCTATCGATCCACGGCTTGCCCATCCCGTCTCTCTGGCCGACGTAGTGCCCACCCGCCCGTCCGCCCGCTCGTTTCGTTGGTTGGCTTAGTCTTACGGAGTTCATTCCCAGTCTAAGATCGGACCAGACCGAGGGTTATGGCAGCACAAGCTGGGCTCGGGCATGTGCTGGTACCACATTTTTCTTCGCCGGGGCACCATCGCCGGAGCATCGCTGGAGAACCTGACTGGCGGTATTAGGGTTCCGACGATCGGGGGGCCCGAGGGCTGTGCGCACATGATTTGCGATGGGTGCTGGTACTTGGCCCTTATATTGACCCCCTATCCCACATCAAACCTTGACAACTCACACCCACTGAAAGAGCATTTGAGATTTTACAAGTTTGCTGCCAGTAGCCATTAAAGTGTCTGAAATGGGGACTTTTTTTCAAATGGTCACAAAATCTTGTACACTTTGAGTTTTTAGCTGAATTTTTTTGTGCATGCCAAAAAAAATACAAGGATCACGTCTACCAAGTTTGGGGCTGAAACTCCTTCCGAAAAAATTTTAAAAAATCCTGAACTGCAAAAAGTTTCAAAATATCCCTCTGGCCAGCTGAGCGCCCGCACGCTCGTTTCGTTGGTTGACTTAGGCATACAGAGTTCATTCCCAGTCTAAGCAAACGGAGTTCATTCCTAGTCTAAGATCGGACTAAACCAAGGGTTGCGGCAGCACATGCTGGGCTCGGGCTTGTGCTGGTGCCGTATTTTTCTTCGTCGGGGCACCATCACCGGACCATCACCGGAGAACTTGACTGGCGGCATTAAGGTTCCGGCGATCGGGGGGGCCGGGGGGTGTGCACACATGATGTGCGATGGGCGCTGGTACTTTTCCCTTATATTGGCCCCCTATCCCTCATCAAACCTCGAGAACTCACACCCCCTTAAAGAGCATTTGAGATTTTACAGGTTTGCTGCCAGTAGCCATTCAAGTGTCTGAAATGGGGACACTTTTTTCAAATGGTCACAAAATCTTGTACACTTCGAGTTTTTAGCTGAATTGTTTTGTGCATGCCAACAAAAATATAAGGATCACGTCTACCAAGTTTGGGACCCAAACTCCTTCCGAAAAAATTTTAAAAATCCCGAACCGTAAAAAGTTTCAAAAATCATGAAAATTAGAAAACGAGTCTCTTTGGCCGGCGTACTGCCCGCCCGCCCGCCCGTTCATTTTGTCGGTTGTTTTAGGCATACGAAGTTCATTCCTAGTCTAAGATTGGACCGAACCGAGGGTTGCTGCAGCACATGCTGGGCTCGAGCATGTGCTGGTGCCGTATTTTTCTTCATCGGGGCACGACCGCAGGAGAACCTGACCGGCGGCATTGGGGTTCCGATGATCAGGGGGGTCGGGGGGTATGCCCACATGATGCACGATGGGTGCTAGTACTTGGCCCTTATATTGGCCCCCTATCCCTCATCAAACCTTGAGAACTCACACCCCCTTAAAAAGCATTTGAGATTTTACAGGTTTGCTACCAGTGGCCATTAAAGTGTCTAAAATGGGGACACTTTTTTCAAATAGTCACAAAATCTTGTACACTTTGAGTTTTTAGCTGATTTTTTTTATGCATGCCAACAAAAATACAAGGATCACGTATACCAAGTTTGGGGCCAAAACTCCTTCCGAAAAATTTTAAAAAAAATCTTGAACCGTAAAAAGTTTCAAAAATCATGAAAAATAAAAAACGAGTCGTCTTGCCCTGAAACTTCACGTGAAGGCTTAAGCTACCATTGTATGAATTCACAAGCCATAAAAATGGCATTGGTGTGCAGAAATATGAAGATGTGCCTAAACCTACCTACCACCCTATCGATCTACGACTTGCGCATCCCGTCTCTCTGGATGGCGTAGTGCTCACCCGCCCGCTCGTTTCGTCGGTTGGCTTTGGCATACGGAGTTCATTCCCAGTCTAAGATCAGACCAGACCGAGGGTTGTGGTAGCACATGCTGGGCTCGGGCATGTACTGGTGCCGCATTTTTCTTCGTCGGGGCACCATCTACGGAGCATCACCGGAGAACTTAACCGACGGCATTGGGGTTTCGACGATCGTGGGGGCCAGGGGGTGTGCGCACATGATGTGCGAAGGGTGCTGGTACTTGGCCCTTATATTGGTCGCCTATCCCTCATCAAACCTTAAGAACTCACACCCCCTTAAAGTGCATTTGAGATTTTATAGGTTTGCTGCCAATAGCCATTAAAGTGTCTGAAATGGGGACATTTTTTTCAAATGGTCACAAAATCTTGTACACTTCGAGTTTTTAGCTGAATTATTTTGTACATACCAACAAAAATACACGGATCATGTCTTCCAAGTTTGGGGAGAAAACTCCTTTCAAAAAAATTTTAAAAAATCTCGAACTGTAAAAAGTTTCAAAAATCGTGAAAAATAGAAAACGAGTCGTCTTGCCATGAAACTTCACGTGAAGGCTTAAGGGACCATTGTATGAATTTAGAAGCGATAAAAATGTAATTGGCATGCAGAAATATGAAGATGTGCCTAAACCCAGCTACCACCCTATTGATCCGCGGCTCGCGCATCTTGTCTCTCTGGCCGACGTAGTGCCCGCCTGCCCGCCCGCTCGTTTCATCGATTGACTTAGGTATACAGAATTCATTTCCAGTCTAAGATCAGACCAGACCGAGTGTTGCAGCAGCAGGATCGGCAACACACAGAGGGGGACCCGATCGATCCCCGGCTTGCGCTTCCCACCCCTCTGGGCGGCTGCGCGTACGTACGCTCGTTTCGTGGGTTGACTTAGCCATACGGAGTTCATTCCCAGTCTAAGCATATGGAGTTCATTCCCAGTCTAAGATCGGACCGGATCGAGGGTTGCAACAGCACATGCTGCGCTCGGGCATGTGCTGGTGCCGCATTTTTCTTCGTCGGGCCACCATCGCCGAAGCATCGTCGGAGAACCTGACCGACGGCATTGGGGTTCTGGCGATAGGGGGGTCGGGGGGGTTGTACGCACATGATGTGAGATGGGTGCTGGTACTTGGCCATTATATTGGCCCTCTATCCCTCATCAAACCTCGAGAACTCACACATCCTTAAAGAGCATTTGAGATTTTACAGGTTTGCTGCCAGTAGCCATTAAAGTGTCTGTAATGGGGACACTTTTTTCAAATGGTCACAAAATCTTGTACACTTCAAGTTTTTAGCTGATTTTTTTGTGCATGCCAACAAAAATACAAGGATCACGTCTACCAAGTTTGGGGCCAAAACTCCTTCCGAAAAAATTT
This sequence comes from Durio zibethinus, assembly GCF_002303985.1. The sequence goes on from NW_019167827.1 coordinate 13,447,842, forward strand.
TAAAAAATCCTGAACCGCAAAAAGTTTCAAAAATCATGAAAAATAAAAAACGAGTCGTCTTGCCATGAAACTTCACGTGAAGGCTTAAGGGACCGTTGTATGAATTTATAAGCCATAAAAATGGCATTGGCACACAGAAATATGAAGATGGACCTGAACCAACCTACCACCCTATCGATCCACGGCTTGCGCATCCCGTTTCTCTGGCCGACGTAGTGCCCGCCCGACCGCCCGCACACTCGTTTCATCGGTTGGCTTAGGCATACAGAGTTCATTCCCAGTCTAAGATCAGATCGGACCGGGGGTTACGGCAGCAGGATCGGTAGCATGCAAAGGGGGACCCGACCGATCCTCGGCTTACTCATCCCGCCCCTCTGGCCGAATGAGTGCCCGTACGCTTGTTTCGTGGGTTGACTTAGGCATACGGAGTTCATTCCCAGTCTAAGCATACGGAGTTCATTCCCAGTCTAAGATCGAACCGAACCGAGGGTTGCGACAACACATGCTAGGCTCGGGCATTTGCTGGTGCCACATTTTTCTTCATCGGGGCACCATCGCTGAAGCATCGTCGGAGAACCTGACCGGCGGCATTGGGGTTCCGGTGATCGGGGGGGTCGGGGGGGTGGGCGCACATGATGTGCGTAGGGTGCTGGTACTTGGCCCTTATATTGGCCCCCTATCCCTCATCAACCCTAAAGAACTCACACCCCCTTAAAGCGCATTTGAGATTTTACAGGTTTGCTGCTAGTAGCCACTAAAGTGTCTGAAATGGGGACACTTTTTTCAAATGGTCACAAAATCTTGTACACTTCGAGTTTTTAGCTGATTTTTGTTGTGCAAGCCAATAAAAATACAAGGATCACGTCTACTATGTTTGGGGCCAAAACTCCTTCTGAAAAAATTTAACAAAAATCCCGAACCGCAAAGGGTTTAGAAAATCATGAAAAATAGAAAATGAGTCGTCTTGCCATGAAACTTCACGTGAAGGCTTAAGGGACCGTTGTATGAATTTACAAGCCATAAAAATGGCATTGGCACGTAGAAATATGAAGATGTGCTTAAACCCACCTACCACCCTATCGATTCATGGCTTGCGCATCCCGTCCCTCTGGCCGACGTAGTGCCCGCCCGCCCACTCATTTCGTCTGTTGGCTTAGGCATACTGAGTTCATTCCCAGTCTAAGATCAGATCCGACTGGGGGATGCAACAGCAGGATCAGTAGCACGCAAAGGAGGACCCGACCGATCCTCGGCTTGCTCGTCTCGCCCCTCTGGCCGGCTGAGCGCCCGTACGCTCGTTTCGTGGGTTAACTTAGTCATACGGAGTTCATTCCCAGTCTAAGCATACGGAGTTCATTCCCAGTCTAATATCAAACCGGACCGAGAGTTGCAGCATCACATGATGGGCTCGGGCATGTGCTGGTGCCGCATTTTTCTTTGCCGGGGCACCATCGCCGAAGCATCACCGAAGAACATGACCGACAGCATTGGGGTTCCGACGATCGGGGGGGTCGGGGGGGTGTGCGCACATGATGTGCGATGGGTGCTGGTACGTGGCCCTTATATTGGCCCCCTATCCCTCATCAAACCTCGAGAACTCACACCCCCTTAAAGAGCATTTGAGATTTTACAGGTTTGCTGCTAGTAGCCTTTAAAGTGTTTGAAAAGTAGACACTTTTTTCGAATGGTCACAAAATCTTGTACACTCCAACTTTTTAGCTGAATTTTTTTGTACATGCCAAAAAATATACAAGGATCACTACTAAAAAGTTTGGGGCCAAAACTTGTTCCGAAAAAATTTTAAAAAATCCAGAACCACAAAAAGTTTTGAAAATCATGAAAAATAGAAAACGAGTCGTCTTGCCATGAAACTTCACGTGAAGGCTTAAGGGATCATTGTATGAATTTACAAGCCATAAAAATGGCATTGGCACGTAGAAATATGAAGATGTGCCTAAACCCACCTACCACCCTATCGATCCACGGCTTGTGCATCCCGTCTCTCTGGCCGGTGTAGTGCCCGCCCGCCATCCCTCCCGCTCGTTTCATCGGTTGGCTTAGGCATATAGAGTTCATTCCCAGTCTAAGATCAGATCAAGGGTTGTGGCAGTAGGATCGACAGCACGTAGAGGGGGACCCGATCGATCCCCGGCTTATGCATCCCGCCCCTCTGACCGGCTGAGCGCCTGCACGCTCAATTCGTGGGTTTACTTAGGCATATGGAGTTCATTCCCAGTCTAAGCATACGGAGTTCATTCCCAGTCTAAGATCGGACCAGACCGAGGGTTACGGCAGCACATGCTGGGCTCAGTCACGTGCTGGTGTCACATTTTTCTTCGTCGGGGCACCATCACCGAAGCATCGTCGGAGAACCTGACTGACGGCATTGGGGTTTCGGCGATCGGGGGGGCCGTGGGGGGTGTACGCACATGATGTGCGATGGGTTCTGGTACTTGGCCCTTATATTGGCCCCCTATCCCTCATCAAACCTCGAGAACTCACACCCCCTTAAAGAGCATTTGAGATTTTACAGGTTTGCTGCTAGTAGCCTTTAAAGTGTTTGAAAAGTAGACACTTTTTTCGAATGGTCACAAAATCTTGTACACTCCAACTTTTTAGCTGAATTTTTTTGTACATGCCAAAAAATATACAAGGATCACTACTAAAAAGTTTGGGGCCAAAACTTGTTCCGAAAAAATTTTAAAAAATCCAGAACCACAAAAAGTTTTGAAAATCATGAAAAATAGAAAACGAGTCGTCTTGCCATGAAACTTCACGTGAAGGCTTAAGGGATCATTGTATGAATTTACAGGCCATAAAAATGGCATTGGCATGCAGAAATATGAGGATGTGCTTAAACCCACCTACCACCCTATCGATCCACGGCTTGCGCATCCCATCTCTCTGGCCGGCGTAGTGACCGCCCGCCCGCCCGTCCGCTCGTTTCGTCGGTTGGCTTAGGCATATGGAGTTCATTCGTAGTATAAGATCGGACCAGACCGAGGGTTGTGGCAGTAGAATTTGCAGCACGGGGAGTGGGACTCGATCGATCCTCGGCTTGCGCATCCTGCCCCTCTGGCCGGCTGAGCGCCCGCACACTCGTTTCGTGGGTTAATTTAGGCATACGAAGTTCATTCCCAGTCTAAGATCGGACCAGACCGACGGTTGTGGCAGCACATATTGGGCTCAGGCATGTGCTGGTGCTGCATTTTTCTTCATCGGGGCACCATCGTCGGAAAACCTGATCGATGGCATTGGGGTTCTGGCGATCAGAGGGGCCGGCGGGGGTGTGCACACATGATGTATGATGGGTGCTGGTACTTGGCCCTTATATTGGCCCACTATCCCTCATCAAACCTTGAGAACTCACACCCCCTTAAAGAGCATTTGAGATTTTACAGGTTTGCTGCCGGTAGCCATTAAAGTGTTTAAAATGGAGACACTTTTTTCGAATGGTCACAAAATCTTGTACACTTCGAGTTTTTGGCTGAATTTTTTTGTGCAAGCCAAGAAAAATACAAGGATCACGTCTACCAAGTTTGGGGCCAAAAATCCTTCAGAAAAATTTTAAAAAATCCAAAACTGCAAAAAGTTTCAAAAATCATGAAAAATAGAAAACGAGTCATCTTGCCATGAAACTTCACGTGAGGGCTTAAGGGATGATTGTATGAATTTACAAGTCATAAAAATGGCATTGGGATGCAGAAATATGAAGATGTGCCTAAACCCACCTACCACCCTATCGATCCACGACTTGCGCATTCCGTCTCTTTGGCCGGCGTGGTGCCCGCTCGCCTGCCCGTCCGCTCATTTCATCGGTTGGCTTAGGCATACGGAGTTCATTCCCAGTCTGAGATCAGATCAGATCAAGGGTTGCAGCAGAACGATCGGTAGCAGGCAGAGGAGGACTCGGTCGATCCCCGGCTTGCGCATCCCGCCCCTCTGCCCTGCTGAGCGCCCGCACGCTCGTTTCGTGGCTTGACTTAGGCATACGGAGTTCATTCCCAGTCTAAGCATACATAGTTCTTTCCCAGTCTATGATCAGACCGGACCGAGGGTTGCGGCAGCACATGCTGGGATCAGGCATGTGCTGGTGCCGGATTTTTCTTCGTTGGGGCACCATCGGCGGTGCATCGTGGGAGAACCTGACCCGCAGCTTTGGGGTTCCAACGATCGGGGGGCCGCGGGGGTGTGTACGCACATGTGGTGCGATTGGTACTGGTACTTGGCCCTTATATTAGCCCCCTATCCCTCATCAAACCTCGAGAACTCACACCCCCTTAAGAACATTTGAGATTTTACAGGTTTGCTGCCAGTAGCCATTAAAGTGTCTGAAATGGGGACACTTTTTTCAAATGGTCACAAATGGAAACTTCGAGTTTTTAGCTGAATTCCTTTGTGCATGCCAACAAAATAACAAGGATCACGTCTACCAAGTTTGGCGTCAAAACGCCTTCCAAAAGAATTTTAAAAAATCCCGAATCGTAAAAAGTTTCAAAAATCATGATAAATAGAAAACGAGTCGTCTTGCCATGAAACTTCACGTGAAGGCTTAATGGACCATTGTATGAATTTACAAGCCATAAAAATGGCATTGGCACGCAGAAATATGAAGATACATCTAAACCCACCTGCCACCCTATCGATCCACGGCTTGCGCATCCCGTCTCTCTGGCCAACGTAGTGCCCGCCCGCCCGTCCGCTCGTTTCGTCAGTTGGCTTAGGCATACGGAGTTCATTCTTAGTCTAAGATGAGACTGGATCAAGGGTTGCGATAGCAGGATTGGCAGCAGGCAGAGGGGGACCCGACCGATCCCCAGCTTGCACATCCCGCCCCTCTGGCTGGCTGAGCACCAGCACGCTCGTTTTGTGGGTCGACTTAGGCATACAGAGTTCATTCCCTGTCTAAGCATACGGAGTTCATTCCCAGTCTAAGATCAGACCAGACCGATGGTTGCGACAGCACATGCGGGGCTCGAGCATGTGCTGGTGTCGTATTTTTCTTCACCGGGGCACCATCGTGGGAGCATCATCGGAGAACCTGATCGACGGCATTGGGGTTCCGATGATCGGGGGGGCCGAGGGGTGTGCACACATGATGTGCGAAGGGTGCTGGTACTTGGCCCTTTAATCGGCCCCCTATCCCTCATCAAACCTCGAGAACTCACACCCCCTTAAACAGCATTTGAGATTTTATAGGTTTGCTGCCAGTAGCCATTAAAGTGTCTGAAATGGGGACACTTTTTTCAAACAGTCACAAATCTTGTACACTTTGACTTTTAGCTGAATTTTTTTCTGCATGCAACAAAAATACAAGGATCACGTCTACCAAGCTTGGGGCCAAAACTCCTTTCAAAAAAATTTAAAAAAATCCCAAACCGTAAAAAGTTTTGAAAATAGTGAAATTAAAAAACGAGTCATCTTGCCATGGAACTTCACGTGAAGGCTTAAGGGACCATTTTATGAGTTTACAAGCCATTAAAATGGCATTGGCATGCAGAAATATGAATATGTGCCTAAACCCACCTACCAACCTATCAATCCACGGCTTGCGCATCCCGTCTCTCTGGCCGGCGTAGAGCCTGCCTGCCCGTCCGTTCGTTTCATCGGTTGGCTTAGGCATACGGAGTTCATTCCCGGTCTAATATCAGACCAGACCGAGGGTTGTGGTAGCAGGATCGACAACACGCAAAGGGGTACCCAATCGATCCCCGGGATGCACGCTTGTTTCGTGGATTGACTTAGGCATACGGAGTTCATTCCCAGTCTAAGCATACGAACTTCATTCCCAGTCTAAGATCGGACCGGACTGAGGGTTGCGGTAGCACATGTTGGGCTCGGGCATGTGCTGGTGCTGCATTTTTCTTCGTCGGGGCACCATCGTCGAAAAACCTGACCGACGGCATTGGGGTTCTGGCGATTGGGCGGGCCGGTGGGGGTGTGCACACATGATGTATGATGGGTGCTGGTACTTGGCCCTTATATTGGCCCTCTATCCCTCATCAAACCTTGAGAACTCACACCCCCTTAAAGAGCATTTGAGATTTTACAGGTTTGCAGCCAGTAGCCATTAAAGTGTCTGAAATGGGGACACTTTTTTCAAATGGTCACAAAATCTTATACACTTCGAGTTTTTAGCTGAATTTTTTTATGCATGCCAACAAAAATACAAGGATCACGTCTAACAAGTTTGGGGCTAAAAATCCCTCCAAAAAAATTTTAAAAAATCCCAAACCGTAAAAAGTTTTGAAAATCATGAAAAATAGAAAACGAGTCGTCTTGCCATGAAACTTCACGTGAAGGCTTAAGGGACCATTGTATGAATTTACAAGCCATAAAAATGTCATTGGCACGCAAAAATATGAAGATGTGCCTAAACCCACCTACCACAATATTGATCCACGGCTTGCGCATCCCGTCTCTCTGGCTGGCGTATTGCCCGCCCGTTCATTTCGTCGGTTTGCTTAGGCATATGAAGTTCATTCCTAGTCTAAGATCAGACCGGACTGAGGGTTACGGCAGTAAGATCAACAGCATGCAGAGGGGGACCCGATCGATCCTCGACTTGCGCATCACACCCCTCTGGCCGACTAAGCGCCCGCACGCTCGTTTCGTGGGTTCACTTAGGCATAAGAAGTTCATTGCCAGTCTAAGCATACAGAGTTCATTCCCAGTCTAAGATCAGACCGGATCAAGGGTTGCGGTAGCACATGCTGGGCTCATGGATATGTTGGTGCCGTATTTTTCTTCACTGGGGCACCATCGCCAGAGCATCGCAGGAGAACCTGACCGGCGACATTGGGGTTCTGACGATCGGGGGGGCCAGGGGGGGTGTGCGCACATGATGTTCGATGGGTGCTGGTACTTGGCCCTTATATTGGCCCCCTATCCCTCATCAAACCTTGGGAACTCACACCCGCTTAATGAGCATTTGAGATTTTAGAGGTTTGTTGCCAGTAGCTATTAAAGTGTCTGAAATGGGGACACTTTTTTCAAATGGTCACAAAATCTTGTACACTTTGAGTTTTTAGCTGCATTTTTTTGTGCATGCCAACAAAAATACAAGGATCATATCTAAGAAGTTTAGGGTCAAAACTCCTTCCAAAAAAATTTTAAAAAATCCCGAACCATAAAAAGTTTTGAAAATCATGAAAAATAGAAAACGAGTAGTCTTGCCATGAAACTTAACGTGAAGGCTTAAGGGACCATTGTATGAATTTGCAAGCCATAAAAATGGCATTGGCACGTAGAAATATGAAGATGTGCCTAAACCCACCTACCACCCTATCAATCCACAGCTTGTGCATCCCATCTCTCTGGCCGGCGTAGTGCCCGCCCGGTGTCAAATTTTTCTTCGCTAGGGCACCGTCGTCGGAGCATCACCGGAGAACTTGATCGACGTCATTGGGGTTCCGATGATCGGGGGGGTGTGCGCACATGATGTGCGATGAGTACTGGTACATGGCCCTTATATTGGCCCCCTATCCCTCATCAAACCTCGAGAACTCACACCGCCTTAAAGAGCATTTGAGATTTTACAGGTTTGCTGCCAGTAGCCATTAAAGTGTCTAAAATGGGGACACTTTTTTCAAATGGTCACATAATCTTGTACACTTTGAGTTTTTAGCTGAATTTTTTTTGTGCATGCCAACAAAAATACAAGGATCACGTCTACCAAGTTTGGGGCCAAAACTACTTCCGAAAAAATTTTAAAAAATCTCGAACTGTAAAAAGTTTTGAAAATCGTGAAAAATAGAAAATGAGTCGTCTTGCCATGAAACTTCGCGTGAAGGCTTAAGGGATGATTGTATTAATTTTCAAGCCATAAAAATGGTATTGGCACGTAAAAATATGAAGATGTACCTAAACCCACCTATCACCCTATCGATCCACGGCTTGCGTATCTCGTCTCTCTGGCAGACGTAATGCCCGCCAGCCCACCCGCTCGTTTCGTCGGTTGGCTTAGGCATACGGAGTTTATTCCCAGTCTAAGATCAGACCGGACTGAGGGTTGAGGTAGCAGGATCGACAGTATGCAGAGGGGGACCCGGCTGATCCCCGGCTTGCGCATCCCGCCCCTCTGGCCTGTTGAGCGCCCGCATGCTCGTTTCGTGGCTTGACTTAGGCATACAGAGTTCATTCCCAGTCTAAGCATATGGAGTTCATTCCCAGTCTAAAATCGGAATGGATCGAGGGTTGCGACAGCACATGCTTGGCTCGGGCAGGCGCTGGTGTCGCATTTTTTTTCGTCGGGGCACCATCGCCGGATGGCATTGGGGTTCCGGCGATCGGGGGGGTCAGGGGGGTGTGCGCACATGATGTGCGATGGGTGCTGGTACTTGGCCCTTATATTGGCCCCCTATCCCTCATCAAACGTCGAGAACTCACACCCCCTTAAAGAGCATTTGAGATTTTACAGGTTTACTGCTAGTAGCTATTAAAATGTCTGAAATGGGGACACTTTTTTCAAATGGTCACAAAATATTGTACAGCTCAAGTTTTTAGCTGAATTTTTTTTGCATGCCAACAAAAATAAAAGGATCACATCTACCATGTTTGGGGCCAAAACTCCTTCCAAAAAAATTTTAAAAAATCCCGAACCGTAAAAAGTTTTGAAAATTGTAAAAAATAGAAAACAAGTCGTCTTGCCATAAAACTTCACGTTAAGGCTTAAGGGACCATTGTATCAATTTACAAGCCATGAAAATGGCATTGGCACGCAGAAATATGAAGATGTGCCTAAACCCACCTACCACCCTATCGATCCACGGTTTGCGCATCCGATCTCTCTGGCCGGCGTAGTGCCCGCCCGCCTGCCCGCACACTCGTTTCGTCAGTTGGCTTAGGCATACAGAGTTCATTCCCAGTCTAAGATTGGACCAGACCGAGGGTTACACCAGTAGAATCGGCAGCACGCAGAGAGGGACCCGATCGATCCCCGACTTGCGCATCCCGCCCCTCTGGCCGACTGAGCGCCCGCACGCTCGTTTCGTGGTCTGACTTAGCCATACGGAGTTCATTCCCAGTCTAAGCATATGGAGTTCATTCCCAATTTAAGATCAGACTGGACCGAGGGTTACGGCAGCACATGCTGGGCTTGAGCATGTGCTGGTGCCGCATTTTTCTTCACCGGGGCACATTGCCGGACGACATTGAGGTTCCGGTGATCGGGGGGGTCGGGGGGTGTGCGCACATGATGCGCGATAGGTGCTGGTACTTGGCTCTTATATTGGACCCCTATCCCTCATCAAACCTTGAGAACTCACACCCCCTTAAAGAGCATTTGAGATTTTATAGGTTTGCTACCAGTAGCCATTAAAGTGCCTGAAATGGGGACACTTTTTTCAAATGGTCACAAAATCTTGTACACTTCGAGTTTTTAGCTAAATTTTTTTGTGCATGCCAACAAATAGACAATGATCACGTCTACCATGTTTGGGGCCAAAACTCCTTCCGAAAAAATTTTTAAAAAATCCTGAACCGTAAAAAGTTTCAAAAATTGTGAAAAATAGAAAACGAGTCGTCTTGCCATGAAACTTCACATGAAGGCTTAAGGGACCATTGTATGAATTTACAAGCCATAAAAATGGCATTGGAATGCAGAAATATGAAGATGTGCCTAAACCCACCTACCACCCTATCGATCCACGGCTTGCGCATCCCGTCTCTCTGGCCGAAGTAGTGCCTGCCCATCTGCCCACCCACTCGTTTCATCGGTTGGCCTAGGTATACGGAGTTCATTCCCAGACAAGGATTGGACCAGACCGAGGGCTGGGGCAGCAAGATCGACAGCATGTAGAGGGGGACCCGGCCGATCCCCTGCTTGCGCATCCCACCCCTCTGGCCGACTGAGCGCCTGCACGCTCGTTTCATGGGTTGACTTAGGCATATAAAGTTCATTCCTAGTCTAGGCATACGGAGTTCATTACCAGTCTAACATCGGATAAGACTGAGGGTTGCGGCAGCACATGCTGGGCTCGGGCATGTGCTGGTATCGGATTTTTCTTCGTCAGGGCACCATCGTCTGATAACCTGACCGGCGGCATTGGGGTTCCGGTGATCGACGGGGCCGGGGGGGTGTGCGCACATGATGTACGTTGGGTGCTGGTACTTGGCCCTTATATTGGCCCCTTATCCCTCATCAAACCTCGAGAACTCACACCCCCTTAAAGAGCATTTGTGATTTTATAGGTTTGCTGCCAGTAGCCATTAAAGTGTCTAAAATGGGAACACTTTTTTCAAATGGTCACAAAATCTTGTACAGTTTGAGTTTTTAGCTGAATTTTTTTGTGGATGCCAACAAAAATACAAGGATCACGTCTACCAAGTTTGGGGCCAAAACTCCTTCTGAAAAAGTTTTAAAAAATCCCTAACCGTAAAAAGTTTCAAAAATCGCGGAAAATAGAAAACGAGTCGTCTTGCCATGAAACTTCAAGTGAAGGCTTAAGGGACCTTTGTATGAATTTACAAGCCATAAAAATGGCATTGGCATGCAGAAATATGAAGATGTGCCTAAACCCACCTACCACCCTATCGATCCACGGCTTGCGCATCCCGTCTCTCTGGCCGACGTAGTGCTCGCCCGCCCGCTCGTTTCGTCGGTTGGCTTAGGCATACGGAGTTCATTCCTATTATAAGATCAGATCGGACCGAGGGTTGCAGCAGCAGGATTGGTGGCACGTAGAGGGGGACCCGACCGATCCTCGACTTGTGCATCCCGGCCCTCTAGCCAGCCGAACACCCGCACGCTCGTTTCGTGGGTTGACTTAGGCATACGGAGTTCATTCCCAGTCTAAGCATACAAAGTTCATTCCCAGTCTAAGATCGAACGGGACCGAGGGTTGTAGCAGCACAAACTGGGCTCGACCATGTGCTGGTGCCGCATTTTTCTTCGTCGGGGCTCCATCGCCGGAGCATCGCAGAAGAACCTAACCAGCGGCGTTGGGGTTCCGGTGATCTGGGTGGTCGGGGGGGGTGTGCGCACTTTTTGTGTGATGGGTGCTGGTACTTGGCCCTTATATTGGCCCCATATCCCTCATCAAACTTCAAGAACTCACACCCCCTTAAAGAGCATTTGAGATTTTACAGGTTTGCTGCAGTAGCCATTAAAGTGTCTGGAGATTGGGGACAACTTTTTTTCAAGATGGTCAGAAAATACTTGTACACTTTTGAGTTTTTGGCCTGAATTGTTTTCTTGCATGCCAAGCTAAAATACAAGGATCACGTTCGACCAAGTTGGACCAAAAAACACGTTCCAAAAAAATTTTAAAGAAATCTCGAACGTAAAAAGTTTGAAAATCTGTGAAAAATAGAAAACGAGTCATCTTTGCCATGAAACTTCATGTAAAGGCTAAGGACCCAGTGTGTATGAATTTACAGGCAATAAAATGGCATTGCATGCCATAAATATGAAGATGTGGCCTAACCCACCTATCACCCTATCGATCCACAGCTTGCGCATCCCGTCTCTCTGGTCGGCGTAGCGACCGTCCGCTTGCCCGCTCGTTCCGTCGGTTGGCTTAGGCAAACGGAGTTCATTCCCAGTCTAAGATCAAACCGGATGGAGGGTTACGGTAGCAGGATCGACAGCACGCAGAGGGGGACTCGATTGATCCCCGGCTTGTGCATCCCGCCCCTCTGGCCGGTTGAGCGCCTGCACGCTAGTGCTATTGCGTTGACTTAGGCGTACGGAGTTCATTCCCAGTCTAAGCATACAGAGTTCATTCCCAGTCTAAGATCAGACCGGACCAATGGTTGCGGCAGCACATGCTGGGCTCAGGCATGTGCTGGTGCCGCATTTTTCTTCGCCAGGGCACCATCGTCGGGGAAGCTGACCGACGGCATTGGGGTTCTGGCGATCGGGGGTGCCGAGCGGGGGGGTTGCGCACATGAGGTGGGATGGGTGCTGGTACTTGGCCCTTATATTGGCCCCCTATCCCTCATCAAACCTCGAGAACTCACACCCCCTTAAAGAGCATTTGAGATTTTACAGGTTTGCTGCCAGCAGCCATTAAAGTGTCTGAAATGGGGATACTTTTTTCAAATGGTCACAAAATCTTGTACACTTCGAGTTTTTAGCTGAATTTTTCATGAATGCCAAAAAAAATACAAGGATCACGTCTACCACGTTTGGGGCCAAAACTTCATCCAAAAAAATTTAAAAAAATCCCGAACCGCAAAAAGTTTCAAAAATCGTGAAAAAAAAATGAGTCGTCTTGCCATGAAACTTCACGTGATGGCTTAAGGGACCATTGTATGAATTTACAAGCCATAAAAATGGCATTGGAATGCAGAAATATGAAGATGTGCCTAAACCCACCTACCACCCTATCGATCCACGGCTTGCGCATCCCGTTTCTTTGGCCGACGTAGTGCCCACCCATCCGCCCACCCACTCGTTTCGTCGATTGGCCTAGGCATATGGAGTTCATTCCCAGACAAAGATTGGACCGGACTGAGGGCTGGGGCAGCAAGATCAGCAGCATGCAGAGGGGGACCCGGCCGATCCCCTGCTTGAGTATCCCGCCCCTCTGGCCGACTTAACGCCTACACGCTCGTTTCGTGGGTTGACTTAGGCATACAGAGTTAATTCCCAGTCTAGGCTTACGAAGTTCATTACCAGTCTATGATCGGATCAGATCGAGGGTTGCGGCAGCACATGCTGGGCTCGGGCATGTGCTGGTGTCGAATTTTTCTTCGTCGGGGCACCATCGTCGGTTAACTTGACCGGCGGCATTACGGTTCCCGTGATCGACGGGGCCAGGGGGTGTGCACACATGATGTACGTTGGGTGCTGGTACTTGGCCCTTATATTGGCCCCCTATCCCTCATCAAACCTCGAGAACCCACACCCCCTTAAAAAGCATTTGTGATTTTACAGGTTTGCTGCCAGTAGCCTTTAAAGTGTCTAAAATGGGAACACTTTTTTCAAATGGTCACAAAATTTTGTACACTTCGAGTTTTTAGCTGAATTTTTTTGTGCATGCCAACAAAAATACAAGGATCACGTCTACCAAGTTTGGGGCCAAAACTCCTTCTGAAAAAGTTTTAAAAAATCCCAAACCGTAAAAAGTTTCAAAAATCGTGAAAAATAGAAAGCAAGTTGTCTTGCCATGAAACTTCAAGTGAAGGCTTCAGGGACCTTTGTATGAATTTACAAGCCATAAAAATGGCATTGGCATGCAGAAATATGAAGATGTTCCTAAACCAACCTACCACCCTATCGATCCACGGCTTGCGCATCCCGTCTCTCTGGTCGACGTACTGCCCGCCCGCCCGCCTGCTCGTTTCGTCGGTTGGCTTAGGCATACGGAGTTCATTCCTAGTCTAAGATCAGATCAGACTGAGGGTTGCAGCAGCAGGATCGGTGGCACGCAGCGGGGGACCCAACCGATCCTCGGCTTGTGCATCCGGCCCTCTGGTCGGCCGAACACCCGCACGCTCGTTTCGTGGGTTGACTTAGGCATACGGAGTTCATTCCCAGTCTAAGCATACAAAGTTCATTCCCAGTCTAAGATCAGACGGGACCGAGGGTTGTAGCAGCACAAACTGGGCTCGACCACGTGCTGGTGCCGCATTTTTCTTCATCGGGGCTCCATCGCCGGAGCATCGCCGGATAACCTGACCGGCGACGTTGGGGTTCCTGTGATCGGGGTGGCCGGGAGGGTGTGCGCACATGATGTGTGATGGGTGCTGGTACTTGGCCCTTATATTGTCCCCTTATCCGTCATCAAACCTCGAGAACTCACACCCCCTTAAAGAGCATTTGAGATTTTACAGGTTTGCTGGCAGTAGCCATTAAAGTGTCTGGAATGGGGACACATTTTTCAAATGGTCAGAAAATCTTGTACACTTCGAGTTTTTAGCTGAATTTTTTGTGCATGCCAACTAAAATACAAGGATCACATCTACCAAGTTTGGGACTAAAACACCTACCAAAAAAATTTTAAAAAATCCTGAATCGCAAAAAGTTTTAAAAATCTTGAAAAATAGAAAACGAGTCATCTTGCCATGAAACTTCACGTAAAGGCTTAAGGGACCATTGTATGAATTTACAGGCAATAAAAATGGCATTGGCACGTATAAATATGAAGATGTGCCTAAACCCACCTACCACCCTATCGATCCACGACTTGCGCATCTCGTCTCTCTGGCCGACGTAGCGCCCGCCCGCTCGCCCGCTCGTTTCATCAATTGGCTTAGGCAAACGGAGTTCATTCCCAGTCTAAGATCAAACCGGATGGAAGGTTACGGTAGCAGGATCGACGGCACGTAGAGGGGGACCCGACTGATCCCCGGCTTTTGCATCCCGCCCCTCTGGCCGGCTGAGCGCCTGCACGCTTGTGCGATTGGGTTGACTTAGGCGTACGAAGTTCATTCTCAATCTAAGCATACGGAGTTCATTCCCAGTCTAAGATCAGACTGGACCAATGGTTGTGGCAGCACATGCTGGGCTCGGGCATGTGCTGGCACCGCATTTTTCTTCGCCAGGGCACCATCGTCGGAGAAGCTGACCGGCGGCATTGGGGTTCCGGCAATTGGGGGTGCCGAGCGGGGGGGTGCGCACATGAGGTGGGATGGGTGCTGGTACTTGGCCTTTATATTGGCCCCCTATCCCTCATCAAACCTCGAGAACTCACACCCCCTTAAAGAGCATTTGAGATTTTACAGGTTTGCTGCCAGCAGCCATTAAAGTGTTTGAAATGGGGACACTTTTTTCAAATGGTCACGAAATCTTGTACACTTTGAGTTTTTAGCTGAATTTTTTTATGAATGCCAAAAAAAATGCAAGGATCACATCTACCAAGTTTGGGGCCAAAACTTCGTCCGAAAAAATTTTAAAAAATCCCAAACCGCAAAAAGTTTCAAAAATCGTGAAAAAAAAATGAGTCATCTTGCCATGAAACTTCACGTGATGGCTTAAGGGACCATTGTATCAATTTACAAGCCATAAAAATGGCATTGGCACTCAAAAATATGAAGATGTGCCTGAACCCACCTACCACCATATCGATCCACGACTTGCGCATCCCGTCTCTCTGGCCGACGTAGTGCCCGCCCGTTGGCCCGCCCGCTCGTTTCGTCGGTTGGCTTAGGCATACGGAGTTTACTCCCAGTCTAAGATTGGACCAGACCAAGGGTTGCGACAGCAGAATCGGCAGCATGTAGAGGGGGACCCAACCGATCCCTGAGTTGCTCATCCAGGCCCTCTGGCCGACTAGACACCCGCACGCTCGTTTCGTGGGTTGACTTAGGCATACGGAGTTCATTCCCAGTCTAAGCATACAGAGATCATTCCCAGCCTAAGATCGGATGGGACCGAGGGTTGCGGCAGCACATGCTGGGCTCGGGCATGTGCTGGTGCCACATTTTTCTTCGTCGGGGCACCATCGTCGTAGCATCGCTGGAGAACCTAACCGGTGGCGTTGGGGTTTCGACGATCGGGGGGGCCGGGGGCGGTGTGCGCACATGATGTACGATGGGTGCTGGTACTTGGCCCTTATATTGGCCCCCTATCCCTCATCAAACCTCGAGAACTCACACCCCCTTAAAGAGCATTTTACAGGTTTGCTGCAAGTAGCCATTAAAGTGTCTGAAATGGGGACACTTTTTTTAAATGGTCACAAAATCTTGTACACTTCGGGTTTTTAGCTGAATCTTTTTGTGCATGCCAACAAAAATACAAGGATCACGTCTACCAAGTTTGGGGCAAAAACTCCTTCCAAAAAAATTTTAAAAAATCCCGAACCACAAAAAGTTTTGAAAATCGTGAAAAATAGAAAATGAGTCATCTTGCCATGAAACTTCACGTAAAGGCTTAGGGGACCATTGTATGAATTTACAGGCCATAAAAATGGCATTGGCGCATAGAAATATGAAGATGTGCCTAAACCCACCTACCACCTTATCGATCCACGGCTTGCGAATCCCGTTTCTCTGGCCGGCCTAGTGCCCGCCCGCCCGTTCATTTCGTCGGTTGGCTTAGGCATACGGTGTTGATTCCTAGTCTAAGATCAAACCGATCCCCGGCTTGCACATTTCGTGGGTTGACTTAGGCATACGGAGTTCATTCCCAGTCTAAGCATACAAAGTTCATTCCCAGTCTAAGATCGGAATGAATCGAGGGTTGTGGCAGCACATACTGGGCTCGGGCATGTGCTAATGCCGCATTTTTCTTCGTCGGGCCACCATCGCGGGAGCATCGCCGGAGAACCTGACTGACGGCATTGGGGTTTCGACGATCGGGCGGGGCCGGGGGGTGTGCGCACATGATGTGCGATGAGTGTTGGTACTTAGCCCTTATATTGGCCCTCTATCCCTCATCAAACCTCGAGAACTCACACCCCCTTAAAGAGCATTTGATATTTTACAGGTTTGTTACCAGTAGCAATTAAAGTGTCCGGAATGAGGACACTTTTTTCAAATGGTCACAAAATCTTGTACAATTTGAGTTTTTGGCTGAATTTTTTTGTGCATGCCAACAGAAATATAAGGATCACTTCTACCAAGTTTGGTACCAAAACTTCTTCTGAAAAAATTTTAAAAAATCCCGAACCGTAAAAAGTTTCAAAAATCGTGAAAAATAGAAAATGAGTCGTCTTGCCATGAAACTTCACGTGAAGGCTTAAGGGACCATTGTATGAATTTACAAGCCATAAAGATGGCATTGGCACATAGAAATATGAAGATGTGCTTAAACCCACCAACTACCCTATCGATCCACAGCTTGCGTACCCGTCTCTCTGGCCGGCGTAGTGCCCGCCCGTCAGCCCGTTTGCTCGTTTCGTCGGTTGGCTTAGGCATACAGAGTTCATTCCCAGTCTAAGATTGGATCGGACCGAGGGTTGCTTGCCTAAGGATTGGCAGCAAGCAGAGGGGGACCCGACCGATCCCCGACTTGCGCATGCCACCCCTCTGGCCGGCTGAGCACCCGCACACTCGTTTCGTGGGTTAACTTAGGCATATGGAGTTCATTCCCAGTCTAAGCATGCGGAGTTCATTCCCAGTCTAAGATCAAACCCGACTAAGGGTTGTGGTAGCACATGCTGGGCTCGAGCATGTGCTGGTGCCGCATTTTTCTTCGCTGGGGCACCATCGCCGGACATCGTCGGAGAACCTGACCGGCGGCATTGGGGTTTCGGCGATCGGGGGGCCGGGGGTGTGCGCACATGATGTGCATTGGGTGCTGGTACTTGGCCCTTATATTGGCCCCCTATCCCTCATCAAACCTCGAGAACTCACACCCCCTTAAAGAGCATTTGAGATTTTATCGGTTTGCTGCCAGTAGCCATTAAAATGTCTAAAATGGGAACTCTTTTTTCAAATGATCACAAAATCTTGTACACTTCAAGTTTTTACCTAAATTTTTTTATGCACGCCAACAAAAATACAAGGATCATGTCTACCAATTTTGGGGTCAAAACTCCTTCTGAAAAAATTTTAAAAAATTTGGAACCCCAAAAAGTTTTGAAAATCGTAAAAAATAGAAAACGAGTCGTCTTGCCATGAAACTTCACATGAAGGCTTAAGGGACCATTGTATGAATTTACAAGCCACAAAAATGGCATTGGCACACAGAAATATGAAGATATGCCTAAACCCACCTACCACCATATCAATCCACGGCTTTCGCATCTCGTCTCTCTGACCGGCGTAATGCCCGCCTGGCCGCCCTCCCGCTCGTTTCGTCAGTTGGCTTAGGCATACGGAGTTTATTCCCAGTCTAAGATCAGACCAGACTGAGGGTTGCGGTAGCAGGATTGGCATCACACAGAGGGGGACCCGATCGATCCCCGGCTTGCCCATCCCGCCCCTCTAGCCGGTTGAGTGCCCGCATGCTCGTTTCGTGGGTTGACTTAGGCATACAGAGTTCATTCCCAGTCTAAGATTAGATCGGACCGAGGGTTGTGACAGCACATGCTGGGCTCGGGCATGTGCTGGTGCCGCATTTTTCTTCGTCGGGGCACCATCCCCAGAGCATCACCGGAGAACCTGGCTGGTGGCATTAAGGTTCCGACGATCGGGGGTGCTGGGGGGTGTGCGCACATGATGTGCAATGGGTGCTGGTACTTGGCCCTTAATTGGCCCCCTATCCCTCATCAAACCTCGAGAACTCACACCCCCTTAAAGAGCATTTGAGATTTTACAGGTTTGCTGCCAATAGCCATTAAAGTGTCTGAAATGGGGACACTTTTTTCAAATGGTCACAAAATCTTGTACACTTCGAGTTTTTGGCTGAATTTTTTTGTGCATGCCAACAAAAATACAAGGATCATGTCTACCAAGTTTGGGGCTAAAACTCCTTCCAAAAATATTTTGAAAAATCCCGCACCGTAAAAAGTTTCAAAAATCTTGAAAAATAGAAAACGAGTCGTCTTGCCATGAAACTCCACGTGAAGGCTTAAGGGACCATTTTATGAATTTACAAGCCATAAAAATGGCATTGGCATGTAGAAATATGAAGATGTGCCTAAACCCACCTACCACCCTATCGATCCACGGCTTGCACATCCCGTCTCTCTAGCCGGCGTAGTGCCAGCCCGCCCGCCCGCTCGTTCCATCGGTTGACTTAGGCATACGGAGTACATTCCCAATCTAAGATCAGACCGGACCGAGGGTTGCAGCACTAAGATCGACAGCACGCAGAGGGGGACCCGGTCGATCCTCGGCTTACGCATCCCGCCCCTCTGGCCGGTTGAGCACCCGCACTCTCGTTTCATGGGATGGCTTTGGCATATGGAGTTCATTCCCAGTCTAAGCATACGGAGTTTATTCCCAATCTAGGATCAGACCAGACTGAGGGTTGCAACAGCACACGCTAGGCTTGGGCATGTGCTGGTGCCACATTTTTCTTCGTCAGGGCACCATCATCAGAGCATCACCAGAGAACCTGACCGGCGACGTTGAGGTACCGACGATCGGGATGGCCGGGGGGGTGTGCGCACATGATGTGCGATGGGTGCTGGTACTTGGCCCTTATATTGGCCCCCTATCCCTCATCAAACCTCGAGAACTCACACCCCCTGAAAGAGCATTTGAGATTTTCCAAGTTTGCTGCCAGTAGCCATTAAAGTGTTTGAAATAGGGACACTTTTTTCAAATGATCACAAAATATTGTACACTTCAAGTTTTTAGCTGAATTTTTTTGTGCACACCAACAAAAATACAAGGATCACGTCTACCAAGTTTGGGGCCAAAAGTCCTTTCGAAAAAATTTTAAAAAATCTCGATCCGTAAAAAGTTTCAAAAATCGTGAAAAATAGAAAATGAGTCGTCTTGCCACGAAACTTCACGTGAAGGCTTAAGGGACCATTGTATGAATTTACAAGCCATAAAAATGGCATTGGCATGCAGAAATATGAAGATGTACCTAAACCCACTTACCACCCTATCGATCGACGGCTTGCGCATCCAGTCTCTCTGGCCGATGTAGTGCCCGCCCGCCATCCTGCCCGTTCATTTCGTCGGTTGGCTTAGGCATACAAAGTTCATTCTTAGTCTAAGATCGAACTGGACTAAAGGTCACAGCAGCAAAATCGGTAGCACGTAGAGAGGGACCCGATCGATCCCCGGCTTGCGCATCCCGCCCCTCTGGCCGGCTGAGCACCCGCACACTCGTTTCATGGGTTGACATAGGCATACGGAGTTCATTCCTAGTCTAAGCATACGGAGTTCATGCTGGGCTTGGGCATTTGCTGGTGTCGCATTTTTCTTCGTCGGGGCACCATCGTCAGAGCATCATTGGAGAACCTAACCGACGATATTGGGGTTCCGGTGATCGGGGGGTCAGGGGGTGTGCGCACATGATGTGCGATGGGTGATGGTACTTGGCCCTTATATTGGCCCCCTATCCCTCATCAAACCCTGAGAACTCACACCCCCTTAAAGAGCATTTGAGATTTTACAGGTTTGCTACCAGTGGCCATTAAAGTGTCTGAAATGGGGACACTTTTTTCAAATGGTCACAAAATCTTGTACACTTCAAGTTTTCAGCTGACTTTTTTTGTGTATGCCAAAAAAATTACAAGGATCACATCTACCAAGTTTGGGGCCAAAACGCCTTCCGAAAAAATTTTAAAAAATCCCAAACTGCAAAAAGTTTTAAAAATCGTGAAAAATAGAAAACGAGTCGTCCTGCCATGAAACTTCACGTGAAGGCTTAAGGGACCATTGTATGAATTTACAAGCCAAAAAATGGCATTGGCATGCAGAAATATGAAGATGTGCATCAACCCACCTACCACCTTATCGATCCACATCTTACGCATCCCGTCTCTCTGGCCGGCGTAGTGCCCGCCCGCTCTTTCCATCGGTTGGCTTAGGCATACGAAGTTCATTCCCAGTCTAAGATCGGACCAGACCGAGGGTTGTGGTAGCAGGATTGGCAGCACCTAGAGGGGGACCCGGTCGATCCCCGGCTTGCGCATCTCGCCCCTCTGGCCGGCTGAGCGCCCGCACGCTCGTTTCGTTGGTTGACTTAGGCATACGGAGTTCATTCCCAGTCTAAGCATACGAAATTCATTCCCAGTCTAAGATCGGACCGGACCGAGGGTTCCGACAGCACATGCTGGGCTCGGGCATGTGCTTGTGCCACATTTTTCTTCGTCGGGGCACCATCACCAGAGCATAGGTGGAGAACCTGACCGGCGGCATTGGGTTTCGGTGATCGAAGGGGCCGGGGGGGTGTGCGCACATGATGTGCGATGGGTGCTGGTACTTGGCCCTTATATTGGCCCCCTATCCCTCATCAAACCTTGAGAACTCACACCCCCTTAAAGAGCATTCAAGATTTTACAGGTTTGCTGCCAGTAGCCATTAAAGTGTCTGAAATGGGGACACTTTTTTAAAATGGTCACAAAATCTTGTACACTTCGAGTTTTTAGCTAAATTTTTTGTGCATGCCAACAAAAATACAAGGATCACGTCTACCAAGTTTGGGGCCAAAACTCCTTCCGAAAAAATTTTAAAAAATCTCGAACCGCAAAAAGTTTTGAAAATCATGAAAAATAGAAAAGGAGTCGTCTTGCCATGAAACTTCACGTGAAGGCTTAAGGGACCATTGTATGAATTTACAAGCCATAAAAATGGATTTGGCACGCAAAAATATGAAGATGTGCCTAAACCCACCTGCCACCCTATTGATTCACGGCTTGCACATCCCGCTTCTCTGGTCGACGTAATTCCCGCCGCCAGCCTGCCCGTTCGTTTCGTCGGTTGGCTTAGGCATACGAAGTTCATTCCTAGTCTAATATCAGACTGGACCAAGAGTTACGGTAGCAGGATTGACAGCACGCAGAGGGGGACCCGGTTGATCCCCGGCTTATGCATCCCGCCCCTCTGGCCGACTGAGCGCTCGGACGCTCGTTTCATGGGTTGACTTAGGCATACAGAGTTCATTCCCAGTCTAAGCATATGGAGTTCATTCCCAATCTAAGATCGGACTGGATCAAGGGTTGCGGTAGCACATACTGGGCTCGAGCATGTGCTGGTGTAGCATTTTTCTTCATCGGGGCACCATCGTCGGAGCATCGCCGGAGAACCTGACTGACGGTATTGGGGTTCCGACGATCGGGGGGCCGGGGGGTCTGCGCACATGATGTGCGATGCATGCTGGTACTTGGCCCTTATATTGGCCCCCTATTCCTCATCAAACCTCGAGAACTCACCCCCCCTTAAAGAGCATTTGAGATTTTATAGGTTTGTTGCCAGTAGCCATTAAAGTGTCTGAAACGGGGACATTTTTTTCAAATGGTCATAAAATCTTGTACACTTCGACTTTTTGGCTAAATTTTTTTACGCATGCCAACAAAAATACAAGGATCTTGTCTACCAAGTTTGGGGCCAAAACTCCTTCCGAAAATATTTTGAAAAATCCCACATCGTAAAAAGTTTCAAAAATCGTGAAAAATAGAAAACGAGTCGTCTTGCCATGAAACTTCACGTGAAGGCTTAAGGGACCATTGTATGAGTTTACAAGCCATAACAATGGCATTGGCACGTAGAAATATGAAGATGTGCATAAACCCACCTACCACCCTATCGATCCACGGCTTGCGCATCCCGTCTCTTTGATCGGCGTAGTGCCCGCCCACCTACTTGCCCACTCGTTACGTCGATTGGCTTAGGCATATGGAGTTCATTCCCAGTCTAAGATCAGACCAGACCGAGGGTTGCAGCAGCAGGATCGGCAGTGCACAGAGGGGGACCCGATCGATCCTCGGCTTACGCATCTCGGCCCTCTGGCCGGTTGAGCGCCCGCTTGCTCGTTTCGTGGTTTGACGTAGGCATATGGAGTTCATTCCTAGTCTAAGATCGGATGGGATCGAGGGTTGTGGCAGCACATGCTGGGCTCGAGCATGTACTGGTACCACATTTTTCTTCGCCGGGGCATCATCGTTGGAGCATCGCTAGAGAACCTGACCAGCGGCATTGGGGTTTCGGCGATCGAGGGGGCCGGGGGGTGTGCGCACATGATGTGCGATGGGTGCTGGTACTTGGCCCTTATATTGGCCCCTTATCCCTCATCAAACCTCGAGAACTCACACCCCCTTAAAGAGCATTTGAGATTTTACAGGTTTGCTGCCAGTAGCCATTAAAGTGTCCCAAGAGGGGACACTTTTTTTGAAATGGTCACAAAATCTTGTACACTTTGAGTTTTTAGCTGATTTTTATTGTGCATGCCAAAAAGAATTCAAGGATCACGTCTACCAATTTTGGGGCCAAATCTCTTTCCGAAAAAATTTTAAAAAATCCCAAACTGTAAAATGTTTCAAAAATTGTGAAAATTAGAAAACGAGTCGTCTTGCCTTGAAACTTCACGTGAAGGCTTAAGGGACCATTGTATGAATTTACAAGCCATAAAAATGGCATTGGCACATAAAAATATGAAGATGTGCCCAAACCCACCTACCACCCTATCGATCCACGGCTTGCGCATCCCGTCTTTCTGGCCAGTGTAGTGCCCGCCCTCCCGTCCGCCCGTTCGTTTTGTCGGTTGGCTTAGGCATACGGAGTTCATTCCCAGTCTAAGATCGGACTGGACCGAGGGTTGCGGCAGCACATGCTGGGCTCGGGCTTGTGCTGGTGCTACATTTTTCTTTGCCGGGGCACCATCGTCGGAGCATCACCGGAGAATTTGACCGGTGGCATAGGGGTTCCGGCGATCGGGGGGGTCGGGGGGTGTGCGCACATGATGTGCAATGGGTGCTGGTACTTGGCCCCTATATTGGCCCCCTATTCCTTATCAAACCTTGAGAACTCGCACCCCCTTAAGGAGTATTTGAGATTTTACAGGTTTGCTGCCAGTAGCCATTAAAGTGTCTGAAATGGGGACACTTTTTTCAAATGGTCACAAAATCTTGTACAGTTCGAGTTTTTAGTTGAAGTTTTTTATGCATGCCAACAAAAATAAAAGGATCATGTCCACCAGGTATGGGGCCAAAACGCCTTCCGAAAAAATTTAAAAAAATCCCGAACAGTGAAAAGTTTCAAAAATCATGAAAAATAGAAAACGAGTTGTCTTGCCATGAAACTTCACGTGAAGGCTTAAGAGACCATTCTACGAATTTACAAGCCATAAAAATGGCATTAGCACATAGAAATATGAAGATTTGCCTAAACCCACCTACCACCCTATCGATCCACGATGTCATGAGCCAACCTTGTATAGGGCCATGACCGGGACTTAGGTTGCCATGAGCCACCCATTTATAGGGCCATGATTGGGTAGATCCCTTATGCTAGAAAAAGTGTCCCCATTTCAAACATTGTAACGATTACTGGTAGCATAGCTCTAAAATCTCTAAGGCTCTTTAAGGGGGGTGAGCCAGCAGCGTAGTGTTAGGCTGTCTCACCGGGTGCTATACGAGCTTAGGCCACCCACCAAGGGCTGCCCCTTGGCCCTGGTGATGGTGGGAAATCCCAATGTATGATTCCCGTTTATAATAAAATTCACCTCAATTGAATGCCCGATTGTTGCCTCGATGCATTTCTTTCTTTCTTGATGTGGATGTGCCTTATTGTGTGTGTATGCTTGAGATTGACCTCGATATATTGTGTCTTATTGTGAATGCTTGGGACTAACCATGGTTTATGGTTATTTGTTCAGATATCGATCTATTGAAGGTTTACTTGGGTGGAAGCATCCATTCAAGTGCCGCACGACCTAGTGCTTGTTGAGAGAAAGCTTAGTCTGTGACACGTGGTATCAGAGCACGATTGAGAAGTGCTAGAAAATGGATGAGATGGCCACAAGTGGTGGACCTGATCATCAACAAAGAATTGA
This sequence comes from Durio zibethinus, assembly GCF_002303985.1. The sequence continues at coordinate 13,472,125 of NW_019167827.1, forward strand.
AGAACTTGAGGTCACGGTGGCCACAATGAAAACTCACATGGTGACTAAAGATCGAGTGAGGGAGATCGAGACAACCCAGCGAGAGTTGTCCGATACTCTCCACAACATGAGCGAGGAGGCTAGAGATGCCTTGAATATTCTCCAAAAGGAGTTTGAAGAGCTCAGAGCATAGGTGAGCATCTTACAACTGGCTGTGGCCTGGTCAGGTTCGAGCTCGATGGATAGGGGGAGAAGGCCTAAGGTGTCGGAGCCTCGATGTTATGAGGGGGCAAGGGATGCCAAGGAACTTGAAAATTTCTTGTTTGACATGAGCAATACTTTCGGGC